>CM058235.1:7711081-8239149 GCA_030180135.1 Orychophragmus violaceus | reverse complement strand
GCACTAATCCGATTCATAATTTGTGTCAACTATTTATAGTCTGAAATATTTAAGGTTAACAAAAATGTCTAAATATCTCTATTGTTGTTTGGATACACTAACCGCTAACCATAAGCTACTAACAACCAACTTTGTTACCTGGGAATATTAGCTGTTAACCTTTGTCATTATACCTCTTTTCAATCCAAATCATAATGTTTTTAAAATAGTTAGTCATGTTTCACTTATTATACATCGATATCTTCGGGTAAGTCTATGTTATCCTCTACACTACATTTGTTAACCAACAACGCATATAAACCCTTACGTTGGCTTCAATACATCTACAAGTTTTCCAGGTAACATCTTCAATGTTGGCAGCTAACATATTACCTATATGTTCGGCAAAATGATAATCATACGATAGTATGTTTCCTGCAAACGTTGAATTTTTAGTTATTACCCAACAACAAAAATCATCACCGACCAACTTCATTAACTTTAGTGCACATCCATATTGTTAATTTAAAACAAAAAAACAACCGACTTTGCCTTTTTGGGATGTTTACCTACCTTTTTCTAAGCGTTAAAGCTCTGTTTTTTCCCAGTTTGTAGCTTTAATGGCAGAAGCAGGTTTGTCAAGATGAGTCCAACACTTGTGGCTGATAAATACACCTTGTCACCTCTTGCCTTTTCACTGTTTCTGTTGCCATTTATGTGGACGATATTTACCACGTAACACCCGATGAAATCCTCAGCTGTTAACACCAGGCGGCTCAAAGATTTTCTTGGGATATCGTTTGGCATTAAATGCCTGACACACGCGCTAACTAAGGTCATATAGGGTTAGAACCGTCAAAAATCCTGCTCGGTTTCTATATAATGAAACATGATAGGTAGAATCTTCATTTTCAGCTTATCTTTGTATATACATTTATATCACCCAATGAATAAAGACTAAATTAACTATAAATCTTAATATTAAACTATAAACCCTAAACAATAAACTCTAAACCATAAATACTGAACACTAAAACTCAATACTCTAAATCTTAAATACTAAATCTTAAACCCTAAATAATAAATCATAAATTCTAAATTATATAAAGATATTAAAAATTTTACATTTTAAATTAATGTTAAATATATCAATTTTTTTCTTTATTGATATATTTATGACAATGTATATTTTACGTTATTTAACGCATTTTCTTTAATACGTTTTAAATAGTGACTTAGATCTATTTTATTAAAGAAAAGCATTTGTCTTAAAAAAAAGTCACTCCTCTGTCCTCTCTCCAAATCCAAAGGTTTCGGTGTGATGATTTTTTCCAGTTGTCCAAAACATACTTTTTTCCTTTTTCTTTCTTTATTTTTCCTTTTTTTTGCTCAACATTTAATTTTTGTTATTATTTTTGTAACAGTGACTTTATAAACTTTAGAATTGAGAACTATTATTAAAATGTACAATATTTCAAAATTTAACATTGTAATAAGTATATACTTATCAAAATATGATTGTTTAAAAAAAATTATATTTTATAAGATTAAAATATATTAAAAACATGTATCATTTTTCTTCTAAGAAATATTATCTATTAATTTTTAATATGTATCATTTTCTTTTAGGAAAAATTATCTATTTATCAAAATACAATGCATATTTAATATTTTAGTAACTTTTCATTACATTCAATTCTCTTGTGCAGTAGCCTTTTAACAAAATCTGAAACGCATGCAAAAAGTAAATAATATAGAAAAATAACAAGATGTTTAATACAACTAAGAACAGTTTAACTATAATTCAACTTCCGCAGCTTCCAAAAAACATAAACAATGTCATTTTCCGGATCATTGAGACCTTTAGAAGTCTTTTGACATATAAGAGATGTGCATCCAAAACCAAAGTTTGAAAATCTTTCAAGTCAGTGTTTCATATCTGCCACAATTATAGTTTCCAAACTAAGGAAGTATCTTTCATATGTTTGGCTTATTGAGTTCTCCACTAGAACTAATATCATCTTAAGGAGATTCTATCAACGAAAAAGTGTGGCTTGCACTAAATTTTTCTTAACATGTATCATTTTCTTCTAAGAAATATTATCTATCTATCAAAATACAGTGTGCATAGTTTTAAGAAATTAATAGATAATTACTTACAAGAAAAAAAATGAGACATGTTATTAATGTATTTTTAGTCTTATAAAATATAGTTCTTCTTAAATAGTTGTATTTTGATAAAATATACTTAATTGCAATATTAAATTTCAAAATTTGTACATTTTTATAGATCACTCCAAATGCAAACACCGTGGCACTGCTCCAAAAGTAACTGTTATGAAAATGATAACAAAATAAAATGTTGAGCAAAAAAAAGGAAAAGGTAAAATTTCAAAAACTAGAAAAATGAAATCTTTGGATTCGCAGAGAGGAGTGACTTATCTTTTCCAATTAATCCTATGACAATTGTACCTAATTTGATCGACAAAAGTTTTTACCAACCTAATTAAAAGGATATTCATTCCTAGTAATTTTAGTGAATTCACAAAAAAATTACCAACCTAATTAAAAGGATATTCATGCCTTGTAATTTTAGTGGACTCCTAAAATTTTTATACCTAGTAATTTAAAGTAACTACTCTTTTGGCTCACTTTACTTTTTACGTATAAATTAACCTTCAAATTGTACCAAGCTAGCTAACAAGCTTCTAAAAAATAACATTTATATCTTGTAGTTGTTACTAACTACATGCTACATACACAAATTTATAAGTTTCATCATTATTTATAGATCATTTTAACCTTACTTTCCGTACTTTGTGTTGTTAGATTATGATTAATTCAAGTTGTAGATAGCCCTATATGTACATAAACCATTTTTGTTTGTTATGATTCTATAAAGAATGGCGTTTCAAAAAAAAAAAAAATGGCGTTTCACGCAGAATAAATTTTGACAATACACATTTTAGCAAAGAAAAAGAAGAACAAAGACTTTCTGTAGAATTTTTAAGAAACTATGGTTATATCTTAACACGAATTTTCAGTCCTTGATACCAAACATTAAACATATTTATATAGAAATTAATACATAGTGGAATTACAAAAAAGGGTTGAAATTTTATTTTCTTTTGACAATCAATTTCAGTTAATTGTCTCCTCATCTCTCTGTCATATTTATCACACATAAGTGTTAAGACTTAGTTTTCATTATCATATTTTATTATTAAGCGTAAAGATGAAATCTAACGGAAACCAGTACAATATCGTTGTTGAAATATTTGCTAATAGCAACAAATAAACAACCACCAAAGTCTCGAACAGTGCACTAAGTAAGTAGTACCAATTCCGGTTTAACTCGGTCGGTTTAGATCCTACATAATAAAAAACGTCTTAATTTCATTCCGCTTCAATTCTTGGCAACAGAAACAACAATTTGGTACATATTTTGAAAGGTATAAAGAGAGAGATTAGAAGAACCTATTAAATAGAGTAAGAAGATCACCATGATAACTTAACAAATACTCCCCATAGCTGTGAAAACTGTAAGATACAACACAAGTTGACTTTTCTAACGGATTCTTCATGAATCTTGTGCAGAGTCTTCATCGGCGTTGGCTTTTTCATCACCAGGAAGACCAAATATCCGTAGGTTACGGTCCATTGAACCAACTGCAACGTATTGTGCATCTGGACCAAACTTCACACATGTTGATTTACCTGCAAATTCAAAGGTTTTTCGAATTAGAAACATCATCGCTATGTGAGACCATTGAAAGAGTTAATGAAAGGGATCTTACCAGTGCCGGAGAGATCTGGGAGTGTCTTGATAAGGTTCCATTCAGCTTTCACACTCGCTGTCTGGTATAGTCTGCAGCCGTTACAAACATATTGTTAAAATTTATAACACAAGTCTCTTTTGAATATTTCTGTAGCTGAGCTTGGCCTCTTTAACCAATTAAATCTCAAATCCGCACTCACCTGATATCTGATGCAGCAACACCAAGATAAGATCCGCTAGGGTCAAACTCCACTGCACAAAAAGGTATTTTCATTATCTTATACGTGGAGATTTCTCTATCAACCAAACGACTAGAACGATATGGCCACGAACGGGTAACAGTAGTTACATACCAGAGTTTGCATCTGCAGATAAGAATGACTTGAAATTCCTTAACTTGCGCAGGTCCCACAACCTAACACCATCCTCGGCAGCAGTCTGTACGTTTGCAGAACCAAAAAAGTATTATGTACACAGAATCGTAGTTGAACTTTCACTTATCGGAGTTTGTTCAAAGTACTCACCGCGAGGAAATAACCATTCTCAGAGAAAGATATAGACGTAACTTCACCGGTGTGTCCATCAAACTTCGCCACATTTGCCTTTTACCCAACAAAAAAAAATTCATATAAACGAAGTCTTGAGGCAATATAATCTAGAAGGCCAAAGTTTTATACCTGACTTTTAACATCCCAAATCTTGACAACAGATTGAGAAGTACCGGTTCCGAGAATGAGACCATCGGGATGAAAAGCAGCAGCCGTGTAATCCACCTTCTCAGAACCATCCGCTACCTGAATTAAAACGAGAAATATGAAACTGGCTCATATTAGGAAAGGAGCTTGTACTCTCCTCATACACCGACATTAGAAAGAAGCTTATATGACAGTGCTTATGAAGAAAGTACAATCCAAAGTGAATATGTGGAATAACTTCTGTAATATAGCATATAGGCAAAGCTAGAAAGAAGACACATATTAGTTGGTTCTTTAATGAAAGAGATTAAGGACCTTTGCAAGGCATGAGCCAGAGGAAAGATCGTAGAAGCACCATGTACTGTCAAGAGATGCCGACACAAAGTATTTATTTGTGGCATGCACAGTTACAGCTCGCACCTGAAAACAACAACATAATCGCTAGTATGTCAAACAAAAAAATATATAAATAAAATGTAACATACTGTAAGAGTTCTTTAATTTCATCCTTACCTCTGCAGAGTGATCACTCAACGTATGCCCACAAGCATAATTCCCATCCCCAGAATCCCGCCAAATACGGACTGTCTGAAGGTAAGTCGATCACTAATTTAGTAATATAAAGATACCTATTAAAAATAGCGATGTATAATCTCTGAGAATTTGAACAGAGCATCCAACAAATGGCAAAGATTTCTGGTATGAGAGATCAAACGTCTTGCATAACTCTATGCAGCGAACCAAAGTTATCAAAAATAGCAACATGACATCTACAGATTTAAATTTAATGGCTACTAGAGATCTTTTCACACTTAAAGTAAACAAATCCATCTGCCAGCTACTACTCTTCAGAACAAAGGTAAAGCCAACGCAGTATGACAAAAATTCTACAGAAATAGTGACTAAGCACTGTTCATAAAAGTTAGAAACGATGGATTTCAAATCTGTGAATATATATGGAGTTACCTTGTCAGCCGAAGCAGTCAAAACAAGATCACTGTCACCTACAAATTTTACACTTGTAACCTACAAAGGGTTAACACATATCAAGCACGGAGCTACTTCGAACAGTAAAACAGAATCTAAGGCAAGAAAATTAAAGACCTTTTTCGAGTGACCAGTCAGTGTTGACAAGATTTGCCCTGAAGGGCGATCAAAGATAACAGCAGTTGTATCAACTCCTCCAGTAACAATGACATCCTGATTACCGAGTAGGGGAAAAAAATAATACTGAGGTAAGCTTTTGCATACCAGAACTAATGTAGTGAATATCAAAGATATGTGAAGGATCACATGACATAATACAGACTATCACACACGGCATATTGGTATATAAGAGAACTATTGAAATGTATGCTAAAAACGGAACAACAAAATGATCATCGCCCAACCAAGGACTCAAGGCTGCATTCAAATCTGCCTGTCAGCTATCACATGCGATGCAGTGATTTCCACAAACAGAGGAAATAAAGAATAAAGTGATGAGGAACCTTAGAATGTAGGATGTCCATCGAACAAATGCCCGGTTTGTTGGTCTTGTGAAGTGGGTGGCTTGATAGCTGAGTGAACCTCTCTATAGCATCTACTGAAGCCAGTGTTTCAGGAATCTATAGGAGAAAAAAATGATGAAATAGTTATAAAGACAGCTGGGACCAACGCAAGAGGGAAAAAACAAGACTAAAAACTCTCAAGTACATTTGTGAATCGACTGGAACATGCGAAACAAAAAAAACAGAGAGAAAGGAAGTAGCAACAATTTTAACTTTAATATGCAGTACCTGTCGCTTTTTGCGCTTCTGGGAGAGAGCAGCATTGCAATCTGTCAATTCTGTGATAATTTCAGCTGAAATGCCAGGACACAACTTCTTCGCATCAGGACCCACTTTTTCATCACTGGCAGCTATTATGCAACAAAAGAGTAAAGTAACATGTTACAAGATAGAAAAGAAAAATTAGACAACATATTTTGAGTAAATAGAGTACAATCATACCTCGTTTACCATTACTTAGAGCAGCATTAGCTGTCACAGCTTCTGGGGCTGCAGGTATATGTCTTTCAACCTCTGCAAGCAATTGGCGTGCTTCATCTCTTTCTTTTTTAAGTCTAGCAATCACACGACAAGCGGAATCATGCTGCAAACAGAAGGGATAACTGAACCCGTAAATTGATCATACACATTTAAAAAAACGATTAAATGGTTGAGGACAATAAAACAAGGAATGCCACAAACACAACCGAAATTACCTGATACAAGGCATGGCTTAGCTCTTGCCTTGCAGTGTGCAGTTGTTGCTCCAGTGCAAAATTTGATAGCATCAAACCGTCCCATTCCTAAAAATGCAAAACAGATTAACGTCTCATGCAATTACCTTGCCTAATTCAACCCAACTAGTGAACAATTTTCTCTTGATTAGCAGTCAGAAAACGAAGCAGATGATCAGTGTAATAATAGCTGTTCAGTTGAACGAAACCTTTATAATTCTAATAACCAACCCTGAACTATTCCAAGGCGATCAACCAAACTCTACATGACCAATAACAGGAGCAGGGAAATTTTTTTATCGTAAAACTTCCATAAAGAGAAACAAGTACAAAGCCAAGAGAAAAGGTAGGAACAAAGTTGGAAAGCATCTAGAAGCTTACATTCTGGAACGTTCCAAGCAATCCAGGGATGCTAGCTGTATGCAATGGTTTCGGTTTTATGACCTGCAGATGGTCATGAAACAGCTTAAATGAATTTCTTCAACAGTTCACCGCATCAAATACTCAAAAGAAAGTATAATACCTTCCCAGCTTTGATGGGAACAATGTCATCAATGGTATGAGGTTCGCCAGTAACCGGGCACTTCCCATAATCCTACAAGGGGGAAATGACTTTTAAGGATTATTACCAGGTGGGCTGATAATCTAAAAAGACTCCAATTTGACAACCAAGATTGTATCCATATCATTGAAGTTATAGAATCAATGACTGATATATACGGATTCATCTAGAAGTCTCGACTCTCCCTAATCCCTATACCCAAATTTCCACACTGTTACACAAGTGCTATCCAAGGTAAACCAACCACAATCACTCAGAAGACTAAAAATCTTTGGGCGAGAAGACAAAAAAATAGTAATTGGCAGAATGTAAACAGGGGCGAAATCGAAATCGAAACGAAAAGCTCCAAGCTTACCAATATATGCCTCTCGATTAATCGCTTCTCGAAGAGCAAACCTGACTTCGTCGAAACCACTGGCTCCTCGGGAACTTCTCCAGAAACTGTATGGAGTAAAGACCACAGTGCAGCCACTAATCAGCCAAAAGAAAACCCTAAATCGGCATACTGAGAAGAAAGAGAGAGGCGAATAAAATAGCTTTACTTGCACAGTTCATCGTAGATAGGACGACTAAGGCCGAGAAATTAGATTGAACTGGAGCTCCCTCTGAGTGGCGGAGCTAGGTTAAAATCTTCTCCTGTCCGACGCAACAATGCAAAATCGCGGAAGCCGGGAATTTGCTGAAGAGAGAAATGAAGATTAACACTCTCAGTGGCGATTAGGGATTCAATTTTGGGCCTTTAACGATCACTATGTTATATTTGGGCTTTGACTCATGTACGTGTACTTCTAACGAATCCAATACAACCCCATCCAGATAGAACCCTAACGTGTTATTCACATTCTTTTTTTTTCTTCTTTTTCTTGGACATTTTTTTGTGTGAATTAACGCTTTGTTGATTGTAAGCTAACTCAGGAAAAAAAAAATACAAACTGTACGAAGACAACAAAAAAAAATAACCCAATTTTTTTTTATTGATGTACTTATGATAAAGGCATCACGAAATAATTTTGGGACAAATATATAAAATGACATTCAAAAATTCTTTAAAAGGAAGAAAAGCATTATCAACCCATTGAGATGTGCTAGTACTGCGAGTGCGGTGGGGTAATCACTATCTAGAGCCATAATACAAGGCAATGGTTTCGCACTGAAACTCAGGATTATACACCGGCTATCATGTGTCATAAACAAAAAGAGTTGAAAAGAGCTTTAAAGACACTAAATAAAAAGAATTACTCAAATATTCAAAAGAGAGTAAGTGAGGCTAATGGTTTACTTCAAATTGCGCTGGTTGCTTCTTTGGATCAGCTTACAGCAACAAACTTTGAACTGGAAAGAGAATGTCTAGCTAAGCTCAACATGCTAAGAACTATTGAAGAAGCCTACTTTATGCAAAAATCTAGGATTCAGTGGCTAAAAGTTGGTGACTTCAATACTCCCTATTTTCAAAAAATAGCTTCAGCAAGGAATGCATACAACTCTATTATGATCCTTACTAGCATTGACGGAGTTGTAGCAATTGATCCTGCCCAAATGGGAGCTATTGTGGTGGCTCACTTCCAATCTATCCTTGGCCCGCCACTTCCCCAAGCATTGACTGGGCCTCCCAGGATCAGTTTTACTGCTGGTTACCACTGTTCTGAGGCAGAAAGGATCTCACTGGCCCTGTTACCTACTTCAGAACAAATTCAGAAAGTGCTTTTCAGATTGAATCCTAATAAAAGTCTAGGGCCGGATGGTCTTACCTCGGGATTTTATAAGGCTGCTTGGCCTATCATTGGCTTGGAAGTAGTAAACTCCATGCTGACCTTCTTCGCTTATCCATCCTTCCCTCCAGGATTTAACTCCACTATCCTTACGCTCCTGCCTAAATTTCCCGGTGCAACGATCATCAAAGATTACCGGCCAATTGCATGCTGCAACACTCTTTAGTCTCCAAGCTCCTGGTGGCAAAAATCAAACCGTTAATGCCAAAAATGATCTTACCAAACCAAACAACGTTCATTAAAGGAAGGTTGTTGATTGAAAATTGCCTTCTAGCTTCAGAGATTGTCAGTGGGTATCATCTAAATAGAGGACATATGCATATGACTGTAAAAATGGACATAGCAAAAGCGTTTGACTCTATAAGATGGGACTTCCTAACCGAGTGCCTATATGACCTTCATTTTCCAAAAACCTTCATTACATGGCTTACTCAATGCTATACTACTACGTCCTTCTCTGTGGGAATTAACGGCAACATACATGGATTTTTTAAAGGGTCGAGAGGGTTAAGGCAGGGAGACCCGTTGTCTCCCTACCTCTTTGGGATTGTAATGAATGTTCTCTCAATCAAACTGAACCAATCGGCAGAAGAGGGACTGATTGGCTATCATCCTAAATGCGCAACTTTTAAACTAACGCATCTTTGCTTTGCAGACGACTTGTTGATTTTCACAGATGGTTCTCTGGAGTCCATGAAAGACATAATGGTGGTGTTGAAAGATTTCCAAGACATCTCAGGATTAGCCATCAGCGTCGAGAAATCATGTTTTTTCTCGTCGGGCATGAAAGACCAAGAGGCTTCTCAGATCACTGCGGCTACTGGTATTGCGCAAGGTGCCTTGCCAATGAGATATTTAGGCCTTCCCCTGTGCACAAAAAGTTGACTCTTCTTGATTGTGAACCCCTCCTGCAATCCATAAGAACAAAAGTCAATTGTTGGACAGCCAAATATTTGTCTTTTGCAGGGAGATTGGTACTTATCAACAATGTCATTGCAGGAATTACCAACTTTTGGTGCAGTGCATTTATCCTCCCAAAAAAGTGCATTAGATTGATTAATTCTATGACAAGTTCTTACCTGTGGAAAGGGTCTCTGGAATGTAGATACGCGGCCAGAGTCTCTTGGAAAACTGTAACAACTCCAAAGGCAGAAGGCGGCTTAGGGGTCAGGAACTTGGAGGTCTGGAATCTCGCGTGCACATTTCGGCTAATATGGCACCTCTTCTTTAACAAAATCTCCATTTGGGTTGCTTGGATCCACACAAATATCTTTAGAGAGCAATCCTTCTGGCAAATCAAAGAGAAACAAAGTCATACTTGGATTGTCAATCACATACTGAAGAAAAGGCTTATTTTACTAGACTGGTTGAGAATTGTACCTGGTAATGGGATACACTGCAGCTTTTGGAATGATCCTTGGACTCCCTTCGGCCCTTTAATCCAATTCATTGGCCACGGAGGACCTTGCCAAACAGGCATCAGGATAGGCTCTTCAGTCGCATCTCAGTGGAATGGCAACCAGTGGTCACTCCCTTCAGCCCGTTCTGAAAGATTTGAGCAGCTCCTTATTCACTTAACTACAATCAACCTCTCAGAGAGTGAAGATGAGACAGAATGGCGGGTGGGAGGAGTTCCTAGATCAGTCTTCATCTCAAAAGAAGTCTACAATGAGTTGCGAGTTCCTGAAATGGAAAAGGATTGGCACAAAATAATTTGGATCAGAAGAGGTATCCCAAAGCATCAAACAATGGCCTCGTTATTTCTTCTTAACAGGTGTCCCACTAGAGATAGACTCCTAAGCTGGGGATTACAAACTTCACCAACATACCTACTATGTAACACATAAGCAGAATCAAGGGACCATTTGTTCTTCTACTGCGATTTCACACGTGAACTATGGGGGTCTATAGCCACCAAATTCAACCTGGTCCTATCTGATTTTTCGTGGGACACTACTCAAAGCTAATTGCTCAACTACTCAAAGGGTAAAAATCATAAGTACCTGCTTCTTCTTGTCTGGCAAACCGTAATCTATGAAACGTGGAAGGAAAGGAACGATCGGCTTCACCGGAACTGTCACCGTACTTCTGACGCAATCTACAGGCCTATTTCCTTAACCGTCAAGAACAAAATCGCCGCTTTCCGACACCAAAATCCACCTCTCGCAAGCCAACTTCTGCAACTTTGGTTCAGTCTCAACTGATTCGATCAGCGCAACTGATTTCTCATGTCTAGTTTGGTTCGACGGCAACTATGGATTTCTGACTAGTGTCTTTCTGTTCCTCTTAGGTATTGGGCTAACCTAAAGGATCTTCAAATTGTTCTTGTGGGTTTCCTATTATGTGGGTTTCGTAGTACTGTTTTGGGCCACTAGAAAATGCCTTGTAAGGCATTCTTGCCACGTTTGATTTTATAAGTAAAAAATTGTTCAAAAAAAAGATTGGAAGTTCTCTTGAGAAGAACATATACAAAGCCTCTCATATATATAATAGAGTCGAATTGTAGTGATGAAGAAGGCTATATAGGTGATCAATGGACTAAAGATACATCCTCATTTGGACCAACATTTAGATTTGTTAGATTTACCTATGCTCGAAACTCTGTTAAAGCATCCACATTGGTGAGAAACTAATTAAGTTTCTCATCAATTGATGTGTTGTGTTTTTAAGTGTTTTTAAGCATGATTTAGTGTGTGTTTTAGCTTTAGAAAAAGCATTTAGTCATCATTAGGAGTGCATGTGTCTTGTCTTTCTCTTTTTGTAGGTGGAGAGTGACCCTAGGAAGCACAAAGGAGTAATGGAGATAGTAGGGACCAAAGGAGCACCAAACCAAAGTGGAAAATCATTAAAGGAGTGCGGAGAGACCTGACAGCGGCATGGTACAGCGGCATACACATGCCGCTGTAGAAGTCTTGCGGACGAGCTCATCCAACAGCGGCTTGTACAGCGGGATCACCAAGCCGCTGTGGAACAAAATCACTCACAGCGGTATACTACAGCGGCTTACACAAGCCGATGTAGGGTCTCTACCGGGATGAGCTATTCAACAGCGGCATCCACAGCGGCTTCACCATGCCGCTGTGGATCGAAGAACCTCACAACGGCTCCAGGCAGCGACGGCCTTAAGCCGCTGTGAGACCACTTTTTCCCACTTGTTCTACTTTTTCTCTTTTTCTTTTGGCTTGTAGACCCTCCATGTGAGTGTTGTCGACCATGACACCCTGTTTTCGTGTATTTAATGGCTCTTAGTGTGTTGAGAGAGCCATATCACATTTGGAAAACAATCTACTCAAATCTATTGAATTATCTTTGATCTTTTATGCAATCTTAGTGTTCTTGAGTTTATCTTCTTGTTCTTCTTACTTATCTTATTAAATCATGTTTTGTTTGGTTATTGCTATGGCTAGTGAGTAGTTTCCTTTAAGTATTTGGGTTTGAGTGAAGGTAAGGGTGATCTAGATATGGTTTAGGCTGTTTAGAACTTGGGAGCATTGATTTATTACTTGCTAGAAGTTCTTAATGCTAGGATTGAAGTAGCTAATCAAATCCTTGATCTTAAATGTTGCTAGCACCGAGAGGTATAGTTTATGTTTGAATCAAGTTCAATCGAATTTCAACTGGATTCTCTCCAAATCATTAAAGCCATCTCGTCAGGCTCATCACTTTCCGACTTCAATGGAGTATTATCGGATATCTTCTTCTACTCTCAGCTTTTTGAATTTGTAGTGTTTAAATTCATTTTAAGGTCTCAGAACTCTTCTGCAGACACTTTAGCTAAGAGGGTCCTGGCCCAGTTTGTAAACCCAACTATCGATTAATCTTAATCTTAGTTATGTGACAAAAAAGGGCTAAGACTCGACCAATTAGTGTTTTGATAAAAATTATTTTTGACATCATCTGCCGTGATTAACCAAAAACCATTTAGTTAATATATTGCATGTTGAAAGAGAAAAATTGGAGCTTGACAAAGTTTTCTCACAAGTCAAAACCAAAACAACAGTCTGAAAAAGTTGTGCCTATGCCCTTAACTTATGGTCTTAACTATCATATATGATCCATAAGGAAGTTTTATTACATTTTGTGGATGGATAAATACTTTTGGTTTTAGGAATATGAATAGTATTAAAATGTTTATTATAATTATAGTTATTATACTGTATACATGTTCTTTTAGTCTACTATAAAAGATCTGTAAGCTTAAATTCTATGACTAGCAATCGACTAAAGTACAGTGATATGCATAATAACGTAGAGGCTTTATGTGGTTGATTAATGGGTTGGTATATTGGTATTCAACTATGCTATCACGTTGCCAATGCGACCTCCATGAATTGAATACAAAAAAGTAAATCAATAATACAAAGAGATACCCAGGCAAAATAAAAAGTTTTATTTATTAATTCATTTTAGTGATCTAAAGGCACGAGGGTACCATCTGAAGCACGATGGGTGTGTCCTTTCTATTTGCATAAAAGTTATATTCTTAGGATTCAAAGATGAAAGCGAAACTATCATACAGATATACATACAATCACCCCAAAAATATTATGAAGAAAAAACATTTTACATATTCAAACCGTAATGCAATCCAAATTATGCAACTTATTTTTATATATATATCCATAACCACAACAGCTAAATTGCAGAAACAAATTACGTATATACTTCAAATGCATAGATATATGCCACATTTTTCTTTGAGTAATGCGGACGTACTACGTTTAGCATGCACATACATACAGTCAACTACGTACTGATCATCAGTTACCTATTTAATAAATGGTTAAACAGGACTCAAGTATATTTTGAATATAAAAAACGCAAAGAAATATTACATTCACATAGATATGTTAAAATTAATATATATATATATATGTATATAATTTGTTCTCTATATATCTTAGTAGTTTTATCTTATTTTAGGTGTTGTTTTATATAGTGAAAGTGGTGGTCGCTTTCTGTTTGGAAAATGCGTGTGCATATATTGAACTTTTTAGATCATGAAGATGGTCATATCTCCAAAGTATCAATTCATCAAATCAGCTTTGATCTCAAGCAGTTCCATTTTTATTTTTTTCTCTTCATTTCTTGTTTTTGAAAATAATATAATTATTGCAATTCTCTTAATCCCGACTTCTTGGTTTTTTAAAATAATAGAATTATTGCAATTCCTATCTACATGCTTCTAAACATATATATAAACATCACATGCATGTCAATACTAATTTGTGGACCGTAGACGGCTTGAGAGTGAAAATCTGAAAATGATAATTTTTGTTTGAAACGTTGAGAGATAAATAACTATATATTCTCATGGCAGTGATTTTCAAAATGCCTAATAGACTTTTGTGACCAAAATAAGATACTGACTGGTGATATTGATGTCTCATGATCAGAACAAATAACAATTGAGATATATATTAGGTTTGAAATGCATATATGTATATCTTTTTTTTTTGGCATCTGCATATATGTATATATATTGTTTAGGATCGTATACCTAATCCAAAAACACTTTTAATTAAAAATACATAAAATATAATATTATTATATTTTAATCGACAACACAGTTCAGATTGTGCAAAAACATGTTTAAAATTTTGTAGATGTGACATCAAATCCTTAAAATTTATAGTTTTGAGTGATAACCCAATTCGTACTTTGGTTCACTTTGTTCGTACCGATAATTATTGACAATGTATCTAAAATATTCATCTTAGCATACTTTATTTTTGTTATGGCTATTAGAATAATAAAAGCCTAGGAAAGTGATCTCACGAAGGATGAGAGGGAATGACTTATATCTTTAATTTAAAGGTAGTAAAGCATTGACCACTGCTCAAAATGTCACGATCATACAGAATTTTTGTAGATGAAATCATTTTCATATGAAAAAAAATAATAAATTTCGAACTTGGTTAAACATTGTTTTCGAATTTTATCTTATAGTATTGAATAAATTTACTTATGCTTATTGTCCAAAGGCATCTTGCAACATATTTATTCCGTAAATTATTGTTTTTAGTAGAAAAAAACATATTTTTTCTATAGTTTACTGACATAGTCGAATTATTTTTTTCACTCCTTTGCGCAATTCACGAGCCAAGTCAATAAAATTAGCAGATGAAAACAGGATTAAACATATCTAAATATATAAAATAGTAAACTAATTCCATGGATATAGGGCTTAAATTAGGATAATGTTCAGTCAAAAACGTCAAAAATTTATGCAAAAAGAATTGGGTCAAACATCATTGACCGGTCAACAAAATGTTCATGTCATACTGCCACATCATATGAAGAGAGACTCAAGTCTAGCGTATTTAACGTTAGTGCTACGCTGGCATATATTACACCATATTATATGAAAATAATATATACATATACTGATACACACATGCATCAGATTTTATATATATATATATATATATGTAGATATAAAGACATACACATAAACCAAAACTATATATATATGTATGATGGTTACGTGAAACTCCCATAACCTCCTTTTTTGTTCCCAGAAAACTGTAACAATTCATTTCTTTTCTGTCCAAACAGAAGAACATTTGTTCTGTTTTAATTTGATTGTCTCTTTGTTTTTTCAGTTTTTTGTATTCTCTTTAATATTTGAATTTCTTCGATGGATTTTCTTGTTCTTACACCATTCATTCCAACATTATTCCACAAAGCATCCGTGAATCCTTATTCATCAATTTTCTTGTTATAATTCATTCCCAGAAAAATTTCTCATTTACATTGGAGATAAAGTACACAATCATGTTGCAAGACGTGATCTCGTCTCACGATCATCAGCTTTCCATCGTAATACTCCTCTTCGATTACCATTTTTTCATTTATATTTGCATGTGTTACATATTACTGTTTGTCTTTGAGTTTTGTTTCAAGCATTGAGTTGAACATTTCCGTCCTCTATATTTATTTAAACACCATGTAGAGATTCATATAAAATCAGTTTTAATATTATAAACTGAGTTTTTTCCTTTTTTTGTAGTATCTTATGGGGCAACCCTAGAATTTCAAGCTATTCGTTTGTTTTTTTTTGCTGTAACGTCAATTTCTTCTCCTTATATTCCATTTTTTAGTTTCTTCATTCTTTGAAATTTATTTTCTTTCTTTGTTATTCTCTACACACTTCAATCTATCTTCCGAAATTATTAAGATACGATTTCTGAACACTATCATTATCATTTCCTATTCGCCTGCATGCGTACGATTGTTACTTCTTAGCCAATTGAAAATCGTCACATGATATTGAAAATGTTCTACTAAAAAACAGTCCATTTCAACTATTTCGATCATATTCGAGCATACAATGTATTTTCAAAAGTAAAATGCTAGATTAATTGCTCACCTTTATAAAGTTCGGCGAATTTCACTAGGAGGATTTTGATCTATATATGATCATAAATTCATAATGAAGGTTTCTTACATGTTCTTCTATCTTATGAATTGTGCCCTTTAATTACTTTTTCTTTGTATGAAAAAAATGTAATGTTTGTTCATACCAGGCAATGTTAAATATCTAAACACCAAAAAGAAAAACCAGAATCAGGAAACTTTCCTTTTATAGAAACTCCACTCTTATTTGCTTTTTCTTTGCTTTCTTCTAAGCATGTCACATGAAATAACAGATGCATTAACTCTATTTTTACGAAAAATTGTTGTATTAATAACAGAAAAGATTGGATTTGATCAAGACACCAAAATCTTGGAGTGTTTTGATGTCGAAAAACAGAATATAGACATATCTTATAGATTCTCTCTGAAAAATTAAGACACAACAGAAATATAAGTACTCCAGTATAAATATGTCTTAAGAACCAATCTTGTAGCTCACACCGTTTCTTGTTTCTTGTGACTCAAGCCAAACTGTTGTTCTGTTCTTTTGATGCTTGGCTTTAACGTAATGTCTTCCAAAGATCTTGATCATTTACTTTATATGTTCAGATCTAAATTTTAAAATCTAACGGTTGTTTGTGTTATTTCACCAGGATGATATCACGAGCCCTCTTAGTGCTCAAATCTTGGATTTTTGTGATCCACAACTGTTTCAAGAAACCTTCAACCAATCCTCTGAAATCACCTCTGTTTCAAACATTCTGGAGAAATCTGGGAGCTTCCAAGACAATAACAGTGGTAATAACACCAACACAACCACACCAACTGAGAACAGTAACACCAACATCATAAACAAGTTTCAAGATGATGAAGACGACAACAACAACGCGGATCTGTCCATAATTTTTGATTCAAATGAAGATTTCGAAAACGACATAGCCGCTTCAATCGACTTCTCATCATCCTCTTTACAATATCCAGTTATAGATCATCTTCTTACAACAACAAACGAAGACCAGTTTGATTTCTCATCAGGAGTCCAAGTTGTTAACCAGCTTCCTAACATTCCGTACTCTGGAGACAATCTGGCTCTACCAGTGGTTTCTTCTATAGCTCCTCCTCCATTACCATTAGGGGTTTTCGAAGAAGATTGTCTTTCTTCTGTCCCAAGTTACAATTTTGGCTTGAACCCTAGTTCTCCTTCTGGCTCTTTCTTCCGTACTTCCGGTTTACCAGCATATATGGTGAATATGAGCACCGGTTTATTACCTTCTGAAAATAATTCTGGTTTATTTCCCGGACATATTCATCTGGGATCGGAATTCAACAAACCACGTGATCAACTGATGGATTTTCAAGCTGATAATGGTGGATTATTCTGTCCGGATTCCATCAAACGTATCTTTAATCCAGGAGATCTCCAGGTAAAATTGAAAATCAGTTTCAACCTTTTGTTACATTTATCTGGTTAACGTTTGGTTATCTTAATGAAAAAGCATGTATGGAGCTGAGATTTCTGGTTTTATTTATGATAAAACATATGGTAACTAATTTATCAAATGAACCGGTTTGGTATAGCTATTTTCACGGTTTCTGTACTTGGTTGTCTCTAGTTAGAGAATTTTGGTTTGGTTGTGAAGGGACATGACCGGTCCAGTTTACTAACCCGATTAGTTTTTGTTGAGAAGGCACTTAATGGCGTTGAGAACCAGAGCCACCTGGTACCTCAGACTCATCCAACATTAGGACCGGTCGAGATAACCGGTTTAGAAGATTCAGCAGTAAATAAAGTTGTGAAACTCTCCCCTGAGCAAAGGAAAGAGAAGATCCATAGGTACATGAAGAAAAGAAACGAAAGAAATTTCAGCAAAAAAATCAAGGTTCAGTTCTTACTATACCAAACCGGAGTAAACCGTTTGTTATTGTTGGTACAATAATTTGTGGTTTTTGTTTGTAGTATGCGTGTAGAAAAACATTGGCAGATAGTCGTCCAAGAGTTAGAGGAAGATTTGCAAAGAATGAAGAATTTGGTGAACTAAATAAACAAGGCTCTTCTAGCCATCATGATGAAGAAGACGAAGACAATGTAAGAAACTCGGTTTATTTTAACTTGATCTATATGAATTTGTTGTGTTGTTGATTTTAACTAAATCTAATTAAACCGGTTCGGTTTACAGATGGGAGTGAAGGATGAGGAACAATTGGGAGATTCTTCAGACATCTTTGCACATATTAGTGGACCCAATTCCTTCAAATACAACTACCCAATTCAATCTTGGATTTGAGTTTCAAGTCCCACCCACACCACAAATAAGACATGTTTATAACATGAATCTTATATAGTCTATATAATTAGTACTTCTATAGAGTTTTACTTGTTATTTAAGTAGTATATTTATTTTGGTTACAATAAAACAAGAATAATGGGCCTAGGCAGGTTTGGATGAATAAGACAGTAGTGAATAAGATTGTTTTAGTACGTTTCATAGAAACTTGAAAATTTTGTAGATATACTACATAATATGATATATCATATATGTGATGTTTTGTATTTAACAGCTAAGTTGTGTTTTCTTCACCTGAACACTATATATAAAGATAAACATTTGAGTTTCTATTTTTGCTCATTTACATTGTAATTTATACTTAAAATCGTTCAGATGTCCTACGCATATGGTTTTTTTTTTCAAACTAGGCTGGTCCGATTGTCAGTCATGCATGTTTAAGACCCGGTAAGAAGATTTAATTAAAATTAGATGGTAAACATTTTTATATTTATAAATAGGATGAGGGCTTTATGTGGCTCTTCTCCGTTTCAATTTTTCTCTTTTTGTCTGTTTTTTTCATAGATCTTCGTCTCTGGAAAGTTATTTTCTTTCGTCGGCTTCTGTCTCTCCTTTCTGGGTTTCATCTTAGGGTTTGCCGTATTGCTTAGGTCAATACTTTGTCTCGATTTGGTTGAGCTGTAGTCGGACGATGTTGTAAGGAAACGGTCGCTATAGCTCTTTCCATCGATAAATATTTTCTTGTGTTAAAAAAAGGATCAGGGCTTTATGTTTATTGAAAAGTTGGATTGGGCCAACGAAGTGTTAAAGGTCAATTATTTAATCAGGGCCTCCCTTATAGTTGCCATTTAATAAAGCTCAAAATATTAACAAGACAACAACGATGTTAATTACTAAATTGGAAAAAAGAGACTGTAGTAACTTTGTAATGAAACAGTTTATTATATTTTTTTGGTTATTTTTCTTTGTTCCGTGCTGAAAATTGAAAAACCCATACGTGAATTTACACTTAAACGAAGATTGTTAAAACAAATCTCCCAATTAAGTCAATAATCTCTATAGTTAAAAAAAGAAAGTCAATCATCTCGAACCAAACGTCTTAAAAGGCCGAGATTAAACTAATGGTACTAACTTTAGCTGATGAAATATGATAGTAACCATTTGAAAGGTCATTATCAACATTAATGAAATCTCTAAAAAAAATCTTTTTATATAAAAAATCAATGTCATTTGACTTATAAACACGGTTTATACACTTTCTAAAGTTAATAAATGGAAACTATGTTTCTATGTGAGAAAACAAGTTCATCGTTCTTTTTAGTTCCTTAGTTTATCGTCTAATCGAGTTTTTAGAGCCACCACCTAAACTCATCCTAAGATCCCACTGAATGCTAATAATTAGTCTTTTGAAAACTAACATCTGATCTCGATCTATAGAAAATAGACTCATACAACTTGATCATGATGCAGTGATACAATCTTATCAACTTCGAATATGTTCTCTTACTTATTTTCGAGAACATCTACACGTGTATATTACAAAAATAATATTGTTAGACCAGACAAGCTAACGAAGTATTAAAAACAAATAAAACGACAAACCATTCACATGATGTCAAAAAAAAAAAAAAAAAAGACAAACCATTCACATGCATTTTTTGAGCAACTAAACCATTCACATGCATTTTTTTATAAAAGGCATTCATATTGAAAACGTGAAGAGAAGAGTATTACAAGAACAGCTTACATTAAAAAAGGCTAATGCTTCACATTAAAAAAGGTTAATGCCGTCAGTGCATACATATCGAGCGGATTTGGTGGATGATATTTACTAGTCTTCTAGATGAACAATTGAGCTGACATTTGCGACAGCCAAGAAGAATAAAAACACATAAATAGCGGAACTAAGTTTCAGTGTTTCACTATATTATTATGATATCGAGTTTTACGTGTTTGAATTTTTAAATTAAATGCGTAAAATGCAAACAAAGATTCAACAAAATGGTCTAGCAAATCATGTGCCTTACAAGCTCACGGTCCGGAATGAGACAAGTTGTCAATTTGTTAGTTGGTCCATGGATTCTTAATTTCATGTGGAAAAAATATTCGTAAATATAATATCAATATATGTTCTAAAGCCTCCAAATTTCAAGTAATCATGTATATAAAAAGGCAATATATGTACCTATTAGTTTTATACTTTTACCTGATCAGGACCTATTCATCAAAATTTAAACAAATATAATTTTACAAAGTAATTAGAGAATTTAGAAACTCTGTTGAATATACTTATATGCTTAATATATACAAATTTCTTCTTTTTATGGGTAGCTAAACATTAGAATGATTAGGGGTGTCAGTTTAGAAGAACAAATTTCAGTGTATCTGGTCATTATGCTGGATTACTCTAAAAATTATCTATTTGACAAATTTTCTAATTTCTACTGAAATACATACAGTGGAGTCCACATTTTACATAGAAAAATCCTCAATTCTGTTGAGTTTTGTTCCTCTACTATTGAGGAGAAGAAAATTTTCAACGTAACTAACCTTATTCCATTAATTTCATTTTCACTAACATTTTTCTATTTATTCCTCTAATTGCAACCATTTGCACCCTAGTACCATTTATGTCTTACTCCCTCTGTTTCATTAAGATACATGTTTTAGAGTTTTCACACTTATTAAGAAAAACATTAATGCATAGTTATAAATTGCATCATTTTTTGTTATACACAATTTTCCATAACTTTAAACCAATAGTAATTCAACAAACTTAATTAATCTTTTTGAAGTTTACAATTTGTCATCATTAATTAACAAAAGTTACATAGAAAATCTAAAACATCCATCTTTGTGAAACAAAAAAAAATTCTAAAACATGTATCTTTGTGAAACGGAGGGAGTATTTACCTAATTGAAAAAGAAAATATAATAAATATAACAATGGATCAACTTGAAATGGAAAAAAATTAATAACTTGAAAGAAAGAAAGAAAGAAATAAAAAGAGGATAGAAGAAAATGGGAATTAATGTGGGCACTCTCAAGAACTTGACTACTCCCTCTCCTTTTTTCGCCGACGAATAGCCATCACCATTCACCACCACACCACACCACCTTCCTTTAGATTCCTCATATATCTCTCTCGATCGTGCCCACCAGCTCACTCACTCGCTTCTCTAATCACAACACCTTCGCTTTTGGTGAAATAAAAATCATAATTTCGAGGTTTGACGCAAAGAACCAAAAAAGAGAAACACACAAAGAGATGGGTCCCGCATTGTAAGATCCCCCTCTTCCTTAGTCAAGTCGCACATAAAAAAAAAGACGTTCCTTTTCCCTTCGTCTCCATTGGCACTAGTCAGACATTAACGTGGCTTACTGAAACACCCATCTCTCTCTCTAGAAACACAGAAAATTCTTGCTTCCAAGCTTTTCCCACTCATAATTTGGGTTGAATAAGGAGAATTTGCTTATTTTCTTAAATAGAACTTTGTAGACACAGGCAAGAAGATCGCAACAATCCAGAACTGGCGAAGGAGATTGCTTTAGTTCTCTTCCCATAGGAGACTTTCTTCGATCCATTCCTTTTTTTACTCAGGTACAAGGAAAATGAATGAACAAGACGAAAGATTTGTTTTTTCTGTCTTTCTTATTTAAGCTGCTCTGTGTATAATTACTTAGCTTCTGGGTTCCTTTTTGTTGGATCAATTTATATCTTTTTTGTTCATTCCCAATTGAGCATAAGCAGTTCCTTAGTTCATCATAGTCATGGACTCTGAATTGGCTTTGATAGAGGAAGTGTATCAGATATATTTTTTGGGGGTGCAAATCAGATGTTTCTCTGGAGCTTGAAAACTCCTTCAAAGTTTCACCTTTTTCTCTAATTTAATTAATGGGCACATCTAAAAATTCAAGCTTTTCTTTGATTGTCAATTTTGTGTAGGGTTGGTTCTTCGTTTATAGCTTTTTAATTGCTTTTAGGTAAGAGATTAGGTAATATTTAAAAACCTTGACTTTTCACCAAATTAGCTTTGTAGCCTTAAGAGGGTCTCGAATCCGGCTTTTTTGTTTGGAACAGTAGATTCATTGCACGTTTTTAATGAATACATCACACTATACAATGGTTTGTAAAATGTCTTCTGTCCAGAAGAGCTGTTGAGTGTTAACTTGTACTAACATCTTGTACTAATCTTTTGTTATTCTGTTCATGATTGTCTTTCAGATATTTGGATGTGTTCTTGAGTCCACTTCAAACTCCTATAGTAGAATGAAAGATTGAGATTTTGCTGGGCTCTGATTTTAAGTTAGAGAGCAAACAATGGTAAGTGTTACTCCTGGTGTTCACAAGGAAGATCCTGAGCTTGAAGATTCCTTGAACATTGATAAGAATCTGCCTAGGGAAAATGGTTTATTGAGGTCAGGGACCTTGTTGAGTCAGAAAAGACAGCAAAGTAGTTTAGTTTCAAACAGCGGAAAGTGGCTACAGATTGTTAGAAACGGTCACAAAGGGTCATTGGCTCGTGCCACAAGTTTCTTCGATAACAAGATCCCAAGGCATTTGGTGTCATTAGATGAGAAGTATCTCCGTAGATGCCTTGACTTGATTAATATCAGTGCCTTCAAGTCAGCCAGCTGCAGCTTTTCTATGAGTCTTGTAGGATCCAATATGGGTTATTCGTCATATCACTTCGATTCACCTATGATCCCCAAAGAAAATGTTGCTCGTCTTTTGTTTGATCTTCCATTGGTAGATGATTCGGGCAATATAGTGATTAGCCCTGCAATCACAGGTTGCAAAAGGGTTACACATATGCTTGATAAACCTTTACAACACAATCTTGAAGCATTGGATGGTGATGATATGAACAGCAGGACAAGGCGAGATGATAATGGTGAAAAGTACTACCAGGATTCGAAGTTTCGGAGTTATGAATCTGGAAACATGCCTAAAAAGGTAGTCTCTTTGTCGAGCACAAACTCGATGAGTTCTTCTTCTTCTTCTGAACAGTCTTCTTCCTGTTTGTCTCCGTCTTCAACAGTTTCTCAAGGAACACTTCAATTCACTATGAAGGACAACAAGTATCCTCATTTTGTTTTCTCATTGGATGATCAGAAAGATATCTATGTAGCTAGCTTAAGCACTAGTGTTGGGTCAGGTTTCGACCGAAGTTCTCTAGACTATTCGTATATGATCCATTTGAAGAAAGGCCGCGGATCTGAACAGCAGCACTTGGTTGGTAAACTTAAGGTATCAACATTTTTTTCTGTTTTGTCCACGAATGCAGTAGAGAGACAGTTTGTTCTATTCAGCAGCAATGGGAATCCGCACTTACTGGGCCACAATGATATCAAGAAAAACAGAGGATTGCCTAAGAAAGTCGTTGATGCGCTCAAACGTACCATACCCCCTTCAAGGCAAAAAAGTATCTCAAGATTCAGTAGAACAAGCTCCATAGCGGATTGTTGTTCTAGGGAGCCATTTCAAGAACCTGACCGTGATCTTGAACCCGTAAGTTTGCTAGATGACGAGCTTCCACCAAATCTTGAAACCTCAGCTGTTGTTATGAGAGAAGAGTTTCCTGAGGAGCAAGAAGAAGAAAAAGTTGGAGGATGGGGCGTGATGTTTCTCAAGAAAACATCATTGGCTCGAACCAAGCATGCGTCTGAAAATTCTAAGCACTTAACGAGCATAGATGTTGTGATTCCTTCAGGGATTCATGGAGGGCCAAGAAAGAGAAATGGTGGACCTTCGAGCTTGATTCAGAGATGGAAATCCGGAGGAAGCTGTGATTGCTCTGGATGGGACTTGGGTTGTCCCTTAACTGTCTTTAAAGGCCAGGCTCAAAAAGACCAAAATGAAGGTCAATGCAATCTTTTTGAGCTCTTCACAGAGGTAACATTCAAGATCCATTCACCATTTCCTTAATCATACGCCATATATTTCAGAAAAATGGAAACTTCATGCTAGACAAGATGTCCCACCAATGAAAAATTTAGTCTTGGTCAAGGTTGACTCCGAATTTGATTGGTTTTATTGAGTTCGTTTGTGTTTTTATTCAGGGATCAAAGCAGGGGATTCCTGGACTAAGGATCATGAGTGTACGAGAAGGTCTCTACTTCGTCCAGTTTGAAGCAAAGATATCTGTTTTGCAATCTTTTTCAATCGCGTTGGCATACATTCATAGCCAGAGCCAGAGACTCCAGCCATGGTCGTCAGGAAAGTTTAAAAAGAAGCTTAACTAGCCTTTTTGTCAACGCTTAACTAGGTAAAGAGAGGATTGCACAAAGTAAAATGGAAAAACTCAGCCTTCGTAATTTTAGCAGGTTCTTGAGTTAATAATATTTTTAATTCATATTTATTTGTAGTTTATTGGTTTTCTATTTAATATTATTTTATAGAAAAATGTCTCCTTACCCGAAATCATACATGTAAGTTTGGTATTGTTTGATGTGTTTTCGTTTTTTTTTAAGAGTGGTGTGAAATGTAAATTCTGCCTTTCGATTTTGACATCTATGATATTTTGGTTTTTGGTTAGACTTTGTTTTTCAATTAGCTTAAGTTTATTAAATGAAGTCATAACTTAAAATCCATTGTAATCCTTATTTATAGACCCAGATTTCTTTCACTTAAGATCAAAAGATTTTCTTGGAAAGAAAAAAAAACAGAACATGGAAAAACTAGGCAAACAACAAAGTCTGAAAGCTCACAAAAGGTTCTTGTCTCTACTTGAAAACACAACCAAAACATCAAGATTCGTTATCAAACTACATTTTGAGTTTGTTGGATAAAGATAACCAGCAAAGTGACTAGACGATGGCGTTAGCAGCACTTGCAATCCTTGGCCATAGATCTGCACACTCTTTCCCAATCGGTCCAGTAATCGCAGAACCTAAAGCCACACAACAAAGCCACACAACAAACCCCCACATGTCTCAGAAAACAGAATCTACATGATCTGAAAATGTGTTTGATAATGACTGAATAATGAGTTCTGTAGGAGAAATGGATGAAAAAGCACCTTTCATTTCTCCCTTGGGGTTCACAATCACTCCCGCATTATCTACAATCGTATAAATCAAATCATTATAAAGTCAATTTCATTGAGCCGTAAACTCGAGAGACTGTAACTTACCTTCAAAATACATGAAAACACCGTCCTTTCGGCGCCATGGCTTGCGTTGCCTAACAATGACAGCAGGAAGAACCTTTTTCCTGAGATCTGGTTTACCTTTCTTGACCGTAGCCATAACCATGTCACCAACACAAGCAGAAGGTAACCGATTAAGACGACCTTTGATTCCTTTAACAGAAATGATGTAAAGGTTCTTAGCACCAGTGTTGTCTGCACAGTTCACTGTCGCTGCCACGGGAAGACCCAGTGACATCCTGAATTTGTTACCAGACGTTCCTCCACGTCCTGACCAATATAACAAAAAAAAAAAAAAAATCCACCCACCATTAGAGCAGAACCATTTCACTAGTTTTATTTTCAAGAACATCAGCTTATGGGTTTTCATCAGAACATAATCTAATACTACTGATACCATATGTTGTTAAGGAGCTGTGTAGAGAGAGACAAATTAAACAACATAAGTGGATCAGAATCATGAACTTCATATAAATTTACGTTTTTTATAGTTTTGATGATAACTCAATTGAATCTAATTACTCTACCTAAGCAGTTCGAATTATAGAATCGTGATAAAAGGTCAGATTTTTGAGCATTCAAAGTTGGAACTTGGTAGATCGATTTTAGTTATTTTAAAATCTAAAAAGCTATGGAAACTTAAAAAAAGATTGATAAATGAAATTTTATTAAAATGCAACAAAGACAAAAGAGTAAGGGAAAAGACAAACCTCGCTTCGACATTTTGGACGGCCCGAGAAAAAGCTATGGAGGAGAGCTCTAGGGTTTCTGGTTATGTTTATAGCGTCGCCTACGTCTGACTGAAGAAGAACGATGAAAGGGAAGAAGGGTTCAAACGACAACATATGGAAATAATAATAAAGCCCTATAAGGCCCATAATAGCCCGTGAAGCGGTTCACTCATGAAATGAAACCCTTTGGAGCTATTAATGATGGTCCCATCTGATACTGTAATTTCACCATCGTTAACCGGTGAACTAGCCAACGGAGATGGGGAAGGAGACTATTAAGGATATTCACTAATCACACATATCAATCACGATAATATCCCCAAGATCACTCTTGTTATCTCAATCCCTATGCGTATACATTGTACATTGGAGAATCATGTGAGTAATAATACTTCTTTCTATAATAAACTCTCATCAATCCAATAGAGACGAGGATGAGCTTGGTGATCGAACTGGTCCAGGAAGGGGAGGGGCAACGGGACATAAAGAGGCCTGTAAGACAACCATTCGAAGCTTTTGTATCCGCATATCAAGTTTTGGACTCCCTATTTGATTAGACTAACCGTGTCAGACAAATTTTAGTCTAACCAAACTATATATATATATATATATATATATTTTTTTCTTTTTTAGTACTAACTATATATTTTCTTCGGCCATAAAAATTGATGAAAGTCTAATTTATTTGTCCAACAACAATATATTTATAAAAAAGAACACAACGTTTTATTCCACATAGCAAATGTAGTACTTATTACAGACAAAAGATAAAATAAATTATTAGTCTTGCTTGCGAGAATCAGCCTTCTCTTTATTCTTTTTAGCACAGATTTCAAATAAACTTCCATCAAAGACACCTCTGACAGCTTCTTTAGTCACGAAACCTTCCTCATCCTTTGCAAGAAGATAGACTAGTAACCATTCAACTTTATTCGCTAGCCTGCCACAACCAATACACAAAACAGGCCCGGATAATAACCATTAAGAGACGTATTTTGTGATATATAATC
Source organism: Orychophragmus violaceus (assembly GCA_030180135.1). NCBI lineage: Eukaryota > Viridiplantae > Streptophyta > Magnoliopsida > Brassicales > Brassicaceae > Orychophragmus > Orychophragmus violaceus. The sequence goes on along the minus strand of CM058235.1, from coordinate 8,211,566 downwards.
AACTAAGAACCAAGAATGTTTTGGTACTACTAACCATCCAAAAGGATCGATTGCCATCCGGTTTCCCTCGGTTAAGTTCCAAAGCTCTTTTAATGATATCTTATTCGGAACCGTTAGCGCGTATTTGCTAAATATGTTCTCGAGATTAACCGGGACATACCTACAATTAATCACGATTTTACATATTGAATATCAAGAATATTGTTTTTGATAATGATAAATGGGTGTAGGTTGTGTTTGAATGAATGTTTTACCTTCCTTCGGTATCATAGGTGCTTGAATCACTCCCATGCTTGGCTTTGTGTATGTTGTTGATATAAACAGGCAATAATGGTGATGGCAACCAACTCTATTTACAATAATTTACCATTCAAAATATATTATATCAATCATAGAAAAATAGTAGTAATAATTACAAGGTCTTAATAAGGATTTGGTAACCATACCGGAAGTGTAGGATAGCTAAACGCTAAGTTTATGATGAAGCTCCAAAACACAGAGGAGATTGGATTGAAACCGAGGTCACGGAATCCTGCAAAAAATTTCAATATATGTGACGAACGACTTGTGTTTTTAGATACGTATTTGATTTCTTATTTCTCTGAAGTTAAACAAAAATAAAATTATAATAAACAGTTGATTACCTGCATAAGTCTCCCAAGGATAGACGATTCCGTCGTCGTTTTGGTCGAAGAATGCACAATGTTGTTGCATAACACTCATGCCTTTGCTGTCATGACCTTCTGATCCATTCGGATGCTCTGTATCTGGGGCTATTAATGCTCTTGCCAGATCTGATTTTCAATTTTTTTTCCCCAATTAATAGTGACCACTAACTTACTGAATGATACTTTCAACGCTTTATAATTTGGAAAAGTGTATTTTTCATAGAAACAAATTGAGTTTATCATAATAACACAATCTGTCTTTGAATTTATGGAAGCAACATTTTAAGGGTATTTTTTATATATAAAAAATCTCTATAAATTCTTATGAGAACAAGTAGTTTACCTCACTTTTAAGTAGATTTAGAATTTGAAAACTCGGATCTATTGAACATCAGTTTCTTTTTTTAAGAATTTGTCATGTTAATTATTGCGGTTAGTAAAATTCAAAGCCAGTCCTTGGACCAAGCCAAAGAAGCAAATCCTTATGACCTATTATTTTATAAACAATTTTCAGCTATAAAATTTTACAAGTCTTTAACCTAGTGGTATAGTTTGTGGGTGACCAAATTTTTTAACAACTTGGTTCAATTCTTGTATATACCAGCCACTGTTTTTTATTTGCTTGTAGTCTATTATTAGCTCTGGTAGGACTGTTATATTTACGCGTGTTTACACAGTAAACACTTAAATTTAGTCAAGCATGTATATACTTACATGGTTTTGGTAATGTTTCCTCCAAGTCGTTCCGTACTTTTCGCTCACCGGTCACCGGAGCTAGCGGAGCCACCGTGGCAAAAGCCTCAGACTGATCTCCCATTCTCCCTCTTGTTCTTTCGTTCTCTTTCTCCCCTGTAAGTGTTAATAATTGAAGATGCTTTCAGTTTCTAATTTTGCAAAAGATGGACACTGATAGTTTGGTTTTCGTGGTCCTTTTTTATAAGTAAAATGATGGAACGAGATGATGTGATAAAGAGAGGAAATAATGAACACGTGTCGTGAATTTGTGGTTTAACGATGTAAAGGAAAACAATAGACAAAGCAAACACGACTACATATAATATGGTCCATGCACGTGTCGACTCTCAATTTGTCGGAAAAAAACATGTGTTTATAAGAATCTTGAGTAATCATAATTATTAAACTTATAGTTTTTCTTACCACAATACAATATTATGGGCTTCCAATTCCATTAAACCAATCTTTTATAGCTTCTTTGGATAAAAACATTCCTTGTCCTTCACAAAAATCTTGACTAATTAACCAATTAACAACTAACAGCCAACAAATCAATAGACATGTTAAATTTACCCTTTATCGGTCAAAACTATAAATTAATTGATGGCAAATAAATGGTACATTCAACTAAGAACTGGGAGTATTTCTGTACCGACCATCCAACTGGATCAAATATTCAAATGCAATTGGGTGAATGTTTTATAACTTATCGGATACTCTTTAACTTGTATTTGCTAAATATGTTATTCACTAGATCTTAATCTACAAAACGAGTTATTTATAACTACAAATCAGAGTATAAGTTTTTTATGTTAACTGTAAAGACCATAAAAGATTTATAGGCCCAAAAACTAATTGTAAAAGGTTTTGTATTCCGATATGCATTTAAAATTCCTAAATTAAGGCGTTGTTAAGTGGCTAAGGACTTGAAAGTTACCACTAGGCTAAAGAGACTTGGTTGAGTAACTAAGTACTTGTGGCGGATCTACAGTGCGTTGGACGGGGTCACGTGCCCCCGATTGTATTCTGGATCTGTAGTTCGAGGCCCCTGTCATCGCTAGTTTTTTTTTTTGCTCTAGCATGTGGACCTACGATGAAATAAGCTTCTTTTTGTGTGAGTCCCAATGATTTAGTACTATATTCCAGAAAGTAAATGAAAGACATTTCTACAGCTAATTTGCTATCAATTTTAATGTAAGTTGATTGTTTTCCTTTTTTATTTTTGTCAACTATTTATTTTTATATTGACTCATTGAATTTCAATAATATCTTTGACTAATACCACAAAATTTAGCTTATATTTTTTGGGATAAATTATCGTATTATAAAAAAGAGAAATACTAGAAAATGGAATAAAAGTAACATAAAATTTTAAGGTACTAGTTGTCCAAAAAAAAAAAATCTAAGGTGAATGGATCCAATATATGTGCCCCCTGTTTGAACTAAAATTTTAGTGGTTTATTTTTATACAATATATATATATATATTTAAATTAAAATATATAATATATTTAATATATGTGCCCCGATTAAAAAAGTTTCTAGATCCGCCAGCTATTTTGTATTTATAAGTTGGTTGAATCACTTCCATGTTTGGCTTTGTGTTTGTTGGCAATATATTGGTAACAAACTAACAATGGTGTAGCTAGCGATCAACTCTGTTTTACCATTCACAACACTTCTTACATTTTCTTCTTCAAGGGTTACGCATAACACATGGCACAAGAAATGTATGAGCCAGCCCTGAAATAACATATATGAATTTTACTTAAAGAGTTCAGATATTAATTTATAGGTCAGAAATTAATTTTAAAAGGTTTTGTATTCAGATACGCATTCAAAAAAGTCCTAAATTTAAAGCGTGGTTAAGTATTTGTGTAAAGTCAACGACTATTTTGTATTTATAAGTTGGTTGAATCACTTCCATGTTTGGCCTTGTGTTCGTTGGCAATATATTGGTAACAAACTAACAATGGTGTAGTGTTCAAAAAAAAAAAAAAAAAAAAACTAACAATGGTGTAGCTAGCGACCAACTATGTTTTACCATTCACAGCACTTGTTACATTTTCTACTTCAAGGGTTACGTATAAGTTATAACACATGGCCCAAGAAATGTATGAGCCAGCCCTGAAATAACATATATGAATTTTTACTTATACTGTGGTTATCAAATCACTTGAATGTTTGCCTCAAGGGTAAGGTGCCGACGTTCCCGAATGCGTAAATGTTTTAGAGTTAAAAAGTTTTTATTCGAATTTCAAAAGCAAATGTGGTGTCTCATTGTATCAACAATTTTGTGGTGCTTTATATGGAAGAAAATGGAAGTATTGGGCAAAATTTGGAAATGGTGGAGACGTGTCTTCACGAGTCTATTGGTAACAAAATAAAAAGGACGAGTAATGTGACCTTATGTGTGGTCGTATTCACGTGGGCCGAACCGCTAATTTTTTTTTTTTTTTTTTTTTTTTTCGCCAACAGTATTAGATTCAAGGCCTAGGCCTTTTAAGTTACAAATGGGCCAAAGCCCTTATACAGAAAAACAAAACGCGAGCCTGCTAGGCCCATCCAAAGCCCAAAGCGGATCTGCATGTCACCCACGTAGCAAGAACACGGACGGACAGCGAAGAACACGCATCGACGAGGAGAAGCACCGCCGGAGACAGACGCCGAGCGAGGAGGAGAACGCCGGCGAACCGCACCGCACCAGATTTCTGCAAGTCTGAGGACCATTTGCCGATCTAGAGCTTCGGAGAACCGCCGTGAAAGAACCTGCATCCAAAAGAAACACAGAAACAACAACGCCGCCGAAAGCAGCCAATCCCATGGAGACGCCGACGCCGGCAAGGCTAAGAGCCCGCCTGAATTCACCAGGAGCTTGTCCTCTAAAGCGGTGGTACGCTGGCGATATTAATCCCGGCGATATGGAGGAACGGAGACGAAGCGGTTGATAATCAGGGTCAACACAGTGGGAGAAGGACAAAGAAGCCCAGATCGAGGTCGTCGAAAGACGAAAGGAGCCGGTAAAAACCGGTAGAGTCCGATGAATCGGAATAGATCAGCCTGCCTTGGAAATCAATACCAAAGCTTATTAGGAACACAAAAAACGAAACCGATCAAAGATCGGACTATACAAACAGATCGAAACCAGAGAAGAATAACACAAAGAAGAACGGGAATCGATCGAGAACAAAAAAGTGGGGAAAAAAGATCTCGATCTTCAGAGAAAGAAGAATCAAAATCAGAAAAAAAAACCCCAACTCGGAGCCTCACCGCCTTTCTGAAAGATCGATGTCGGAGAAGAAAAACGGCGCACCCCGAGAGAAGTTTCTCTCCCTAACAGTAGAGAGAGAAAGCTATACTACAGCCGAACCGCTAATTTCATTCATACGTGTGTGGTGGAAAACAAATCGGGCTAAAGTTTATTATTCCGTTGGTTTTTATTGTGAAAGGATTAGGAGGTAATAATGTAATAAAAGATGGGGCCAAATACCAGTAGCTTTTACCGCCCATAATTACCAATGAGATTTTTTCTACAAAATATCATAAATTTTACCGGGCATAGTTACCAAATAGGCAAATACCAAAGACGTGCCGACAAAAAAAAGTTACCAAATACGTTTTTTTATTAGTAGATTCTTCATTCATTAAATGAAAATAAAATAAAGAGTGTAAACAAACAAACCAAAGTTTTTTTTTGTCGACAATTTTGTATTTTAAAGAGTTCAAAATGCCTAATTATATAGCGGGTACAACAAGATACATAATTAATTTTGGACTGATAATGGACCGACCGTTGAGCAAAAAAAATGGACCAACAAAACAAAAAACATAGAGTATAATACGTAGTCACATATGCCATGAACTCGTTTTTGGAAAAGTCATGTGTCAGCATCTAAGAGCCACCACCATGCAAACCGTTGACGGACATCGAGGAGAAGCGACATCACCGATACATGTCCTAAATTCTGCCACCCCACTCTAACCCAACTGCCGATCTGTTGCTCCACGGAAAAACCCTCAGAGAATAAATCAAAAAATCACTCGCCGGAAATAGTTCTCCGAAAAAGCTCATCCGCCATGCAAACCCAATTTATTGATTTACAGCTTTGTTCACAATCATCGCTCCTCTTTCTTGAGCGGGTGAAAAAATAACTCTAAGTGAGCCAAAAACCACTAAGGAGATTTTGAAAAGAAAACAAAATTTCCAACGAAAAGAAAGCGTAAAGGAGAAGAGATCGAAGCCTCGCAATTCCACGACTGCAGACTCCAGGAATCGACATCGGTCAGCCTGTGAACAACTCGTAAACGGACGCACAAACATCGGCAAAGTGAAGATCCGACAACTCATCAGAAGTATAAATCGACAAAAGACCAATAACAAAAATGGTTCATAAAGAACCGAGATTTATTAGACAAACAAACAAGCTACAAAAAACCGATGAATCCAGAAAGAAGAGACACAAAAGGATCATTGAGAAAAGTACAAAAGTAGCCATTTCGCCGGCACGGATAACCGCCACCGGTGGCCGAAACTGAAACGATTAAATCGGTGACTACCGAACAAGAGCGGTCACCTCTTCGAAAGAATAAACCGAAAGACAAAATCATTGTGACACTGAAAAACCTAACTCTGTCACCAAAAAGAGCCAAATAAAGGAAAGTAGATGCTTTCACAGCGAGGACATAACCATAAGACGGATCCCAAAACAAAATTTGGCCAAATCTCACACAAAACATCATAAGAGCAATGAATAATAGCCAATTAACGAATCAAAACAACGCCATAAACGAAGGAACGGACAGAGAAAACACTACAATCGGCACATAAACCTGACAAAATAATTCCTATACTACCTCAAAGAAACATACACAACAAAACAACTACTAAACCATTCCCGCATCCGAGAGAGGATACGAGACACCAAAAAAACACAAAACCGTATAATCGGCCTAAACCGCTATCTACTTCCTACCAAATCAACCCGGTAGATAATGATTGAAGACGAGATCGAGACAAACTTGAAATGACGAAAGACCAATAACCGGGCCAAAACCACTCGAGCATAAATAATTCTGACAAAGACAAGCTGGAAAACCGACGTCGAGGCAATTCAATTATGACGATCTGAAAAACGCCTTCGCACAAACCGCACTCATGCCCTAAAGCAGGAGCACAAAAAGAACCGAGACAAGATCCACTGACGAACACGACCACCAGGGTCACCAGAGCCAGACAACACCATACAGTTGCAAGCCATGGAAGAAAAGAGACATGAAGGATAGAAACATCATCACAGCACGAAGCAACTTATTTGTACAAGAATACGAAGAAAATCTCTCCTTGACGGCTGCAAATGACACCCACCGGCCACCATCGAATAGCTCACGACAGATCTGAAAGCTTGACGATACAGCGTCTCGGGAACTGTGTATGGAACAAAAAATCAGGCCAAGCTTTGATTACTTGAGCTAGAATGTGCTTTTAAACCCTTACAAGCAGGGCCGGCTCTATGCAGGTGCATGAGGTGTATTTGCACAGGGTCCTTTATTATTTTTTTGAATTTTAAGCCCAGATGAACAGTAATTTAGGGTCCTATTTTCCTGAAAATTTGTAAAGAGAGGACCTACATTTTTTATAGCACAGGATCCTATATTTGAATGAGACGGGCTGCTTACAAGTATTCTTCCAAACAAATAAATTAAACCATCAATACTACTGTTAAAGAAAAAGAACAATAAAGATTGTTTATTTCCATAAAAAGCAACACTTGTAATGTAATACAAGTAATTTACAATCAATAAAATAAAAACATGTTGAGATTTTAACTAAACTTGTTGCACTTGGGTTATATGATTGTTGATGTGATTTCGGTTTGTATGCAGGAAATAAAAGACACGAAGAATTTGGTCACCCTGTGTTCACCGGAATGGCTACGTCACAGGGGTGGGATCTGTCTCCCACAAGGATTGCACTATATATCTTTTGAATACAAAAGCAGAGATAAGTTACTTCAACTCCTAACTTATCTAAGTATCAAAAGATTGCAACCTAAGAAATATAGAACTTTAGCTCTCAGACACACCTTGTATCTCTTAACTCTTTTTCTATATTCTTCTAATCTCTCTAGCTCACGTAATACTCTTCTGTGTATTCTTTTGCAAGCTCTTAGATTTCTCTCGTGTTTTTCTTGTGTTGCTCACATAATTACCTTCTGATCATATGTTCACCTTATATAATGCAGGTACACGTGATCTCTAGGGTTTACTTCATCAAGTCGGTTACTTGATTACTAAGAGAGCTGATGGGCCTGTTTCAATAATCCAACACAAGCCCAGCTGGAGAAGCAGCTCAAAAGGAGATGGGCCAGTCAGAGTAATATGGCCCACTATATGTTTTTGTCCGAACCAAGGCCTCATAAACTCCACCCTTTGGACAAAAAACCCTAGCTTTACGGATCCTAGGTGCTCACACTCTTCTTTGTCGTCGACAGAAATGGCGATTTACCATCTTCTTCATCTTCAACCTCCGATCTTGTTCAGCGAGTTCTAGATGGCTTTAGGGAAGCTCTAAGCTTCTTCTTCTTAGCTTCCTTGGTCCTGTACAAATCGATTTTGGCTTTTCGATCTTGATTGACCCTCTTTCCATTTGTCCGATTTCTTCATGCATGTGGTCGTGAAGCCTCTCAGCTTCGACCGTGAGTTCTAAACTCCTAGGTAAGATGTATGCTTCTCATCTCCAAGCTTCTTATCCTTATTTGCGGTTCGATTTGCTCTTCTCTGTATAGATCTAGCAAAACGTTTTGAAACCTGATACTTCTTGTTCTTCATCTCTCTTGAAATCGATCCTTCTACTTTGGTTAAGGTCTAGAAAATCGATTTCAACCTGATGCTGCTTATCTGCATGTCTGAGAGAGCTTGAACCTTCGATTTTACAGAGGTAAGTGTCTGACTTTCATGTTCTTTCAAATCTTTTAAATCGATATATCTTTCTTCTGTGAAGATTTTGTTCACCGATTTAAAGTCTGACAGTTTTTCTCTCTTGTAGGCCTGCTTCAAGTCTATGGACCAGTCCTTGGTTGTTTGATTTCAACTCTTCACTCACTGAGGTGAGTTTCTGACTCTAAATCTCTTCTTCTGATTTCGATTTGTCTCCTTTTCTCAAAGGCTCTCTTTGTATCTGCTTTCAGTTTTCGATTTATCTTGTTGCTGAAAGATCTTGATAAATCGACTTTATTCAGACATAAAGGATGTCTTGAATCTGCTGATGACCTGACACGCTTGGCTCATTCAAAGATTTTACAGGTAAGTCTAAGATCCTTTTGGTCTTCTTTCTTACCTCTTACCTTTTACTTTTCGGCTCATCTATTTATTGACTTTGATCTTTTCCTTTTGCATTATAGATTCTTTTAGTAATCTGAGAAGAATTGTCTTGTGCCTTACGCCTCCCCCTCAGATTGGGCTCCGGCTGCAAAGGTTTACTCTTCTCGATTTGCTAATTATCTGTTTCTGCAAAAATAGATCCTTAAGTCTGATAAGTTTCTGATCCTAGGTTGCGTACCTTAGAATGTGAATTCTCTATGGTCTTGCGATGTTGATTTAAGTACCCAGTCTTGCATACTCCATTTGATAAATGTCTTTGATATCAATGTACTGTCACTAGATAAGTTGCGATCTTATCTTTGTAATCAGCTTCTCGTTTCTTCCTTGGCTAAACTGAATTACTTCTGGCCTTAGTTGATACTGATGACATATCTGAGATATCTTATTACTCTTGAACTTGTTTGGTGTTCCTTAGTCATAAGATGTAGACTGTAGACTTGAATCTGATTGTGATCATGCTTTGATATGAACCACTTTTCCCATAGCTTCTGATTCTCTTGCAGATCCTTTTTGACTATGAGCTAAGTACACTTTCTCCTCGCAGGTTCTCTGTATTTCATCTGAAGTTGACAATGCTTGTGTCAACTTACTACTCCACCTGGAGCTGAAGTTTATACTTCAGAACCACTATTCTGCTCTCAGGTAACACCTTCTTATGCGAATTTGCTGCCTTGGTTTCACTTTACATTAGGAAGAACCCGAGTAACCTTCTTCAGAACTTGATTCATCTGTAGACTTATTAATTCATCACATGTGCGCACTGACTTTTGAATTAATCTCTTCTTGAATCAACTGTAGTTACTCCACCTGAAGCTAATGTCTGTTCTTTTAGCTTTAGAATCCTTATGCTCTTCTCTCTATTCCTTTGCATTATCATATTTACAAAAGCTTTTAGAAACTGACTTGTTTCTCTTTCTTTTGTCTATGCTAGCGTCTTCGATAATGACTTTGACCTGAAACCGTATGTTTTTCTCTCATGTTGGTATCTTCTGAATTTTAAGATACCCTCTTACTTCATCACAGAGATTCTTTGAAAACCTTTCTGATTTTTTCTTGTTTTCCTTCAGTTTCTGAAACTGATATCTCTGAGTCTCGCCTTTAGTACTCACAGGTAACTCTCCTAACTCCTTTTCTTCTCTGAGTTCTTCCATTATTGCTTAATAGTAATAACCAGAAACTGACCTGTTTCTCTTTTCTGTCTCTGCGAGATTGAGACTTCAATAATGGAGTTACATGGAGCTGCTTGCAGTCTTAGGCGGTGTTGCAGTACACCTGAAGATTCTTTTCAGGTACTGTCTTAGTCACATCTTCTGCTGATACTTTAGTTGTCAGGATTTTAGATAGTTTCGTAGCTCCATCTCCAAAAATCCCCATGCTTAGTATCTCTGAAACTTTGCTCAAAGCTTCCATCTTAGGTTCTTTGCTCAAAGTCCCCTCTTATTTTGCATTCTCCCAATGACTGCTTTCCACAGCCTCTTCTCTAGGCTCTTTTCTGCCACTCTCTTCTGTAGTAGCCATAGCATAGGCCTCAAGATCAAAATCTCCTTCTTCTTCACACTTAAACTCTTTTGGAGTTTCTGATTTTTCTGTTGAAGAAGAGTCTTTACCTTGAGCTGATGAATCCCTTAATTCAAAACCATATGGAGTAGGTCCTTGAATTAGATTCTTGCTGAAGCTCACTTTCTTAGACTTCTTTTCACTTGCTTCTTTTTCATCCTTAGACTTGATTTCTGCACTCTTAGCAACTCTGCCTTGTAGATAGTAAAGCCCTTCATGATATTTTCCAGATATCACATTCTTCTTACCTTTGTAGAATCGAACCATAAGGTTACTTCCTTCATATCTGCAACCTGGCCTCTCTAACATCCCGTATGAGATCAGATTCCTGCTTACTTCAGGCATGTATTTAACATCCTTTAGTATCACTTCAGAACCGTCTAGATTCTGAATCCGAATCTTTCCCATTCCTTTGATGTTTCCATAAGTGTTGTTTGCCGTAAGAACCCTTCCTCCATTGTACTCCTTGAAGTCAAACAAGACTTCCTTGTTTGACGTACTGTGGAATGAAGAACCCGAGTCCATTACCCAGTTCTTCATTGTGTCTTGGCTGCTCACACTCAACACTATAGGCTGTATAGGTGCTGCTGCAATATTTGCTGATTCTTTGTTTTTATTTCTCTCAGGACATTCCTTTTTCCAATGCCCTTCATCTCCACATATGAAACACTCGCTCTGATTTTTCTTGTTGAACCTTGGCTGTGACTTAGATCTGTTGTCTCTCGACTTTGATCTCCCTTTGCCATTACTCTTCTGAGATCTGTCCTTAGTTCTTCCCCTTGATTCAACATATAATCCTTCAGATTTAGATCCAGATTTGTTCAAGAGTCCCTTCTGCTTCAGCTCAATCTCCTTAGAATATGCAGAAGTGACCACCTCATGAACTGTTAGGGTCTATTTTCATGTACCATACTTGAGAGTATGTACTAGAGGCTCATACGGTGGAGGTAAGCTGGTAAGAAGATGTATAGCCTGATCCTCATCACTTACATTGATGTTTAGGCTAGCTAGATCTGCAATAAGCTTAAGAAAACTGTCCAAGTTCTCTTCTATACTTCTGCCTTCATCCATCTTGTAACTAGCAAACTGTTGCTTAAGATAAATCCTGTTAGGAAGTGACTTGGTCTGATAATCCCTTTCTAGAGCTTTCCACATTAGCAAAGCTGTAGGCTCATGCATCACCTTCCTAAGAATCATGTCACTTAGACATGTACCAAGCAAGTTCTTTACTCTGGTGTCTCTAGCAACCTTGAGAGAATCAATCTTCGGTTTCTCTCCATCTTCTAGCTTAGCAGATTCATCAACCAAAGTAGCACCCTCCTCCAATACTGATGCTAAACCTTGAATCTCTAGCTGTCCTAGAAGCTTGTATTTCCACATACCAAAGTCACCTTTTCCATCAAATTTATCCATCTCAAACTTTCCCCTAGTTGGCTCCATTGTTGCCGTGAGTTGCGGATCACTCGGTAGGTAAGTTCTGCTTGAGATAGATCACAATAACCCCTGCTCCTTCCTGGAAGCTCTGATACCACTTGTTGAGATTTTAACTAAACTTGTTGCACTTGGGTTATATGATTGTTGATGTGATTTCGGTTTGTATGCAGGAAATAAAAGACACGAAGAATTTGGTCACCCTGTGTTCACCGGAATGGCTACGTCACAGGGGTGAGATTTGTCTCTCACAAGGATTGCACTATATATCTTTTGAATACAAAAGCAGAGATAAGTTACTTCAACTCCTAACTTATCTAAGTATCAAAAGATTGCAACCTAAGAAATATAGAACTTTAGCTCTTAGACACACCTTGTATCTCTTAGCTCCTTTTTCTATATTCTTCTAATCTCTCTAGCTCACGTAATACTCTTCTGTGTATTCTTTTGCAAGCTCTCAGATTTCTCTCGTATTTTTCTTGTGTTGCTCACATAATTACCTTCTGATCATATGTTCACCTTATATAATGCAGGTACACGTGATCTCTAGGGTTTACTTCATCAAGTCGGTTACTTGATTACTAAGAGAGCTGATGGGCCTGTTTTAATAATCCAACACAAGCCCAGCTGGAGAAGCAGCTCAAAAGGAGATGGGCCAGTCAGAGTAATATGGCCCACTATATGTTTTTATCCGAACCAAGGCCTCACAAAACAGATTATTAGATTGATGTGTGATTAAGCGTGGGTTTCACATGAATCGTAAGCTATTGACTTCGTTAACATAAATATCACCACACGTAGTAATTCAACATCCTTCTTTATCCTCGATGGTGGGTCGCTACGGTAAAAGAATGGCCAGTGCAAAGGCATATATATATTAAGTTTTTTCTTCTTGATAACTTTTATGTCAAAATAACAACTATTACGGTAAGTTTGGTTATTGGGTTCTGGATTGGGAGAGAATGTCTTTCTGTAAATTTCCAGTTTGTTGATGTACAACGATTTATCTCGTTTTTTTTTTTTTTTTTTTTTTTTTTTTTGCAGTTGTCACAAATTCCAAGCTTAGGTTACTATTGTTAATTTTTGGGTTATCGATTTATGTTCTTTTAAGCTGTAGGTTTTAGCAATCGTTTATGGGTTTTTGTTTCCGGAGATACTTTGTTATTCCGCCGATTTAGTTTTTGAAGAAAATTTTGTCTTCTGCCAGTCTTTATATCCCAAAGACGCATTACACTTTATTTAATAATAAAAATATATATTCTTATGACTATTACTATTAAAATTTAAATTGATTTTGATATAAGATACAAACGGTTGAACTATTATCACTGACTTTCTTTTTGATAATTTAAAAATAGTTTTAATCATAATAAAATTATCAAAATTTTAAATTTATATTTCTGTAAGTTTTATTTTGAATTTGTCAACATTTTATTACAAATTCAAAACATATTAAATTATAGCTGAAAAAAGTAATGTAAAAGACAAAAAATACACTAAATATTGCAAGCTTGCTAATTAAAAATGATTAGTCAACGGCGGCAAGTAAACTCATAAGGAGACTTTTTTTTTTTTTTGAAACTCATAACGAGATTACCTACCGTAAGTTTTATGATCTGATCTGCAAAAACCTCACGTTAAATATAGGCCGTTGATTCTATTTAACGATTTTTTTCTTCCACTTTTTCTCAGCATCCAATCAGAACACAGCAGAGAAACGTGTCTCCCAGATTTCAATCCTCCTCTACTTTCCCTTTTCATTCTGATTTTACTCGTTTTAGAGTCAGAATAATTGGGAAATTTGAGGTTTCTGGGTTGGTTGATTCTTAAATTTCTTGTTGAATACGATCAGACGATTTGCTGTTTATGTTCATCATTCTCAAGAGTTTTTATTTTCTCGAGAAAGTTTGAGTTATTTCCCTTCGTCGTCTACCGGAGAAAAATCGCCGCCATAATTCGTTTTCAATTTCAGTTTTCGGGTTTCATATTCGGATCTGGGTTTACTTTTGAGCGTTGACTTTTGCCACCTTTGGAATAAGAGATTTGGTTGATTAGGGTTTGTTAGATTGATTTTTGTTGTGTACCAAGATCAAGCTCAAACCATTAAGATCCAAATGGTGCTGCTTCTAGTTTGATTGTGGGATTCAGGTAGATTCTATCTGAAATGAATTAGGGAAAAGGAAAAATCTCTATCTTCTCCAGATTGTTTGGATTAGGGTCTACTTTCCATATCTCTTTCGTTTTGATGGATACGACTCGTGGAGATGCTAAAGAAGCCAATGGATGTGAGAATAACAAGGCTATTGTAAACAGCAATGAAATTGAGGATCAAATTTCTGAGGAGGAAGAAGAAAGTGAGTCACAGTGTTTATTGCCTCCAAGGAAAGGAGGGATGTCGAGAAGTACCGACAAGATTAAGAGGACTGTCCAGTGGAATGACAACAATGGAGACAATCTTGCTGAGGTTTTAGTATATGAACCAAGGTAAACATATTATCCTAAGGACCAAAAAAATCTCTGTTCAACATTTTCACTTGATTTGTAAACTGTATTGTGCTTGTGTTCTCAAGTATTTAGTCTGCCTCTGCTACTTTTATGTTAATAGTTTCGTAAAGGCGGGATCTATATCATTAACCTTAGGTTGGTATTGATTTGACTGATACTGTGATTTTGGAATGGTCTTCTTGATCTCTGACTACTGCCCTTTTTGTTTAATGGTTTCAATAGAGAAATTATTGTGGTTGGTTGCTAGTCTGTTTCTCATGATTTGTCAACGTCAACCTGGAACACATTTAGCTAGGTGTTATTGCTGATGAGTCTATGAGAAACACTTAGGTTTGCCTTTTGTGAATTGTAATATAGCTCATTGCTTTCATTCGTATCCAAAGGAAATATGTGATTGCAAATTAGCGTTTGTGCACCTATGTGTGGCAACATTCTGGGGCTTGTGGAATCTAAACTTAGCAAAAACACCTGGAGATAATGAACTAACCCCTTTATCACTTGATGAACTATTGTACAATTTAGAGTATTGGTGACTTCTTTTGATGTTCCACATTGGTAGTTCCTCTGCTATACGACCAATAGAGTAGTTACCTTCCGTTCAAGCATTTACTGTCTCTTACATTGTTGTGTTTTTGCTTGGAAACTGAGAACAAATACATTTCTTACTTCTGTCTTCATTTTATGCTTGCAGTGAAGTAAGCGATACAGATGACGATGATTCAGATTCCTGCATCTGCACAATTATGTAGTCCTCAGAAACCCGCAATCAACCACCATTAACATGGAGTTTAACAGTGAGCTCGTCCTTGTATCTGGCTTCTTTTCAGCAATCAGGTTTTTGTGAGGACAGACAAAAAACTTAAGCGAGTTGACATCACAATAACAGGTGTCTGATTTTGTGCTCATGACTTCTGTCAAGAAGCCAGTTCAAAGGAGGGATGTAGACTCATATAAGCTATATCGGATAGTCACGTTTCAGTTACAGGAGTGAGAGTATATAGAATATAGATTACTGCTGTATTGTCCAATAGAGGCTGATCTTCAAATCGAAGATCTTTGAGTGCTGTTTGATTTTGACAAGTTTTGATAGTAAACTATGTATGTCTTTCTGCAACACATACAAGCTAATTAAATTGTAAGCATATGCAGCAAATTTTATTCCTTCTTTCCTCTGTTCTCCACACCAAATCATAATCAGATGCAAACACATTGAAAGTTCACAACTTTATCAAGATTTTGTTTCAGAAAACAACCGTTCGAACACTGATACAAATCTCCATATCCCTTACACACGCAAAGAATCAGAAATGCTACAAAAACAAACAACAATTGTGAGTCACTGTGACCTGTTCTCCATGTTGGTGATATCAACAATTGGGGATCTCTTAGACGAACCATTCCCATGAAAACTCTCTGGTGAGGCCAACCAATAGGAAAGGCTAGTATTGACGATTATCTCCTTCAGTAGCGGTTTTTCCTGATCATCATCAGTATTAGCTTCAACATTCTCCTTCATTAGCTGTTTAACTCTTACTGGCTTTGCTTTAACAGCTTTCCACTGCGCAATGTTCTCCACTGGATTCAAAAGTGGAGTTACGTCCTGGTCACCATCAACCTCATCTTCATAGTCGTTTTCATCATCTGTGTAATAGTCTTCATCCTCCAAATCACTCTCTCCATAGACCAATTCATCTTCATCTTCGAAACTGTCCATACAATTATGGTATCTATAGTCTGAAGGATACACAGATCTACTGCTCAGATCCTGTGGTTTCTTAACTATAACCGAAGATCCATTGCTTATTTCTCTTTTTCCCTCTTCATCATCACTGCAACAGTTCTCATATCTTGATGGTAGAATTGGTTCAAAGGTTTGTACATTCAAGTTAAATCTGACTCTCTTCCTCGTCTTCTTTGTTCCTTTCTTCTCCTCCTCCTCTGCCTCCACCTCACACCTGAAACAGTCTCAGAAAGACAGACGTTGTTAAATGGTCATCTCTGCACATGTTTCTACAAGAGATTCATAGAAGATCCCAGTTCAACCCATGAACTGCTAAAACCGGTTTCTGTTTGGCCTTCATAACCGAGTATCATCAGATAGATAATCCTAGAGCAAAAAAGGTATAACTTTGGAGTAATTATACATAGTAAAAGGAAGAAACACTGACCTGAGGTTCGAAGTCGAGATCTTTTTAGGGTTATCTACATTGGTACTGAAATCTGTCGGGTCTGAAGAAAGTAGAGGCTCATAGCTACAGATTCTCTGCAAGAAAAAAAAAATGTTAGATTTCTAAGAAAGAGCGAGAGAAACAAGAAAGACTGTTCTTCGATTTATTGGAGAAAATTGAATTAAAAAAAGAAGAAGAAAGAAGCTTACTTGATCTCGAGGCAGGATCTTCCTGGTTGGATTTATGCGTTTTTTGTTGGAAGAGAGACCGAAACAACCCGTAAAACATCCCATTGGTAGTGATGTTTCTTCTGTTTCGGTTTCGATGCTTGATAGGAGGGAGAAGAAGACGACGAAGATAGATGAATTTTGTTTATTTTTTTTTGCCTCGTTCATGTGTTTGAATAGAAATTGGAACGTTGGGGAATTTCAAAGAGATGAAAATGACGGTCGGCTCACGGAGTTTATATGCCGTTAATTTTATTTAAGAAGTAAAGACAAAAACAATTATTGCACCCTATTTTTTTATATTCCAACCCATATTAGTTTTTTCATCTTCTACTATTCAGTTTGTGGTGAGAAATGTGCATAACCAAATGCATTGATTTGTTTCTGTTTTCTTTTGTCATCTTGAAATTTTATTGATCAGTTCACAAGACCGGCAATAGATAATATTTTCCGACAACAAATTTGGTGGACAACCGCATGTACGCCAAGGATGGCAAATTCATTTGAATCAAGAAACCCATATCTATTTTTGTGCATCATCTTATACTCTGTGTATCTAGGGAATGGAACGAACCCATGGTACATGATCTTTTTCATTTTGAGGATATGTTCTTCTAGTTCTTGGGTTGCGACCTAGTCGCGGTCCATTTTAGACGGATATGCTCATATTTCATTTGGGAATTATATGGTGAAATCCGGACATGAGCTTCTACGAAAGACCAATCTCGCACTAACAAATCAAGGGATGTTGGAACCGATCATTACTCCTTTACAGAGTCATGTTTGGACTGTTAGGACCCCTGGAAAGCTTCAACACTTCATGTGGCAAGCGTTATCAAGATGCGTAGCAACATGCCAACGACTCTCATATCGTTATTTGGCACCGATAAGAGTTGTCCTATGTGTAGATTTCCAGAGGAAACGATCAACCATTTGTTATTTGAATGCCCCTTGCCTTGCAGGTGTGGGCTTTATCGGTCTTATCGTCCCTTCCGGATTGCTTCCCTAGTACATTTATCTACCGAAACATGGATTTCTTTTTTTGGAGAACCAAATAAATGGCCTTCCTGAACCTTAATGAGATAACTATCTTTGGATCATATAGTATATATGAAAAATAAGGAATGAAAAAGGTTTTTAATGGAATCGAGATATCCCCAAGAGATACCATCCAACACGACACTCTTGAAGCAGAAAGTTGGAGGATAACGAATCAAAAAAAAAGTAAAGTGGATATGTGGATTTCTTACCACAACAGTATCCGGCGGTACTGAAATTGTCAATTTTACTTACCAAACATGTTTGAAGACGTGGATCTCAGCCGACGAAATTAGTGAATTTGAAGATATGGTGGATTGTTAACTTATAGTAGAAAGGGAAAATAGAAGAGGAGCATGACATAAAGGGGAGTAAGATATGAACGAAGAAAATGGAGATAAAGGAGAAGAATGAACGATTAGGGTTTTTAGAAAAAGAATCATTTTCGATTAGGGTTTTTAGAAAAGATAATCACTTTCGATTAGGTGTTAGGTGTTTTGTAAAGATGGAGTTTATAAACCGTAAAATTTGAAAAAAAAACAAACTTTAAAGGGAGTAAAATAACAAAAAAGAAGTAGTCATGGCAAACTAAAAATGAAAGAGATGTAGTAGGAAAAAAAAATTAGGAAGAAAGAAATATATTAATTTCTTAGAAAGTAAAAAAAAAAAAAACAAATGGTAAATGTTAGCTTAGAATTTTATAGTGTGAAAGTATCATACAATTTGAAAACGTCTTATTTTGTTATTAGTATGCCTTCTAATGTAAATAACTCATTTAAAAACAGTTTTCAAAAATCACATTTGGAAAAACCATTTTTCATCACCTACCTAAAAATATCTATTTTTTTTGTAAAAATATTAAAATATCTACTTCACACTTGAAGGTTTTAAGAATAAAAATATACTTTTAAATTTTTAATGGAGTTAAATTGTCGACTAAATGGAGTTAAATTTGGGTGAGTATTAATTATTAAATCTCCGAAAGGTTCTATTTTATGACTTGAAAATAAAAAAGGAAGTCGGGACAAAAATAAATAAATAAAAGAAGGTGATATTTTCGGGACACTGATATTTTTTTTTTCCTTCTTCTCTCTCTAACCCGATTTCACAAACCCAAACCCTAATTTTTTCGGAACTGTGAAATTTTTACAGCTCCTTTCCTCTTCTTCACCGGGGGGATTTGTCGGTGTCGAAGCAAGTTTTCTTTTTGGGTATAACAAGAGGTGGAGAGAGATACCGTAGCAATGGAATCAGATCAGGGAAAGCTGTTTATCGGCGGGATTTCGTGGGATACCGACGAGAATCTTCTGAGAGAGTACTTCAGCAATTACGGAGAGGTTTTGCAGGTTACGGTGATGCGAGAGAAAATTACAGGTCGTCCCAGGGGATTCGGATTCGTTGCGTTCTCGGATCCTGCCGTCATTGATAGGGTTCTTCAAGACAAGCACCATATCGATAACAGAGATGTAAGTTGAAAAGTTTTTTTTAATTTAACTCGAATTTGCACTTTTTTATGAACTAGGTTTCTCTAATTTTTAATCTTGTTACCTTTGAGATTGCAATCTTAAGTTTTGAGTATTGTTTGCCAGTAATTGCCACTCTCTCCTGATTGATTTGGCTTTAATCTTGTTTTTGTGGTCTTCTGTAACATATATAGGTTGATGTGAAGAGAGCA
Organism: Orychophragmus violaceus; assembly: GCA_030180135.1. NCBI lineage: Eukaryota > Viridiplantae > Streptophyta > Magnoliopsida > Brassicales > Brassicaceae > Orychophragmus > Orychophragmus violaceus. The sequence continues at coordinate 8,192,183 of CM058235.1, read as the reverse complement.
ATGTCTAGAGAAGAGCAGAGTCCTGCAGGGAGACCAGGGAATTTTAATGCTTCTAGGAATTTTGATAGTGGCGCTAACGTCCGGACCAAGAAGATATTCGTCGGAGGTTTGCCTCCAGCATTAACATCAGACGAATTTAGGGCCTACTTCGAGACTTACGGCCATGTGAGCGATGCAGTTATTATGATTGACCAGACCACACAACGTCCTAGAGGGTTTGGCTTTGTATCATTCGACTCAGAAGATTCGGTTGACCTTGTTTTGCACAAGACTTTCCACGATTTGAACGGTAAACAAGTAGAAGTTAAAAGAGCTCTTCCTAAAGATGCTAATCCTGGAGTAGCCATGGGTGGTGGTCGCGGCAGTGGTGGCTCTGGAGGTTTCCCGGGTTATGGTGGCTCTGGTGTAAGCGGCTATGAGGGTCGTGTTGATTCCAGTAGATACATGCCGCCTCAAAACACTGGGAGCGGTTATCCTCCTTATGGTGCTTCTGGATATGGTACTGGTTATGGTTATGGCAGCAACGGTGCGCCTTATGGGGGTTTTGGAGGATATGGAAATCCATCTGGTGCGCCTTATGGGAATCCTGGTGTCCCTGGAGCTGGGTTTGGAAGTGGTCCAAGAAGTTCGTGGGGAGGTCAAGCACCATCGGGTTACGGTAACGTGGGATATGGAAATGCTGCTCCATGGGGTGGTTCTGGTCCCGGTTCAGCAGTGATGGGTCAAGGAGGTGCATCTGCAGGAGGTTATGGCAGTCAAGGTTATGGCTATGGTGGAAATGATTCCTCTTATGGGACTCCATCTGGTTATGGTGCAGTTGGTGGGCGGTCTGGCAGTATGCCTAACAGCCATGGCGGTGGCTATGCTGATGCTTCAGATGGCTCTGGAGGCTATGGGAATCAGCAAGGGAACGGGCAAGCTGGTTATGGCGGAGGTTATGGAAGCGGTAGACAAGCACAACAACAGTGATTGGAGGAAGAAAGACTACTACAATGTGGTCTTATCCCTGACCTTGAAACTCCGGTTTCCGCCTTAAGAATGCCACTTCTGGGGCGGTTTGGCCGGGAGGTCGACCTACGATGGATTCTCTGTTTTGTTAGTTTCTTAATAAGTTGCTGAGTCGTACTTAGTATTTCCTATGAAGTTGTAGTTTTTAATATTGCGTGCTTATTTATATTTGTCGTTTTGGAATGCTTTTCTTTATCCATCCTAGTGTTTGTGTTTAACAATAACTCCTCCAGATTATCATTATTCATCTTTCTTTGTTGCATTCATTCTTTTGAATGTTCCTTTTAAGCTCCTGGTCCATAAGCGGTCCAGAGAAATTTTGTGTATTTTTCCTAATTTTACTCGCATCCTCCCTCGTTCCTCAGCACAGAAAAATTTGCTGTAGATTACCTTTCTTCCAACTTGTCTCATTTCTCTCTTCCTTTTGTTTTGTTTGTTTGTTTTCTCAAGTGTTCGTCTCATTTGTAAACAAAAAATGCCATCTCTCTCCCTCTTTCCTCTTTTTTTTTTTTTTTTTTTTTTTTTTTTTTTTTTTTTTTTAACCTGGGGTATCCCGAGGGCTCAGACTAATCCCCAAGGGGAGGTGCAGCCCATGGATAGACCCTCTCTCCGGGTATTCAAATGGACCCCTAAAGCAAAGCCCATATCCATGTGGGTGTTCTTAAACAAATGTGACTTAGTTTCGCATGGAAGGAGGATCGAACCCGGAACGTGTTAGCGTCCAAGGCCCGTCCCCAACCACTTGACCACAAGAGCTTGGACTCCCTCTTTCCTCTTTCATTGGACAATCTAATTTCATAAACCCTATCCAAAGTTTTCCCTCTACCCTCTCCTCCTCTGCCATGACCCATCATCACCGGCGGGAGTCCTTCCCGGTGACTATCTCTAACATGGGAGGTGGGTCCGCGGTGGTTTGTCCTAATACTGATCTTCTTTGGCCATACGGGAAGCTTGACGGTCTTGATCGTGATGATATCCGTGTGACGGCTTACGAGATCTTCTTCACAGCTTGACGGACTGCTCTCACGTTCTACTCTTCACACAATAACAACGACCATCATGGAGAAGGAGGAGGAGGAACAGGATCAGTCAGCTCAAATGGTGTTGGTTCTGGGTTTGGGTTTTCGGGGAGGAAAGAGGTGGTGACAACCCCAACAAGCAAGGTGAAACGAGCTCTAGGTTTGAAGATGCTTAAACGGTCTCCGTCTAGGCGAATGTCTACAATAGGAGGGGCGGGAGGAGCCGGGACTTCATTGTCACCCGGTGGTGGAATGAATAGTAGCTCATGACATATTAGCCCTGGAGCTGGATTCTTGACAGTCCCGCCTTCTCGGCCTAGAAGGCCATTAACTTCAGCGGAGATCATGAGGCAACAAATGAGGGTGACAGAACAGAGTGATAGCCGGCTTCGAAAAACCTTATTGAGAACGCTTGTTGGTCAAGTAAGTTAATCGTTTGCTTACTTGTTTTACAAGCTTTTAAGAAACGTTTAAATGCCTTGACAATAACTTAAAAATTGTTTTTAAACTTCAGACAGGTAGACGAGCAGAGACGATAATTATGCCGTTAGAGCTTCTCCGACACTTGAAAACATCAGAGTTCAGCGATGGACACGAGTACCAACTCTGGCAACGAAGACAACTCAAAGTCCTTGAAGCTGGTCTTCTCCTACACCCTTCGATTCCTCTAGAAAAAAACAACAACTACGCAATGCGTTTAAGGGAACTCGTTAGACAAAGCGAGAAAAAACCAATTGACACAAGCAAAAACTCGGACACAATGAGAACACTCTGCAACGTAGTCGTGTCTTTATCTTGGCGCAGCACTAATGGAAACCCGACCGATGTTTGCCATTGGGCTGATGGTTACCCTCTCAACATTCATCTTTATGTAGCATTGTTGCAGTCAATATTCGATGTTAGGGACGAAACATTGGTGCTCGATGAGATCGATGAGCTTCTAGAGCTAATAAAGAAAACATGGTCAACACTAGGGGATCACAAGACCGGTGCATAATCTATGTTTCACTTGGGTTTTGTTTCATCAATACGTCGTGACATCACAAATGGAACCAGACTTGCTCGGTGCATCACACGCTATGCTGGCTGAAGTTGCTAATGATGCTAAGAAACTTGACCGTGAAGCTATCTATGTAAAACTATTGACCTCGACACTGGCTTCTATGCAAGGATGGACCGAGAAAAGGTATTTTTATTTCTTGCTGTATAAGTTACAGATTTAAAATGTTTGAAACCTAACTGTGGTTAAGGGTTCTTTAGGTTAATGAGCTACCATGATTATTTCCAAAGAGGAAATGTTGGATTGATAGAGAATCTTCTACCATTGGCATTATCATCATCAAGAATCATGGGAGAAGATGCGACAATCTCTCAAGGAAAAAGACAAGAAAAAGGAGACGTTAAGTTGATTGATTATTCAGGAGATCGTGTCGATTATTACATAAGATCATCTATTAAAAACGCATTTTCTAAGGTAATAGAGAACACAAAAGAAAAGATCGCAGCTACAGAGGAAGGAGAAGAAGCTGGTGCAATACTATTGCAGCTAGCTAAGGAAACAGAGGAGTTAGCTTTAAGAGAACGTGAATGTTTTAGTCCTATACTCAAGAGATGGCACTCAGTTGAAGCTGGTGTTGCCTCGGTGTCACTTCACCAATGCTATGGTTCTGTATTGATGCAATATCTAGCAGGAAGATCGTTTATCTCGAAAGATACTGTTAAGGTTTTGCAAACGGCAGGGAAGCTCGAGAAGGTTTTGGTGCAAATGGTGGCTGAAGATTCAGAAGAGTTTGATGACGTTGGAAAAGGAATGGTTAGAGAGATGGTTCCTTATGAAGTTGATTCGATTATATTGCGGCTTTTAAGACAATGGATCGAAGAGAAGCTGAAGAAATCAAGAAACTGAAGTAAGTCTTAAAGATTTTAACTTGGAATCCAAGAAATGTTATTTTTAATGTTGTTTTGAACTTATATTAAGTGTTTGCATTCTTTCTTTATAGATATGGAATCCGAAATCCAAATCGGAACCTTATGCACAATCTGCGGGAGAATTGATGAAGCTAGCAAAGGATACTATTGATGAGTTTTTTGAAATCCCAATCGGAATTACAGAGGATTTGGTTCATGATCTTGCTGAAGGATTGGAACAATTTTTCCAAGAATATACTACCTTCGTTGCATCTTGCGGTAAGCTTAAAATCAAATCCACACCGGGATAATCTTGTTTTTATTATTATTTTTAGGTCTGGACATTCGACTCTTAAAGACATTTTGGATAGAGAAATTTAGGATCTAATAGGTATCTAAAAAAAATCGATTCAGTTTTGGTTATGTACTAGTCAGTTCGATTCCAAAATTTAAGAACCGTTAAATATCCAAATTGTTTTTCCAGATTTCAAACACTTTGTATATTTAACACTCGAAATGTCTAAATCTACGCAAAATATCAAAATATACCCATAAATCCATTAAAAATAAAAAATATATCTATAATACACAAATATATTCTTGATATATATATAAAACATTCAAATTATCCAAGAAAATCACTAATATATTTGTGGGGGGGGGGGGGGGGAGGTTTAATTGTAATTTTAAATATTTGAGTTATGTCAAATCTAAATCTAAGTATAACTAATATTTATAGTATATAATTATATTTCGGGTATTTTATATACTTATTCGGTTTTCGATTCAATACATATTCGGTTCCGATTTTTCGAGTATTGAAGTTTAGGATCTGTCAGAATTTTTATAGATTTCGGTTGGATTTCGGTATCTTAATTCTGGTTCAGTTTTGGTTCGAATTTTTGATTCCAGTTTTTATGTGCATGAATAATTTTTCTGTCTATTTTTTTTATTTTCTCACGATCGAGACAAAGTTACATTCCTACATTACCTCCTCCTACAAGATGCAATAGAGATTCAAGATTCATTAAACTATGGAAGAGAGCTACTCCATGTACTACTGCCTCCAGAGAAGATTTCAGCTACACCGCACCCGCAATTTCTGACGGCCACCATCCACGACCGTCCACAAGCCGCGGGACGCAACGAATTTACATTCGTCTCAACACATTACATTTCTTAAGCTCTCATATCCATTCACTAAACAAAACACTCTCTTTAAGCCCGATGGTGAAGAGGTATTTAATGTGTCAGTCACGGCGTAGTACAAGTGGTAGTACAAGACGTGATTCAGGACGTGGATATGTTTGATTAATGAGATGTGAACGAATCTTTATGATGTAATTCGGTTTATTGGTTGTGTGCTGAGCTGGATGAAGATCTTGGAGTGAATAAGTTTCAAGAAAAAAAAGGAAAAGTTACAAAAAGGTGGAATATGAAATATCAAAACAAAAAGGATATTTTCTATGTCTTTATTTAGGTAAACTTGAGGAGCAAATTTAGCCTATATAAAGAGGAGCGGTGTGGCCTTATGAAGATGCAAGAGCTGAGAGAATAAAAACTCAAGAGGGCTTTTGTATTTTGGGAAAAGTCTAGGCTCTAGGGGGAGTTTAGTTCAGGTGTTTGATCCTGAAGAATTCTTGTATTGGGTAGAGCGATAGATCAATAGGGTTTGTTCTATTCGTCTGTAATTGGTGGGATTACTTTCTATTCAAGTGAATTTGAAGTCTGGACGAGGTCCCGAGAGTAGAAAAAACCGAACTCCGTTAACAAACTTTGTGTGTCTTACTTTCTGCTTTTTATAGTGCCTCACCTGCGTTTTCAATTGGTATCAGAGCGGGTGCTTGATAGAGATTTAGTCTTGTTTCAGGCAGATCTAAGGTGAGGATCAGAAGGTAGCTCAGGAAGTAGCACAGAGTTCGGTTCGATGGAGTCTCACAAAGAAGGAACGTCTATGACCAGACCACCACCGCTTGATTCTTCAAATTATGGATATTGGAAGGTTCATATGCAAGCTTTCATTAGTGGTCTTGATGAGGATTGTTGTAATTCGATTGAGATTGATTGGAATCCCCCTGTGATGATTAATGATAAAGGAGTTGAAGTTCTTAAGCCTAGAGATCAATGGAATGCTGAAGAGAAGAGGGCATCAATATTCAATTATAAGACCAAGACTGCGATTTATAATGCAATTGATGCAAGTTATTTCGAGTTGATTTCTCAATGTGTGTCAGCTCAAAAGGCATGGAAAACATTGGAGAACATGTTTGAAGGTACCACAAGTGTCAAGAGAACTAAACTAGATATCTTAGCATCTGAGAATTCAGATGATGATGGAGGAATAAAGAGTTTTGTGGCTTTCACAACCTTTGAGCCTAGTTCGGCTACGAAATCTGCAACATGGTCTGCATCAGCGTCTGCGACGGAACCTGCTTCAGCGTCTGCAACAGGGTGTGCAATTGATAGTGACAAGGATGAAAGTGATCCTGGAAGTGATGATGATGAGTTTGCTGAGAACTATAAAGCTTTGTATGAGCATTGCTGTAAGCTGGTTGAGGAGAATTCATCATTGACTAAGGAGAAAGTCAAGTTAAAAGCTTAAGTTGCTGAGGTACGAAAGTATGCTACAGAGAAAGAAGAAGAAGCACAACAAGCCAAAGTTCAACTTGAAGAAACTCTAAAAGGCGTGAGGATGCTGAATAATGGCACAAAGAAGTTGGATCATCTTCTCACTATTGGCAAAAGTGATCGATGTGGTTTTGGATTCAATGGAGAATCTTCAAAAGCTGATCGTGTCTTTGTGTTTGGTGGAAAGATGGATGTTGCATCAACAGCTGCTACAAAGACTGGAACTGTTGTGAAGTCTGCAACTGATATGTCGACTGGTACGTCAACTAGTACGAGAGCTGGTACAAGAACTGCTACAACGACTGCAACAAGGAAAATCCCAGAAGTGAGGAGTGCACCTAAACGAATTTGGCCTCCTGTTTGTCACTATTGTGGAGTTTTGGGCATATTAGGCCTAGATGCTTCAAGTTGTTGAAGGAGAAGAAACGAATGGAGCAAGCTCATGGAGTGATATTTCATGGTCCTATATGTTGTCATTGTGAAGGTAAAGGACATGTTCAAAGAGATACTCATGGAGGCACCAAGGTCAGGAAGATTTGGAGGAAGAAAGTTAATCACTTCGAAGATGGTGCAATAGGATTTCTTCCTCAATATGGAGGAGGACGGTTCATGTGTTAGTTTTTGACCATGATGTGACTCAAGTAAGGGGAGATTGGTGTTGCTAGTTTTGGATGATGTTGGATGTTGCTAGTGACGAAGCCTTTGATGCTAGGGTTGTTGAGATCACATACATAGTCAAAAGGGGGAGATTGAAGAGGTATTTGATGTGTCAGTCACGGCGTAGTACAAGTGGTAGTACAAGACGTGACTCAGGACGTGGATATGTTTGATTGATGAGATGTGAACGAATCTTTATGATGTGATTCGGTTTATTGGTTGTGTGCTGAGCTGGATGAAGATCTTGGAGTGAAGATTGCAGCTTGGAGTTCAAAAAAAAAAGGAAAAGTTACAAAAAGGTGGAATAGGAAATATCAAAACAAAAATGATATTTTCTATGTTTTTATTTAGGTAAACTTGAGGAGCAAGTTTAGCCTACACAAAGAGGAGAGGCGTGGCCTTATGAAGATGCAAGAGCTGAGAGAATAAAAACTCAAGAGGGCTTTTGTATTTTGGGAAAAGTCTAGGCTCTAGGGGGAGTTTAGCTCAGGTGTTTGATCCTGAAGAATTATTGTATTGGGTAGAGCGATAGATCAATAGGGTTTGTTCTATTCGTCTGCATTTGGTGGGATTACTTTCTATTCAAGTGAATTCGTAGTCTGGACGAGGTTCCGGGGAGTAGAAAAAATCGAACCCCGTTAACAAACTTTGTGTGTCTTACTTTCTGCTTTTTATAGTGTCTCACCTGCGTTTTCAGAGGGTACTTCCCGCAACCCGGAAATGTTACCCCCATCGAAACAACAATTCATCTTCTTACTTTGCTTTTACCTACGCGGGAATCGAATCTGCGTGCCAACACGTTTCAGAAGTGGCAACTTATCGTTTGATTTTCCTCGACTCAAACTCTGTTTTCTACGAAACTCTTTACATAGGAAAGATCTCAAACTCGAGGATCAGACCGGCTTTACGAATCATGAAACAGAATTTAACATTAATGTCAGCGATTCTTGCGGATCGTGCTCAAGCACTAGCGGTGAGAGAGGTTATGAAGTCGTCTTTCGAAGCCTTCTTATGGTATTACTAGCTGGAGGTTATTCGAGAGTGTTTTACAGATCGGATCAACGTTTGATCGAAGAAGATTTTGAGAACTTGAAAAGGGTTTTCTGCACTTGTGGCGAAGGTTTGATAGCAGAGGAAGTTGTGGACAGAGATGCAGAGATCGTGGAGGGAGTGATTCAGCTAATGAGTCAACCTACAGAACAACTTATAGAAGATTTTAGCATCGTGACGTGTGAAACAAGCGGAATCGGGTTGGTTAGATCAGGACAGAAGCTACTGATGCCTCCAACTACTGGACGGTGGAACCGGTCGGATCCAAACACTATCTTGAGGGTTCTTTGTCATCGAAATGATCGTGTTGCTAATAAGTTTCGTAAGAAATCATTTCAATTACCCAAAAGGAGGTGACAACTGGAAAATAAGAAAGAGAGAAAATAATTCAAATAAAAAAACAAAAATGTTTCTGTTAGAGCCATGAACTTGATTCGCTTGTAAAGAGTTTAAAAATGTGATAATTTGGCTGATATTGTATAATTTTTGTTTTTTGTATTGTTTTCATGAAAGAGGTTGAGGAATCGAAAAAGCGTCTGTAGTCCAACGGTTAGGATAATTGCCTTCCAAGCAATAGACCCGGTTTCGACTCCTGGCAGACGCTAATTTTTTCTTTTCATTCATTTTTATTAAATGTATTCATAGGTCTTATTTCTGTTTTTATATTTTATGGGCCTGAAGCCCAACTTATATTAAGCCCATATATTATTTTCTTAATAAGGAAAGCAAAAACATTTCTGCCAAAACCCTATCCTTTTAAACCTCCATTGTGTTCGTTTTCTCCTCCGTCTCCTACAATGGCCTTGCCTATGTCTGGCACGCGCCACCTCACGCGCTCCTTCCTGTCCAGTGCTACCTTAGTGGCACCTCCTCGGATTCCTTCCTCTGTTCACTGCGGTGGCTTTGGTTCCGGTAACGATGCGGTTGGATTTCGGTTAGCTAGCTCGACCCGGTTCGTCTCAATTGGATGCCGAGCTAACCGGTCAGGCTCCGCTTACTCGCCGCTTAACTCTGGCTCTAACTTCAGTGATCGACCTCCGACGGAGATGGCGCCTCTTTTTCCGGGATGCGATTACGAGCACTGGCTAATTGTTATGGATAAACCTGGTGGCGAAGGCGCGACGAAGCAGCAGATGATTGATTGCTACGTACAAACCTTAGCCAAAGTTGTTGGAAGGTAATCTATAGGTTGCATATGTTAACGAGTTTTGTTTCTGGAATCTTGGGGAATGAATGAAAATCTCGGGCATCACAAATTCTGATTGACGATAATTCAGCTTAGGGAATGTGTCTGTTCTTCGTGCTAGGCTGATTTGGTGATGGGTTTTGAACTAATTGGAGTCACTGGTTATTGATTACACTTTGTGTTTGCTCTGTGTATGTTTTTGTTTCGTTTTGGTAGTGAGGAAGAGGCTAAGAAGCGAATCTACAATGTTTCATGCGAGAGGTATCTAGGGTTTGGCTGTGAGATTGATGAAGAAACATCAACTAAGCTTGAAGGTCTTTACTTACACTTCTCACTTATGTTAGCTTGTGTTAACTTAACTGATAATAAAGAGTATCCTTAAGTGTTGCTTTGTTTACTACAGGTTTGCCAGGTGTTCTGTTTGTGCTTCCAGATTCCTATGTGGATCCTGAAAACAAAGATTATGGAGGTGATTGTTCCTCCTCTTATTCCTTTGTTTTTGTTTCAATCTTTGCTAGTTAGTGCCATTGACATTGCATCTTCCGAGTCTCAGTGCGTCTCTCTTGAAACATGAAAGAAATGTTTTGATTTAGTCCATCTTGGCAAAGCTAATGAGTCTTTTGGCTATGATTAGCTTTGAATGCTAATGGACTGACATAAATTATTTTTCTCTTAGCTAATATGTGCAGGTAGTTGATAATATATCTAACTGCAAGCTGGTTTATAAGAAAACATATATTGCATTTGCATGCAATCCTGAGTGCTTTTCTTTTTAAACATGAAAACAGTTTTTGATTATAAGTCCATCTTGGCGAAGCTAACGAGTCTTTGAGCTATGATTAGCTTTGAATGCTAATGGACTGACATCAAATACTTTCTCTTAGCCGATTTTTGCAGATAGGTATTATTATATCTAACTGCAGGGCGGTTGAGATGAAACATATGTTGCAAGTTAGTGAGTCTTTTGAGTGTGATTAGTTTCGATTGCTAATCTATTGGCATCAGCTTTTCTCTTGGCCCGCTGTGTGCACTGAATTATGTCATGTTAAGTTCAGACTGGTCTGAGATGAAAAAACCATACGTAGCCACTAACATTGTCTGTCTTCCTAATCATGAGAAATATAGCTTAGAGTCCATCTTAGCAAAGTTGACGAGTCATTTTTGGCAATGATTTTCTTTGAATGCCAAATGGACTCACATCCAGATTCTCTCTTTCTTGTTATGTGCGCTTCATATCTGAGAAGCATAGACTCAATTATGAGAGATTCATCATAGACTCGATATATATCTCAACTGTTACTCAAAAAGAACATTCACAAAGATCTTGTAATTCCTGATTTGGTTGTTGACTTGCAGCGGAGCTGTTTGTTAACGGAGAGATAGTCCAACGATCACCAGAGAGGCAAAGGCGAGTTGAGCCGCAGCCGCAGAGAGCGCAAGATAGACCGAGATACAATGACAGAACTCGCTACTCTCGCCGCAGAGAAAACACACGTTGAGCTGCGACTGAAGACGATATACGTACACCGCATCGAATCAAATCGAGAGCTAGTACGATAGTGATGATAATGGTGGACATGCTGCTGCTGCTGCCGCTGCCGGGCGAAGGTTCCTTGTTCCAGTCCTTTGTAGCTAATGGACCAACTTTGGATATCGTTGAAATGCTTAGTTTTTATTATATATGTAACATTTTTATGTAATATTGTAAATTGAGGCCTGAGGCCCCGTGGCTGTTTTAGAGAAGACATTGGATATTTAGGCATCAAAACTAGTTTTCCTTTTCATTATCAATCAGTAACTTCTTCCAATATTGAAGGAGACTACTACTACCCTTTTGTCATTGTGGCAAAAACTTTGGGTTATAAGAAGAAAGAATATTAAATTAAAATAAAAGGACGATCTAATGATATCCCAAATGGGAAAAAACCCCAAAATACACGAACTGAACTCGTTTTTGCTGAAAAATACACAGACTTTTGTGATTACCTGATTAATACACGAACTCATTAATATTGTCATTTTAAATCATCAACTAGCAAAATTTTAGGATTTTAATACATAATTTTAACGGAGTTAACGTCCCGTTAACGGCGTTTCTAACGAAGTTATAAGTTGATGAGGCAAAATCGAAAAATACACCAACTGAACTCGTTTTTTCCGAAACATACACAGACTTTTTTTCATTACCTGATTAATACACGAACTCGTTAATATTGTCGGTGGCCAGTGAGAGTCTGGGGTGAAAAGGTAAGTGTTGAACCCATGAAGCTGCCATAAAGGCGGAAAGTAAATGCCTTGGGAGAAGCCAGCCGCTCGGGGACTAAGGCAAGGGGTCGAATCATCGTCTGGAGTAGAGGTAGAGGTATTCCACAATTGCCCAACGTACGATCTTGAGGAATCTTCCCCGTGCATGAGGGCATGGACATTGATGAGTGGGGGGAGAACGTCACGACCCAGTTTTAGATTCCTCGTGCGTGAGGGCATGGACATTGATGAGTGGGGGAGAACGTCACGACCCGGTTTTCGTGGGATGGTTTGTGACTGTCGCGATGCTTCTGCGGGACTAAAACGACTGGGAAAGGGTGTTGCGCTTCAGTGAGGGGAAATCCTTTTGGAGTTAGGCGGACCGACCCGGTTGAGTTCGGGAAGTGAAGCTGATCGGGGATCTGATTTTGAAGAAGGGATTAAGCCATCCTTGCACAAACTGGTCGTGATCTAGTCCATCACATGAGGAGCCCAAGGCAAGGCGAAACCAGTCGAAAAGGTCCAGAAGAGAGGTAGACTTGCTCGGCAGGTATGGGACTGTCGAGCACCATACGGCAGGTATGAGACTGTAGATTTAAATTTAAAAGAATCTGGGAGAAAGGGAGATTTAAATGACAATAATAACGAGTTTGTGTACTAATTAGGTAATGACAAAAATCTGTGTATTTTTCGGCAAAAACAAGTTCAGTTGGTATATTTTTTGGGTTTTTTCCCCATCGATTTATAACCCGTTAGAAACGCCGTTAACGGGACGTTAACTCCATTAAAATTATGTATTAAAATTCTGACATGTTGCTAGTTGGTGATTTAAAATGACAATAGTAACGAGTTCGTGTATTAATCAGGTAATCACAAAAGTTTGTATATTTTTCGACAAAAACGAGTTCAGTTGGTGTATTTTGGGGGTTTTTTCCCTACCTCAAATAAGGGAAAGTAAATAAGATTTTGAAAAATCCAGCGGACAAAATCTCTCCTGTCGAGGTTTTTTTCTTCTTCTAATCTATCGCCCCCCGTAAAGGTTGACGCTCTACCGGAAGCGCTAGTTTTCGCCGTCGGCGAGGCTGTTCCATTTGCCTGAGGTGCGACACTTCTCTTCCGGCTTTTTTTATTGTTCTTTTTCCGTCTCTCATTTCAAGCTTGTTTGTGCCTTCTCTCTGGGTGTATATAGTTGGATTTGTCGCTTGATCGCGAATCGCGAAGTAATCACGATTACTCCGTCATTTTGACATATGTAGGGTTTGTGTGAGCATATCATTGCTGAGAACTTGGTAGTAATTGAATGCCTGCGGGGTTAGTTGGCGTGAAAATGGGTTTTGGACTTCTTCTTTACGTCGTGGACTGCTTGATGCGATTAGATTCAATTGGATCATAGTTATAATTTGTTCGTTCACCTTGAAATTTCCAGTTAACCCAGTTAGATATGTTGCCGGTTTTTAGAGGCGCTACTATCGTTCCATGTACAAACTAAATGATTTTGGTTAAACTTGTTATCACTGGTTGGGAACTTGAAGATCTATGAACTAATAGATAATGGTGGAACTGTATTTTGGTAGGACATTGATCGGTTGCTGTTGCTGTGTGTTTTTCGGCTTCATGTCCTTAGTAATTCAGGCTTCATGTTTTTAGTAATTTTGAAGTTACAATTATGATAAGGTTCTTTAAGTTGCAAGAGACGAGGGAGGAACTTTGTGGGATATTAGAAATTGAATATATTCATGATTCCAGTTGTGCATTGGTTTATGTTCTATGTTCTCTATCTTTTCGTTTAAGATCTATGTCTGTCTGCTGATGATTGTGCTTTCTGCTTAGTATCTTGAAGGAATATAATAGTCTGCCTTTTCTCCTTGAGCAAGCAGGATGAACGAAGTTAGTAAGCAAAAGGAAAATCCAGATGGACATGAAAAGCTTGTAAATGAAGGATCTGCTGCTCGAACAAGACCTACAAGCGTTGAGGAGATTATGCGAAGGAGGAAGAGGAAAGAGTCCTTGGAAAATGTGAAGGAGGAAACTGTAGGAGCAGCACAGTTACTAGGTAATGAGCTTGATGAGAAGGCTTATGACTATCAGGATTCTGGAAAAGAAAATGATGGGTCCAAGAAAGTGAGTCGTGAAGAACGAGTTAAGAACAGCTTAAGAAAGAATGAAGACGTTATATCTAGTTCTAGGGAAGAAATACTAGATAAACCGATGAAAGAGGACCCTGTAAGAGCATCTCAGGTACTCAGTAACGATCTTGTTGAGATGGTTCCTGACTATCATGTGCCTGAAAAAAGGTATGATAGATCCGGGAAACCGAGGCGTGAAGAGCGCGTTAAGAATAATTCAAGAAAGAGAGAAGACGCCATTTCTAGTTCTAGAGAAGAAAGACTAGATAAAGAGGACACTGTTGGAGCAGCTCAATTACTGGGTAACGATCTTGTTGAGAAGGTTTCTGGCTATCATGCGTCTGAAAACGAGCATGAAAGACCCAAGAAAGCGAGTCGTGTAGAACGTGTTAAGGACAGCTCAAGAAAGAAAGAAGACAGTACTTCTAGTTCTAGGGAAGAAAGACTAGACAAACCGATGAAAGAGGACCCTGTTGGACCAACTCAGTTACTGGGTAACGATCTTGTTGAGAAGGTGTATGACTATCACGTGTCTGAAAAAGAGCATGATAGATCCAAGAAAGTTAGGCATGACGAACCCATTAAGGACAGTTCAAGAAAGAAAGAAGATGCCATTTCTAGTTCCAGAGAAGAAAAATCGATGAAAGAGGGTCCTGTGGGAGCAGCTCAGTTACTGGGTAACGATCTTGTTGAGAAAGTTTCCGACTGTTATATTTCTGCAAAAGGGTATGATAGATCTGAGAAACTGAGGCGTGAAGAGCGTGTTAAGGACAGGTCAAGAAAGAAGGTAGACGCCAGTTCTAGTTTTAGAGAAGAAAAACCAGATAAACCAACAAAAGACGAGGAGCCTGCTCCAAATAAAAAACGGAAGGCAGAAGGAAAGGGTTCTACTGCTGAAACAAAATTAGTGGAAGAATATAATAAGGATAGACGAATAAAGAAAGAACACACTAATTCTAGTTGTAGGGAGGAAAGACTAGATAAAAAGATGAAGAAGGAAGACCTTGCTGCAAACAGAAAAATAAGGGTTGAAGGAGATTTCCCTACAACTGAAATGAAAACAATGACAGCTAGAGATGACCGTGGTGTGAATACCAAAATGAAGGCAAAAAGTGAAAGCTCTGCTGCTAAGGCAACTGAAAAGCAGATCCGTCCTCAAGAAACAGGCAGCGAACAGGCAAGAAACGCTCTTGAAAATTTACATGGTAGTAGGAAGCGTCTTAGAAGTCTAGTGGTGGCAGACATACCTCGAGATGAAAATAGCACGAGACCTGACAATGGTAACGATAGAAAGAATCAAAATGGAGATCATATGAAGAATAGGGAGAGAAATGTGTCAAGGAAACATGATACAGGAAAAGTGCACAGTGTTGAAGTTTCAGAGCGATGGGAGAAAAGGGAACAGCCGAAATCAGATCAACGTGACATGAGAGAGAAAATGAGGAGATCAAGAAGTCGAGATCATGGACATGATAGACAGAAAAGGTCATCCCCCGTACCAAGGTCTGAAAAGGCTGCATCACGTCATAAAAGAGACCATGAGGAGCGCTCGGAAAATACTGTCAAAGATAGGTCGGGAAAACATCATTTTAAGGATGATGAAAACAAAGTGGCAAGCACAGTAAGTAACAAGTCTAGACGGTATAGTTCTTCAAAAAGTGAACTTGGTGGATACTCACCACGGAAAAGAAGGGAGGAGGCCTCTGGCAAAGCTGCTTCTCCATCTAATCTTTCTTCAGAGAAAAGAATCGCAAAATGGGATTTTTCACCTGCTGTAACTGCTGGCACGTTCTCGGGCTCAGGTTTTTCTGGTCTCCAAGCTGCAACTCAGACATCATATCCTACCATGAGCGAGACTTCCTTCACGCTTTTGAAGCCACTTATAGAGGCATCTTTTAGGACGCCGCCAGCAAGGCAGACTACTTCAGTTGATTCTGTTCAACTGACCGAGTCCACCAGGCGTATGAGGAGACTTTACGCTGAAAATGTGCCGGATTCGGCCTCTGAGAAGTCTCTCATTGAATGTTTCAACGGCTATATGTTATCTTCAGGCTCTAATCACATAAAAGGAAGCGAACCATGTATAAGCTGTATTGTAGGTTTCTGGAGTATGATTTCCTTATTCATATCACTCTTGTTATGTTTGTGGAATATACCTGATGGTATTTTTGTCCTTTAATTGCAGATAAACAAGGAAAAAAGCCAGGCGCTAGTTGAGTTCCTTACACCACAGGATGCCTCTGCTGCACTCTCCTTGGATGGCTGCTCCTTTGCGGGTTCAACCCTCAAAATTCGACGCCCTAAAGACTATGTCGGGATAGCAGTAAGAATTACAATCTCTATATTCTCTTTCTCCAGAACTCTTGCCATCTGCTCCACATGTTTAACTTTAAATAGCCATCTGGTTAATTTTGCAAGCTAGCTCAGATATCTGCATATATATCTGGTTAATTTTGATGCCATCTGTAAGATTCGATGGCTATGTTTCCACTTTCAGTACAGTTGAGTTGACAACATGCTACTGAGACCTGTGTGACTTCTTTTTAATGATTTAAAGTTTAATTATTGTGGTATATGAGTTTGTCCGGTGCAAGTATATGTTGCATTATTCACGAGTAGTGAGCATCAGTCCTCTTTTGATCGAGATAATGATTCAATGGACACATATTTTAGAGCACATAAGCATGGTGTTGTCAGTCCACGTTCTCGTTAAGTGATATTTTTTTCTATTGAAGCATCTTGATTAATTAAGTTTGCCTTCTATAATCACAGAAATTAGGAGGCTTCTTTATTATTATCGATTCATGTATGATTCAGTCTCAGATGCTATACTTGTGCCACTGCTTAAATCTACTCTGTTGGGACCAAAAAATACTCATGGCCCTGTCTTTGAAGGCAATCTTTATGGAAGCATCGTGCCACTAGTTTAAACTATGTATTGCTATTTGAGAGTTAAATGAATGGAAGACAGTTGATAAACCACATCTGTTGATCTTACAACTGTAGGTAGATTTGGTGGGAAACATATGGTTTGGATTAGTTCAGTCAGGTTGAATCGTGGCAATTTTTCTCAAGGATGCCCTCTAACTCTGAGAATAGAAATTTGGACGTCGTTAATGTAAATTCTGTCATGGTTATAGGAAGTGGATAGGCGACACTAGTACTACTGTAGTTTATTGATTCATACACTTGAAATAATATGTTTTCAAGCCACATGTGAAATCGTATTCTGACTGTCGTGTGTTGGAATCTCTTAAATAGGGTGTTTATGTTGGGTATGTCATATTTCACATTCAGGAGGCTGTTGAAGCTGTCTGCTAAATAAGAAGACTCCCAGGTGTAGTGACGAGTTTATTGTGTTTCAAGTTTCTTTGCATTTTTCTTCTCTCTTCTGGGCTTTGGGGGATTTACAAAGATCATCCTTATGATTCCTGGGTGAATTTTGGTTTACCATTTTTCTGTTCTTGTGTTCATTGTTCGTTTTGTTTAATTTTTATGGTATCATATGTTACTGTAGGAATACTCGCATAACTTGCATAGGCAGTTAAAGACCTGCCTATGATACTTTTTTTTGATATATATTTTCTGTTTGGTTGTTTCTGTGTTTCGTTCCTTGGCAGGATCAGATACGTTGTATTGATTGTCGTCTCTATGCTTTCGTGATGTAGCTCCTAGAATTACATTTATGCCCTAAACTTTTACCACCCTCTCTTGAATGGGTCCTTGTTCCATTGCATATGATCAACTTTCTTATAAATGGTGAAAGATTCGTAGAATTTATCTTTGCCTAAAGTTATTACTAATAAGGTGGAACAACCCTTTTCTTGAGTGCAGTGAGTCTAGTGACTGAGTATTTTTCGTCTTTGTTCATGTTTGATCGGTTTTTTTCTGTGATTTTCGGTTGAGTAGCTCTAGTAAAGTCTTTGAGAACTGACTGATTATCAAGGCTGTGGACTTTGTCCTTCTACTTGGCCTTGTAAACCAGTACCTTGGTTTTTGCTATGATTTCTGAGCTATGTTATGGTTACCATCCATGAAGCAGGTTTTCAGACGGTTGCTATTTTCATGCAGAGCGGTGAATTGGAGGAAAAGGAGCCAGCCACAAATGCACTAAGTGACAATGTGGAGGACTCATCGAACAAGGTAGAAATTGATGCCCTAAATTTGCTTCTTCTGACAGTGGGTAAAACTTCTTTTATGGACAAGGAGAGTAAAATATATTTCAAATATCTCTAAACATATTTCTTTTGTGAGGTAAATGTATAGGTCAGTCACCCATGGTTTATAGTCCAGATCAAATATTTAGTTTGTGCGCATAGTTTCCATACCACGAAAACTCTTGCTCTAGAGACCAAAACATTGGCATATCTGAATAAATTCTGGAATCCATTCATGATGTGGGGCATATCTTAGAATTTTACTGCATTTTTTCATGCTGACAGCTTTTATACCCTTTCCCATATAATTCGTTTGTAATAGTTTAAAATGAAGAATATTTAATTTTGTTAGTTAAGATTATATCAACTTTCTTGTAAACATGGCTGGTATTGGTAGATGTTATGATTGAAACCTTGTTCATATTGGTTCGACCTGGAAAGCCAAATGTCAGATCACCTTACTAAAATCTTAAACCGAAAAGCACACTGAGAATATAATTGCAGTTCTCTCTGCCTCTGCGGCATCTATATGGTTGCTAATTTTGAAAGCGATAATCTGTTTTTGGATTTGCTAATTGCTTGCTATTGATTTATACTTTCTGTCAAGCTTGCTGCTGATCCTAATGTACTTGTTGCAGATCTTTATTGGTGGATTTCCGAAAACAATTTCATCTGAAATGGTATGCTGAGCTCTAATTCTTTGAAACTTTTTTACAAGTTCAGTCTCCTATTGGTTTCATTTTTCTTTTTATTATAGCTTTATAATGTTTCAAATTCAAGGATTTTCTGATTCCTCTTTGCTGCTTTTTCAGCTATTGGAGATTTTCAGCGTCTTTGGACCTTTGAAAGCATACCGGGTCGTGATCAACAATGAACTCAATCAGCGATGCGCTTTCCTCGAGGTTAGAAGAGGCTTTCTCTCTCTGTGGCCAATATGTAATATCACTCTATACTCGGCCAGCTTGATGTAGTTAATGTGATTGTTTCGTATAGATGTGGTAATTTTCTGGTTAGCATTAGAAAATGATTTTTTCCTTGAGGTTGTAGATAATAACAGTGAATGACTGTAGTTCCAATTATCCGCATATGTTTTAACTGTTTTTAATATCTATACCTCAGTACACTGATGGATCTGTTACCCTCAAAGCTTGTACTGGCCTTAATGGTATGAAGTTGGGTGGCAGTGTAATAACTGCCGTTTGTGCACTTCCTGACGCATCATCTGTAGCGGTAATTCAATGACCCAATCATGTTTTGTTTGTATGGGTGACATTGAACAGAAATTGCTTTAGTTTCTTGTAAGAGTGGTGTGATATATATTGTGTTGCAGGCAAATGAGAATCCACCATTCTATGGGATACCTGAGCATGCAAAACCACTTCTTGGCAAGCCCAAGCATATCCTTAAGCTTAAGAATGTGGTAAGGAGGATAGGATTATCTTCTTGTTTTTGTGTGAATATTTCCCACATAAACTTAGAGGATATTTTTAAATTTCTATTTTCTTATTTGACAGTTTGACCCAAAAGATCTACCTTCCCTTTCCCATCCAGAAGTGAAAGAAATTCTGGAGGATGTCCGGTTAGAATGTGCCAGGTTAAGCTCTGAGATTATTCTTCCCATGAGTTGATTGAACTTGAAAAAGTTAGAAAAGTAAGATAATAATCTCTGCGTCTTGTTGTGATGCAGGTTTGGGATTATTAAGTCGATAAACATCGTGGAACACGAGAGCAAAGATATTAGTAATTCCAAAACAGATGCACTGTTGAACCCAGATGCTAAAGAAATGAATGTTTCTGTAATTCAGGAGACAGACGAGGGATCCAAGAAAGCGGATGATATTGCAGATAATGTAGATCCTGGAGAAGTGATCAGGCCAGACAGTTTGACGGGTGAAGACAAGCTATGTGAACCGTGCTCAGTTACTGCAGTTGAGACAATCACTCAAGGAAATGAAGATCATGACTCCATTGAACAAGACAAGTGTGAAAAGATTGTTGGGGAAAGTGCGCAGGACGAGGTAGAGATTCCGCAAGACGAAGTAGGATCAGCTAGTGCACACGACAAGGCAGAGATTCCGCAAGAAGAAATGGGATCAGCTCGTGCACAAGACGAGGCAGAGAATCCGCAAGAAGAAGTAGGATTAGCTCGTGCCGTGAAGACAAGATGGGATTGTGGGGACAAGATAGAGGAAGAACAAGACCCGGAGGATGTGATGGAGCCGGGTTGTATCTTCATTGAATACAGGAGACCAGAAGCTGCACGTGATGCAGCGCATTCGTTGCATGGAAGACTCTACGAAAACCGGATAGTGAAAGTGGAATACGTTTCTAAAGAGCTTTACCAAATCAGGTTCCCAAGTGGGTAAATAATCCTGATCCAAGTCCCACAAAGAGTGACTAGTAATCTTATTCTTCTTATTTTGACCACATACGTACCGGTTTCAAACCGGGTGCAGAGATACATAGCATCTAAAATTTAAAACCCTTTGAAGAATCTCTTTGTAATCGTTGGGATTGATCAGGGTTGGTTTTCAATCACCACATGTGTCTCGTTGCTTTTGTGCATTCAAGAATCTAAGTAGTGAAAGTTGAAACCGTAATTTTTTTGATCAAAAAAAAAGAAACCGTACTTATTTTTTGTTGGTGGCTTATATGGCTCTCATTAAAACCGACGGTTTAGAGTAACCTTCTAGATGAGCAAGAGTATTTCTTTCCTTGTTTACAAAATAAATGTGAAGAAGAACCCAATCTCTTCTTTATCCAAACCTGTCGACTAAGAACCAAAAATGACGACGACAATGGCGACGCAAGGGGCTTGTCTACGATTGCGAATGACCTCATCACCGAAGTCGGTCGCTAAGTCAACGGCCGAGCTTGGATTTCTCAACTCACAGCTCAGTGGCCTAAGAATCTCGCACAGTCCCTCCAGCAACGTCATCAACCGTATCTCCCTTCCTTGCCTTCCCGGTCTTCAGCCAATTGTCGCCCGTAATTTCCCCTTTCTCAGAGCTTATTCATGTCGAATTTCGAATTTAGGATTGTTGAGGCCATTGATATCTCTGTTAAAAATCTGATTCTGAAACATTTTGGCTTTTTTTTTTTGTTCAGGGAGAATCTGTCCTTTTACTGGGAAGAAAGCAAACAGAGCTAACAAAGTGTCCTTCTCTAACCACAAGACCAAGAAGTTGCAGTTCGTCAACTTACAGTACAAGAAGGTTTGGTGGGAAGCTGGGAAACGTTTTGTCAAGCTTCGTTTATCAACTAAGGCCTTAAAGACCATTGAAAAGAACGGACTTGATGCTGTTGCCAAGAAAGCTGGTATAGATCTTCGCAAGAAATAGAGATCAAATCTACTAGATGATGATGATTGTTATGCTGCTCTTTTCTTTCTTAATACATTTCCTTCTAGTATCAATGCAACTTCTGAGTTGAATCAGAAACTGTGAGCCAGTTTTTTGTTTCCCTTAGAAAACAAACTCTCTCACACATAGGTAGCCCAAAAAATTACATTTCATGTATCTCAGATAATATCGTTACAGGTATCAACTGAACTCTCGGGTTTTCCTTTAGATGATTTCTTCATCGATGCTTCTCCTCCTATTGATCCTTTTAGTTTCCTCGGTCGTGATGTAGCCTTCCTTGGAGGAGCTGAACCATCATCAGGAAGATGATTAGAAGAAGCTTCCGTGTCTTTAACCGATCTACCACCACCACGCCTTCTACGTACTGAAGGTTCTTGATCACTAGATGAATCAATTGACCCGTGTGTGCTTCGGTTATGTCTTGACTGCTTCACTGATTCGTCTGATGATGCGGCATTTCCGCTGTTGCCTCTAGGAGGAGACCCGTTATGGTTTGGACTAGCTCCTGGCCCGGGTTTACGTCTTGGTGGTTTATGTTTCGGTTTCTCGTTGGTGGTTGGAGGAAGTAATTCTTTTAGCCCGGCTCCTTGGTTCATCGCTGTTGATATAAACACATCAATTCCTCGAACCAGTCCCATGTTTTTCCATCAAAGCTTGACACACAAAGAAAAGCTTACCGTGAGGGTTGTATTTGTTGGAATTTCCTCTGGAAACAACTTGGCCTTTCTCACGTTCTTGAGGTTTGAAGTCATTCATCTGCGGTTATATCCCCAAAACGGCAACGATGATGATGAGTTTACATTCGTATATGGGATATGTACAAAATGTATGACCGTACCCAGCTTGGCGCATTGGTGGCTGGACCATCAGAGCCGATATGGGCAACATGCTTTACATCGGTCGGAAATCCAATCTGCATCTCCTGCTCTTTCTCTTCGTCTGCAATAATAGAAACACGATTACATGACTTATGACGCAAGAAAAACAGAGAGTTCTTGACAGAAAAAAAAAACAGAGAACTTTTGCTATTTGTAAGGGAAAAATCGAAAAAACACACCAAAAATCTGAGTAATATAACGAAGGCCCTTAAGAAGGCCTTTCATCGTCGTCGCCATTGCTCTTTATGAAGGTTTTGATTCCGGTTAGTGTGTACCACCCACACGCCCGAGAGAACCTTTTCGTTCAAGATTTAACGTTTGTTACAGCTCTGTAACTCCTGTCAATCTAAACTTGCAAGAAAAGCAAACGAAGAAACAAATCAACAACAAATCAACAAACAAACATAAAAGATAGAGAATATAATGAAATCTGAAAGACTAAAACCTTGAACGCATGGATTTTTTTTCTTGACAAGAAAAAATGTTGAAAATTTCTGAAGAAGAGAGAGAGAATGGAGGGAGGGAGAGAGAGAAGGATCGAGAGATCCCCGAAGAAGAGGGAGAGCACTAAGTTTTTGTTTGTTTTCTTTACCAAAGAAAGAGAAAAACAAAAAAACAAAACTTTTAAAAGTTGTGATATACAGATAATAAGTAGTTTTATATTTAGATGGGTTTTCTGCAAATAAACTCGCCAGGTGGTCACAATTTTCGGATTAACCCATCACCTCAATTAAATGTAAGTCAACCCTCCATCTCACAGTCAAACCGCTATATAGCCCATCCGTGTATCGATGACGTGGCACCGTTAGTTTATATAACTGAAATTAAAACACAGGCGTTTGGTATAAAATAAAATAATAATAATAATTACAATTCATGCTGTTTTTGGAAAAGATAAACAACGTGCATTTGGACTTGGTTTAATATAATTGGTTAAACTGTTTGTTTGGGAATTTAAACCAAATACATGTCGTTTCCTAACCAAGTAATACCACCCATCGACTCTATTCTTCCTCAGCTTCCACAAAACCGAACCACACACAGTAAATTATTGTCGGAATCGAAGTCCAGATGTAGTGAATCCCACGAGTTTCCTCCATTGATGTATAAGCCATGGCAAGGAGAGACAAAAATCCAATCATGAATCCAAAGCAACTCATGATCCCGACTCGTCCTCGCCATTTCTTTCCAACCAATTCCGTCGAGAGCACAAGCGCACACGTCTCGATCGTCGCTCGGCCAAATCAGTTAACGAATCGAAGAAAAGCATAAACTCAAATGTTATGCGATATTGGACACTATACAGAGCTGCAAAATCTGTACTTGTGCCAAAATTCAATCTTTGGATCCATGCCGACCATTTGAGGTGTTAAGAAGCTACAGAGCTTACTCTTATGGGAGAATAATCTCGTCGGAACCTCACGAAGCTTCTTCTCTCAACCGATTTATCCGGATTGATTCCGGCGTAAATTAGGAACTAAGACGCTCGATCGGTGTGCCCTTCACTTCACCAGTCAGATCTCCTTCCCTCTCTTTTTCTCCATGCTCGTCTTTGTAATTGAGACCCAAAGGCCTCACCTTATGTCTTTTCACTTCTGGATGTCTATGAAATCTGCAACCTTGCATGTTTATTGTGATTACCCCTGTTTCGATTTTGGTTTCCAAGTTTCTGCTTTCTCTATGTTAAAGTTCATGACTGTATTTGATTAATCTTGAGCTTACGGAGATTTCGTTGAGTTTCTCGATGGTGGGAGGAGTGAGAGTGGTTGTAGTGAGAGAAAGCATGGTGTGTGTGAGTGGTAAGAGCGAGCTAGAGAGGAAGACGATGATGATAGTTGTTGATAATTTGTCTTATCTTGTCTGAAAATGAGAGATAGACCTGAAATAAATTAGACTTGAAGCAGATGTAAACCGGATTGGTTAAAACATACTTTTTCCTCGATCATTTTCTCGTTTAGTTTATTTTTTTATTATAAAACCCCATGTTGTTTATCTTTTCCAAAAACAGCATGAATTGTAATTTTTATTATTATTTTATTTTATACCAAACGACTGTGTTTTAATTTCAGTTATATAAACTAACGGTGCCACGTCATCGATACACGGATGGGCTATATAGCGGTTTGACCGTGAGATGGAGGGTTGACTTGCATTTAATTGAGGTGATGGTTTGATCCGAAAATTGTGACCACCTGACGGATTTATTTGCAGAAAACCCTATTTAGATTGTTGATGGTAATGGAGGCAACGTTGAGTTAATCAAACCCTCCATGGGTAACAACAAGTTGTCAATACGATTTTCCGGGTCGTAAGAGCACCTCCATCAGCGTATTTTGTGTGTTTTTAGCTGCAAAACCTAGGCAAAGTGTAATTAAAATAAATGGAAAACACTGAATTAGCTAAGAAACGTTCCTTAGCTAAGGGTTTTTAGAGACTGTATTTTAAGGACGTGTCAACAATATTCGTCTCCTCTCTCCTTGGTCTTTTTGAGCTTACAGATGAAGAAAATCGAATCAAAGATTTCTCTTTTTGGTAATTAATCTGAGTTTCTGATTCGATCGAGATCCAAATCCTCAGTTTCATTTTCGCCTCTCGTATCTGATCAGCTAGTCGGAGCTCCGGTAACGGATTTGGGACAAACACGGCGGTGAAATTCTGCTTCGCGGTTAACTTGATTTGTATATTCTTCAACACCCAATCATGAATCCTTTTTCTTCTGGTACTCGTCTAAGGTAATTGGATTCTATTGGCGTGTCTCGAAGATGAATTTGATTTCCTTAGAATTTTGCTTTAGTCTAAGAACATGATCAAACGAAAGGTTTTTGGGATCATTTTGCTTGCTGTATTGAAAATTAGAAGTCAGATCAGTTTGAAATTTACTTAATTGTATGATTTTGAAGTCAAGGTGACATGTGGATATGATTCAGGGACATGATCAGTACCATAAGAGCTTGCAAAACAGCTGCGGAGGAGCGTGGTGTTGTAAGAAAAGAGCGTGCTGAGGAAGAAGAAGAAACCAAGAGATCAAAGGCTACGGTGCTTCTTCACTTCATGATTTCGAAGAAACCAAGAGATCAAAGGCCTCGGTAGTTGATTCTAGCTTCAAGTTGTTGCAGGATTCTGTCTCTTTATACGGTAAATACAAGTCTCTCTGTTATTCTGTTTTATTGATTTAAGATTACACACCAATGTGAATGAATATTTTGGTGGAACCAGGAGGAGGATCATATGAGAAAGACAGGAAGCCGTCAATTCCTCAGCTTACAGGAGCAGTGTGGGAGGCATGTTCTAGACGATGACTTGTCTCCTGAAGAACTACAAGTTGCTACATTGGTAGCTGATGTCGTGTCTGAGACGCTCACAGTGATAAAAGAACTCATATGTGCTATTATATGCATGATTAAGCTGGAGAATCCAGAGGGCAACGGTGAGTTTGTGGACTCGATTGAGAAGTTACTCAAGTTGTGTCAAGGAACCGGAGAAGAGATTAATGAGCTTGGAACTTGCGTTTATCCCCCGCAGGAGTTGAGTCTCATGAAACAAACAGTGGCGAGAATAAAGATGAACATTGGTGAGATTGAGACTGAAGTTATGGGTTTCTAGAATTCTTCTTCATCAGATGCTTTCTTGGGATCATGTAGAAGGCTGCAGAGTTTGATCGAACATATGGAAACTGAGCTGGAAAGCTTGGATGTACCGTTGGTTTTTCATGATGATGGTCAATTGCTGGTATGTTCGCTAATACAGTGAATTATTTTTTGTTTTGTTGGTCTTGAACACAAAACCTCGACAGTTGATTCAAGTGCAAGATTACTTTGTACTCCTTTCTTTAGTGGTCACCTAACATTTCTTTTCTTGTAGCTTGCAGAGAATGAACTACATGAAAATCATCTCCTCCAAAAAAACTTGGTGCAAGATCAAGATTCTAAAGTGAATCAAGAAGTTGTACAACATTGAGTTAGACTCTAATATGGTTCATCGACGAGAATGGAAAAGCATGCTTCTACGATAGATGGTGAAATTATTCAGATTATTTGCATTCTACTTATGATATTTTGGTTCTTGATAAGTTAAAGTTTAAAAAAAAAAAAAATTTAAGAACCCCAATATGGGTAACACCATTGGAGGTGTCAAATAATATAGAGTCCTTAACTAATCAACATCACACAAAATATTATTAAAAAAATGCTAAGAGTCCCAATGAGAGTAACACCATTGGAGGTGCTCTAAGGAAGCAGACAAAACATATATACTATTATCCTATACAAGTACTAACATAAACATATATGCATATTAAAACATGTATTTGATTGTTCTTTCTACGTGCCAAATCTAAGATTGTAATGGAGATCTTATGTTCCTTTATTGGTGCTAACTATATCATCAAAAGAGCTATATGATGATCACCCACACGACTGTGGTCTAATGGTAGGGACGATCTCGGAATGCGTTAGCATTCAGTTTAGTTACAAATCTAATGATTCTAATCCTATCGGTTTATCGGTAACTTTATTAGTAAACATGCAGTTTAGTTGGTAGTTCGGTAACTGGGGATCCGGTTACTTAACATTGGTTGGAAAATATTTCAAATTCGAGATAAACAGTTTGGTAATCAATCTACTTTGTATCACCTCAGTGCATTTTTATTGGGACTGCACAGATGAACAATAGGGTTTATAAAAAAGCTACATGATGATCACGACGTAGAGCGAGAAGGGTCACAACCACATTGAAGTTGTCTATTAGAATCTTGAAGCAAGAATATTATTTGGTTATATTTGACATCATCTACGGAAACCAAGAAACGATTTCAAATATTAACATTAACTGAAGACAAAACATGGAGGAGAGGGTGAATAGTGAAGACATGATCCATGCACTGGATGTTCCCCCAAACTTGGCCTCCTTGACGCCTCTCCAGTGAAACCTCTGCACACCAAACCTCCAACCTCTTGGGATCATCCTCGACGAGCACGCCCCAGAAGATGAAAATGTTGCCGCCGGATTTGCTGAGTTTAATCCCCGGAGTTACGCCTTGGAGGCCTTTTGCGTAACCATGATTGAGCATATAGCAATGCCACACATCCGCTTTATCCCCATTTAAAAAAATCCATTTCTTCTTGTAATAATTGAGAAACCCTTCAAGATTTTCCAAACCATACACCTTGTACCACTCCATCCACCCTTTCCTCACCCCATTCCAAGGGTCACACCACATTATTCTCCCGAGGGGATCACAACAATATAACAATTTGTCTAACACACAACAAACATCATCTATTGTGTTTAAATCATTCCACAAACCTTCTTCTTCACTCCGAAACTTGAACAAGTCACAATCACGTGATGACACTCTGTGAGTGCAACCATCCATCACCGGATCAGGGATATGCACTCTACTCCAAGTTTGCGTCTTTGGATCAAAAACCTCTGCGCAGTTTGAGGGATCTTTGTCCATGCAGCCTCCCATGACGTATATCTTGCCGTCTAAAACGCCCGCCCTGGCGGCACATCGAGCAACTCTCATGGAAGGGACCTGGCTCAACGTGTGAGTCCGGCAATCCAGGAATGAGACACGCGATGTTGGCTCGCCTTTTATCTGTCCGCCAATTACATAGATCCCCCATCCCAAGCGGACAAAGGCAGCTAGGTATGGAGTTGGTAACGAAGGGATCGGGATCGGGATCAGCCGATTCTCCATACAAGAATTACCTTTTCCTCGATGGATGATGAACCAGGTCGCTGGCTTACTGCCAAGAGGATCGTCTAAGCATACATAGATGCACTCCTCCCTGAAACCCATTTTAGATCGTGTCTCGTACAACTCAGGTGAAACCACCAGTGAGCGGGTGCTCTTTGAGACCAGAGATAAAGCCCTGTGGTCCGATCTTGACACGCGGGCCAAGCAGTTTAGAACCATGTCATCTGGCAAAGACATTAACCCACATGATGGAGACACAACACTCCTCTTCTTTCTGCGTGACTGCTCTACCGCTGCAGACATCATCCGTTTAGGGTTTGTAATTTTCTCTTGTCTGTTCACTGAGAGAGAAAACGAGAAAGGCTTTTATAAGATTTTTTTTTACAAGATATTTATTTCAAGAAACATCATCCATTCATTTCAAATCGAATACAAAAATTGATACATCCATAAAACATCAATAATAAACAAAACCAAATACACATCCAAATATCCTATAAAGACTTTTTACAATGCTTTAGATACTTGTCTTATTTACCAACGAGTTTATAAACATTTCTTTCTCTAGAATCAGATCCAGATTAATAAGATTTTTTTTTTAAATTTTTTTTCTTCAGATTAATAAGATCTTAATTCCTGGCTATTATTTATTTGACCATCTTATGTTATTGATGTAGATCTTGCATCAACTCTTTTTTATTTTTAATTTGGTATTCCGGCACTACAAGAAAACATCTCCTTATCGACAGAAAAATACTGTCAAAAATTTCCGAAGAAAAACCGATCGATCATTGATGGTAATATATTCATCAGAAATTCTTGACGGATTGGCTCTCCATCAAAAAATTTCGACGGAGTATCGACGGAATATATTATCCGTTGGTAATCCGTCGGTTAGTTGTCGGTTCAATGTAACCGTTAATATATATGATAATCTAGTTGTTGAGGTATCCGTTGGACCGACCAGAAACCGACATATTTCCTATGGATAACAGTTATTTCTGTAAGTTTTCCATCGGTTAATCTTCTATAATGCCAAACAATATCTCTCTCTCTCTCTCTCTCTCTCTCTCTCTCTCTCTCTCTCTCTCTCTCTCTCTCTCTCTCTCTCTCTTTCTCTCTCTCTCTCTCTCTCACTCACTCACACACACACACACACACACACACAAATATTTTTTATTACAAAAATATGTCTTCTTCTAATTATTACAGATCGTGGATGGACGGTCTGAAGGTTGATCCGGTGACGAATTTATTGCACACCGAATATGAGAAATCAGAAGAAGAGGGTGAGAAATCAGAAGAAGAAGATGAGAGAAATAGATAATTTGTTTGATTGATCTTTTCATAAAATGTTCCATACTACTTACAACACTAGATATACTCAGGAAAACAACCTAAAAATACTCATAATAGAAATGGCCCAATAAGTGGATCGAGGTCCATACGCAGCTCTTATCATTTTCATCGTCGTCACCATTGATTTTATGAAGGTTTCAATCTGGTTACTGTTAGTGCCATGCCTACACTTTTGGGGGTCTAAGGCTATTTTTTATAAATAAAACATGGTTTCTTCATAAAAAGCTTTCTTTAAACAACTGAAATTGAAGCAAGATGTGCTTCGACGCGCTCCCCGAGGCAGCCGCCGCCGACGTTCCCCTCTCCCCTCCGATGTCACCTTGCCGCCGTCGCTTCTCCTCCTTAGGTATTGGAGAGTGTACATAAGTGTATTTGGTTTACTTGTACAGACCGGTTTTGTATTATCCGGTTTATGTATTCGTTTGTAGTCGTTTATAGTCGTTGTACAGTTGACCTTTTCCATTAATACGAAATCTCAGTTTTCAATCCATAACAAACTTTCTCTCGATCAATCTCAGTTCGTAATATGGTATCAGAGCCTTCAAGCTCTCTTATCATCTAATTCGATCTCTATTCCATTGATTTTGAGCTTCGGATTCGAATTCTCTGTTTGATTTCATCTCGAAAATGGTATCGATGAAGAAAATCTCGAGAAAATCAACCCGATCTACTACCACTTCCACAAGCTCAGCTGTAAAGACTCGATCGGCAAATTCAGGTCCGACGAGTGGAGATTCAGGAAAAGCTTATGGATCAGACTCTGTGGATTCGGTTCACTCGCCATTCTTCATTCATTCCGCCGATCATCCTGGTTTGCAACTCGTTACTCTTCAACTTGACGGTTTGAACTATGATGATTGGAACGCTGCTGTATCGATAGCTCTAGATGCGAAAAATAAGATAGGATTTGTAGATGGAACGATTCCTCGTCTCGCGATCTCTGATCCTCACTTTCGTATCTGGTCTAGATGTAATAGCTTGGTTAAATCTTGGCTGTTGAACTCTGTGTCACCTCAGATTTATCGGAGTATTCTTAGGATGAGTGATGCTTCTGAGATATGGTGTGATCTCTATACGAGATTTCATATGACTAACTTGCCTCGTACATTCAACTTGACTCAAGAGATACAAGATCTTCGTCAAGGATCATTATCACTCTCAGATTACTACACTACTCTCAAAACTTTGTGGAGTAATCTTGAGAGCACTGAGGAACCTGATGAACCTTGTACATGTGGCAAAGCTGAACGTCTGCAAAAGAAAGCAGAGAGAGCTAAGATAGTTAAGTTCCTGGCATGACTTAATGAGTCATATGCAATCATACGGAGACAGATCATTATGAATAAATCACTTCCTACTCTCTCTGAAGTGTACAATATGCTTGATCAAGATGATAGTCAGAAAGGTTTCACAACCACAGTTGCTCCTTCTGCTTTTCAAGTCTCTGAAGCTGTAGTTCCAGTGAACTCATCTGAGATGATATGCTATGTTCAATCTGGTCCAAATAAGGGAAGGCCAATATGTTCATTCTGTAACAAAGTTGGACATATTGCAGAGAGGTGTTATAAGAAGAATGGGTTCCCTCCTGGTTATACTCCAAAAGGCAAGCCATCTGATAAGCAGAAATCTCAACCAGTCACTGCTCAGATTAGTATGTCTTCTAAACCAGAGGGTAACACATCATTTGATCATCTTGTTGGAAACCTTACCAAAGATCAGATTCAGAACTTCATTGCGTTGTTCAGTTCTCAACTTCAGAACACCTCTGTTCCACGTCCTTCAGCAGCAAGTACTTCCGCAGTTGATAACTCTGGTATACATTTTTCACCTTCCACCATATGTTTTGTTGGAATCTTGACAGTGTCTCAACATACTCTTGGAAATGAGACATGAGTTGTTGACTCAGGTGCTACACATCATGTTTCTTGTGATAGAAATTTGTTTGTTTCACTTGATACTTCTGTTAATAGTGCAGTCAACCTCCCAAATGGTTCAACCATCAAGATAACTGGTGTAGGATCTGTGAAGATAAACAAGCACATTACTCTCAACAATGTCTTGTTTATCCCTGAATTTCGTTTGAATCTAATCAGTATCAGCTCCTTAACCACTACATTGAGATCCATAGTTATATTTGATTCTACTTCTTGTGAAATCCAGGATCATACCAAGGCTGTGACGATTGGACTGGGTAGACGCATTGCTAATCTCTATGTACTGGACATTCAAGATCATTCTCCTTCAGTGAATGCAGTGGTAGATGTCGGTACATGGCACAAGAGATTAGGGCATGCATCTTTTTCAAGACTGGATATGATTTCAGAAGCACTTGGTACTACTAGATTGAAGAATAAAAGTTCTGCATATTGTCATATCTGTCATTTGGCAAAGCAGAAGAAATTATCTTTCCCTTCTCCAAATAACATGTGTAATGCTAACTTTGAGATGTTACACATTGACATTTGGGGGCCGTTTTCAGTTGAAACTATTGAAGGATTTCACTATTTCTTAACCATTGTGGATGATCATTCCAGAGCCACTTGGATATTTTTGTTGCGAGCAAAGAGTGAAGCTATAACCGTGTTTCCTGATTTTATTCATCAAGTTGAAAATCAGTACAATGTGAGAGTTAAATCAGTACGTTCTGATAATGCTCCTGAGCTGAGATTCACAGATTTCTACAAGCAGAAAGGAATCAGATCATTTCACTCATGTCCAGAAACACCAGAGCAAAATTCAGTAGTTGAGAGGAAGCATCAACATATACTGAATGTTGCAAGAGCATTCATGTTTCAAGCTCATATTCCACTTTCAATGTGGGGTGATTGTGTTCTGACCTCAGTCTTCCTCATCAACAGAACACCATCTCCTTTACTTGGGAATAAGACACCATATGAGATCTTAACTGGACAGACTCCTGAGTATAATCAGATCAGAACCTTTGGATGCTTGTGTTACAGTACAACATCACCAAAGCAAAGACATAAGTTCCAACCTCGTTCAAGAGCTTGTGTTTTTCTTGGTTACCCATCCGGATACAAAGGTTATAAAATGATGGATTTGGAATCTAACTCTGTTTTCATTTCCAGGAATGTTATATTCCATGAAGAGATATTTCCATTCATCAAGACAAATTCACAGGCGACTCAACAAGATATCTTCACACCATCTTTGTTCCCAGGTACCTTATCACCATTACCAAACATTTCCTTAGAAATTTCTTCATCTTCTACTCTTTCACCAGAAATTTCTTCACAAAGAATCAAGAAACCACCAGCACACTTGAATGACTATCATTGTTATACATTAAACTCTGATATCTCACATCCCATTTCTTCTTTCCTTTCATATTCAAAGATCTCTTCCTCTCATCTGTCTTTTATTAACAATATCACCAAAATTCATGTCCCTCACACATACTCTGAGGCAAAGGATTCTAAAGAATGGTGTGAGGCTGTTGATAAAGAGCTTGATGCTATGGAAAATACTGAGACTTGGTCTATTGAGAGTTTGCCTTCAGGAAAGAAGCTTGTCGGATGCAAGTGGGTGTTTACTTTGAAGTTTCATACTGATGGGAGTCTTGAGCGATATAAAGCTCGTCTAGTAGCTAAAGGCTATACACAGAAGGAAGGTATGGACTATAAGGAAACATTCTCACCAGTGGCTAAGTTGACTACTGTTAAGATGCTTTTGAAGATTGCAGCATCTAAGAAATGGTCACTGAAGCAATTGGACATATCGAATGCTTTCTTGAATGGAGATTTAGATGAAGTGATTTACATGAGATTGCCTGATGGGTATGCAGAAAGAAGGGGACTATCATTGCCAAAGAATGCTGTTTGCAGACTTAAGAAGTCTATATATGGCCTTAAGCAAGCCTCTAGACAATGATTTTTGAAGTTCTCTGATTCTCTTTTATCCTTGGGGTTCACAAAAGGTGAAGGTGATCACACTTTATTCATTAAAGGCTGTGCTAATGGAGATTTTGTTGCAGTTCTAGTGTACGTTGATGATATAATTATTGCCAGTACCACTGATGAAGCTGCAGCAACAGTCACAGCACGTTTACAGGAACGTTTTAAGCTTCGAGATCTAGGTGATTTGAAATATTTTTTGGGGTTAGAAGTTGCAAGAACGTCTGATGGTATCTCTTTATGCCAAAGGAAATATGCTCTTGAACTTCTTACTTCTGCTGGTATGTTGGGATGTAAACCAACTTCAACACCTATGATTCTAAATCTGAAGCTTTCTAAAGAAGATGGAACATTACTGCCTGATAAAGAGATGTACCGCAGTCTTGTAGGTCGTCTTATGTATCTCAACATAACAAGGCCAGACATAACGTTTGCTGTCAACAAACTTTGTCAATACTCATCTGCTCCACGGACATCTCATCTTCAGACTGTGTATAGAGTGTTGCAATACATCAAAGGCACAGTTGGTCAGGGACTTTTCTACTCTGCAACTTCAGATATCACTCTAAAAGGCTTTGCAGATTCAGACTGGTCCTCATGTCCTGATAGTCGCCGTTCCACTACAGGGTTCTGTATGTTCATTGGTTCTTCTCTCATCTCTTGGAAGTCCAAGAAACAGAACACTGTCTCACTTTCTTCTGCAGAAGCTGAGTATCGAGCTCTTTCCTTAGCCTCTCGGAAGATGGTATGGCTCATGAAGCTTCTTCGTGATCTTCGAGCAACAACTTCAGTCATTCCAGTTCTATATTCAGATAGTACAGCTGCTATCTATATAGCAACCAATCCGGTGTTCCACGAGCGAACTAAACACATTGAATCGGATTGTCATTATGTCCGTGAAAGGCTTGACCGAGGTATATTGAAGACATTGCACATCCGGACTGAAGATCAAATCGCAGATATACTAACAAAACCCATGTTTCCACGACCGTTTGAACATTTGAAGTCCAAGATGAGTCTTCATAACATCTTTGGAAGCTCATCTTGAGGGGGCCTATTGGAGAGTGTACATAAGTGTATTTGGTTTACTTGTACAGACCGGTTTTGTATTATCCGGTTTATGTATTCGTTTGTAGTCGTTTATAGTCGTTGTACAGTTGACCTTTTTCATTAATACGAAATCTCAGTTTTCAATCCATAACAAACTTTCTCTCGATCAATCTCAGTTCGTAATATTAGGATAGCCAGCTTGCTCCTCCTCGCATTTTCACCATGGTTTCTGATGACCCTCCGCCTCCCGAAGCTCTCGAACCTCCGGAGTGTAAACCTCCACCGCACGGCCTCGTCTGTATTCGATTTGCATCTCCGGCGATGCTCGTCTGTCCTCCGCTGCTGCTAGCCTCTCATCCTCTGCTCGCGACTCTGCGGCTTAACGCTCCTCCTCGACTCGCGTCTCCGCCGCTCAGGCTCCGCCACCGCAGCTCACTGCTCCTTCGCCATGGCTTCTGCTCGCCGGACCTTCCTCCTCCCTCCCCGATTGCACCATCTTTGCCCGACGTGCTTCTGCGCTCTGTAGAGCTCACAAACTCGACAGATATGTGCCCTGTCGTGGGGAGTTTCTCGTTCGTGACCACTTTACCGTTTTATGCGGAGATCTATTTTCTTCATGGCCGTGACGGGAATTGTAGGCTGGTGGCTCTTCCTCCGTCGCCGCCAGTACCGCCTGATCCGCCGCCTGACCCGCCGCCTGACCCGCCGGATGCACCATTCCTCTCTGCTCAACTTTATGATACAGTAAATAAAGGGTTAGATATTAGCCACGTGGAGGAGATTCTTTCATTCACAATACTGATATAAACAGATATGTAACAAACAATTTGATTCATTCCTGCAAATTAATGAGAAAATATCTCAGTTTCTTTCTCTCTCTCTCTCTCTATGAGTTCTTGAGTGTTCTTCGTCGATTTGAGCTCCATCGTCGGGTTGGAAGTTCTTTTGGCAAGAGGAGTTTCTGTTTCCTAGGAACATTAGCTTCTGATTCAGTGTGTTCTTGAGTTACAGATTTTCATGTAACAAAGGTATCAGACGTCAATCATCCTCGGAATCTTGGAATGATGATGCCGGAGAAAAGCGATGCGGAGGTTTAGGCTTTATTGGAGGGGATACGACTCCGGTTAGGGTTAGGGAACAAGGAATCAACACCGGATCTTCAACACGACGATCCGTCAACAACTCAGGAATCGCCTGTTGCTGCACCAGACCCGGTTGTGTTGTTCACAGAGGCTTTGGAGAGGTTTCAATCTACCATGAAGTCTGGTTTGGATGAGTTGAGGGATGAGATCCGCGAGTTTGAAGCTGCATTCCACGCCGATTGTGATGAAATGATTCAGAAGATTATGAAAGTCCAGTCTGAGTCTGAGATGATTCAGGATACACAGAAGACCGAGGACTTGACGAACGTCGAGTCTGAATCAGTTTCAGGGATCGATAAGTGTTCGAACATAATAGCCGAACTAACGGAGGCAGAGAACTCAGCCTTGAGTATTGATGATGTTCTTGGAGCGAAATCAATTCAAGAAAGAGCTTCGATGGTGGCTGAGGAGTTGAGTACGGAGACAGAATTGATTGGTGAAGTTACTGAACAAGCTCAATTTCAATCTCAGGTACCAAATTATTTTCTGGAATCTAGACCTGGAAATAGGCCGTTTAGAGAGTTAGGTATAGGGTTGGTATTTCCTGATGAAAATGTGGAGATAAGACATGTTGAGAACCCAAACGTGGCTGCGATTTTTGAGCTGTCGACAAGCATCATGATTTCACTTTCTGCATACCAACTGTTCGACAATATGTTTTCAAGAGGAAGAATAGAGATTCAGCAAATGATAGTGAGAAAAATGCAAAAGTCATGGAAATTTAAATACAAACGGAGAAGAAACCAACATCAGGGGACATATTCAAATGGTAAGACAGCAATGGAGGCAACTGAGTTAATCAAACCTCCATGGGTAACAACAAGTTGTCAATAGGATTTTCCGGGTCGTAAGGAAGCAGACAAAACATATATACTATTATCCTACAACTACTAACATAAACATATATGCATATTAAAACATGTATTTGATTGTTCTTTCTACATGCCAAATCTAAGATTGTAATGGAGATTTATGTTCCTTTATTAGTAACTATATCATCAAAAGAGCTATATGATGATCACCCACACGACTGTGGTCTAATGGTAGGGACGATCTCGGAATGCGTTAGCATTCAGTTTAGTTACAAATCTAATGATTATAATCCTATCGTTTTATTGGTAAATTTATTGGTAAACATGCAGTTTAGTTGGTAGTTCGGTGACTGGGGATCCGGTTACTTAACATTGGTCGGAAAATATTTCAAATTCGAGATAAACAGTAGTAATCAATCTACTTTGTATTGTGCACATTGCATACGATATCGTCAACGAGATTCAGAAGGGTCACAACCACATTGAAGTTGTCTATTAGAATCTACGGAAACCAAGAAACGATTTCAAATATTAACAGTAACAGAAGACAAAACATGGAGGAGAGGGTCAATAGTGAAGACATGATCCATGCACTGGATGTTCCCCCAAACTTGGCTTCCTTGACGCCTCTCCAGTGAAACCTCTGCACACCAAACCTCCAACCTCTTGGGATCATCCTCGACGAGCACACCCCAGAAGATGAAAATGTTGCCACCGGATTTGCTGAGTTTAATCCCCGGAGTTAAGCCTTTGAGGCCGTTTGCGTAACCATGATTGAGCATATAGCACTGCCACACATCCGCTTTATCCCCATTTAAAAAAATCCATTTCTTCTTGTAATAATTGAGAAACCCTTCAAGATTTTCCAAACCATACACCTTGTACCACTCCATCCACCCTTTCCTCACCCCATTCCAAGGGTCACACCACATTATTCTCCCGAGGGGATCACAACAATATAACAATTTGTCTAACACACAACAAACATCATCTCTTATGTTTAAATCTTTCCACATACCTTCTTCTTCACTCCGAAACTTGAACAAGTCACAATCACGTGATGACACACTGTGAGTGCAAGCATCCATCACCGGATCAGGGATAAGCACTCTACTCCAAGTTTGCATCTTTGGGTCGAAAACCTCTGCGCAGTTTGAGGGATCCTCGTCCATGCAGCCTCCCATGACGTATATCTTGCCGTCTAAAACGCCCGCCCTGGCGGCACATCGAGCAACTCTCATGGAAGGGACCTGGCTCAACGTGTGAGTCCGGCAATCCAGGAATGAGACACGCGATGTTGGCTCGCCTTTTATCTGTCCGCCAATTACATAGATCCCCCATCCCAAGCGGACAAAGGCAGCTAGGTATGGAGTTGGTAACGAAGGGATCGGGATCGGGATCAGCCGATTCTCCTTACAAGAATTTCCTTTTCCTGGCTGGAGGACGAACCAGGTCGCTGGCTTACTGCCAAGAGGATCGTCTAAGCATACATAGATGCACTCCTCCCTGAAACCCATTCTAGATCGTGTCTCGTACAACTCAGGTGAAACCACCAGTGAGCGGGTGCTCTTTGAGACCAGAGATAAAGCCCTGTGGTCCGATCTTGACACGCGGGCCAAGCAGTTTAGAACCATGTCATCTGGCAAAGACATTAACCCACATGATGGAGACACAACCCTCCTCTTCTTTCTGCGTGACTGCTCTACCGATGCAGACATCATCTGTTTAGGGTTTGTAATTTTCTTTTCTGTTCACTGAGAGAGAGAGAACGAGAAAGGCTTTTATATGATTTTCTTACAAGATATTTATTTCTTGAAACATCATCCATTCATTTCAAATCGAATACAAAAATTGATACATCCATAAAACATCAATAATAAACAAAACCAAATACACATCCAAATATCCTATAAAGACTTTTTACAATGCTTTAGATACTTGACTTATTTACCAACGAGTTTATAAACATTTCTTTCTCTAGAATCAGATCCAGATTAATAAGATCTTAATTCCTGGCTATTATTTCTTTGACCATCTTATGTTATTGATGTAGATCTTGCATCAACTCTTTTTTATTTTTTATTTGGTATTCCGGCACTACAAGAAAATATGCTCCTTATCAACAGAAAATGCTGTCAAAAATTTCCGAAGAAAAACCGATCGATCATCGATGGTAATATATTCATCAGAAATTCTTGACGGATTGGCTCTCCATCACAAAATTTCCGACGGAATATGTTATCCGTTGGTAATCCGTCGGTTAGTTGTCGGTTCAATGTAACCGTTAATATATACGATAATCTAGTCGTTGAGGTATCCGTTGGACCGACCAGAAACCGACATATTTCCTATGGATAACAGTTATTTCTATCAGTTTTCCGTCGGTTAATCTTCTTTAAATACCAAACAGTCTCTCTCTCTCTCTCTCTCTCTCTCTCTCTCTCTCTCTCTCTCTCTCTC
Organism: Orychophragmus violaceus; assembly: GCA_030180135.1. Classification (NCBI taxonomy): domain Eukaryota; kingdom Viridiplantae; phylum Streptophyta; class Magnoliopsida; order Brassicales; family Brassicaceae; genus Orychophragmus; species Orychophragmus violaceus. The sequence continues at coordinate 8,153,522 of CM058235.1, read as the reverse complement.
TCTCTCTCTCTCTCTCTCTCTCTCTCTCTCTCTCTCTCTCTCTCGCACACACACACACTAATATTTTTGATTACAAAAAAATATATCTTCTTCTAATTATTACAGATCGTGGATGGACAGTCTGAAGGTTGATCTGGTGACGAATTTATTGCACACCGAATATGAGAAATCAGAAGAAGAGGATGAGAAATCAGAAGAAGAAGATGAGAGAAATAGACAATTTGTTTGATTGATCTTTTCATAAAATGTTTCATACAACTAGGGATGTTAAAATGGGCGGGCCCGGCCCGTTTAGGTCCGACCCGTTTAGGCCCATACCCGTTTAGACCCGAACCCGATTAAGCCCGTTTAGACCCGTTAATTTAATACGTACCCGTTTAAGCTCGTTTAGGCCCGTTTAAAAATATATTTTTTTAATATAAAAAACAAAAATACAAAAAAAAATATATTTTTAATATTATAATTTGTATATTTATCAACATTCAACACCATATTAATGAAATATTGTTAGTTAAGTATTTTATCATTCTTATATAATTCATATATCATAATAATTAATATTTTGTCCTCTTAAAAAATAAATTATTGTCAATTACTTTTATATTCTATTAGCATGGTTGATAATTTATTATATGATATTTAATTACTTTAACACTATTTTGTATACATTTAGAAATAAAAAGTTTTAATATATCATTTATATTTTTTATTGAAGTTTTTAATTTTAGATCGAATATAAAATATAAAATAATAATTTTATTTTAATACTAAAATTTTAATATTTACTTTTAAAAACTATTTTCTTATTTTTTGGAATTTTTTTTTTGAATTTTCTATAATTAATAATATTTTTATGATTTATTATTTAATTATTAAAATATATTTTTTTAAGTTAAACGGGTCTAAACGGGTACCCGTTTAAAAATCATAAAAACCCGATTAATAAACGGGCTTAAACGGGTAAGCCCGTTTACACATATGACTTAAACGGGTCTAAACGGGCTCATTTTTATACATGAAACCCGTTTAGGCCCGTTTACGAAAAGGTTGTTTTAACATCCCTACATACAACTTACAACACTAGACATACTCAGGAAAACAACCTAAAAATACATAATAGAAATGGCCCAATAAGTGGATCGAGGTCCATACGCAGCTCTTATCACTTTCATCGTCGTCACCATTGATTTTATGAAGGTTTGAATCCGGTTACTGTTAGTGCCATGCCTACACTTTTGGGGGCCTAATGCTATTTTTTTTATAAATAAAACATGGTTTCTTCATAAAAAGCTTTCTTTAAACAACTGAAATTGTAGATAACACTAAATACGTCTATGACAAAAAAAAAAAAAAAAAAAAAATCTATTAAAAGAGATCATATTAAAATGTAGAGAACAAAATATATAGAAGATAAAGCTTCTCATAAACATATACATACATTTTTATTCTCCATGAACTACTAGTGTAATTTGTATACAAGGGGCCCCAAGTACTGATGAAAAAATGAGGGGCCTGGGACTCTTGCCTTTTTATTACAAAGGTCTTCGTTCAAGATTTGACGATCCCGGCGGAGACAATCTTTTCGTTCAAGATTTGACGATCGTTACAGCTCTGTAACTCCCTTTTTTGGATAAAAGATTTGTAAGGAAATATTCTGCAAATGATATCAGCTATCTGTTTAAATCCTGTAACCTCAGGACATATTTGAAACACTTCTTAGGAATAAAAATGAAATATTGACAAGAATTACATAACAAAGACTAACGAGAAGAGTTGATATAATATAAAGTCAACAACATTCAGATGGAAATAGACACATTATTCTGTTTCTTTGGAGGCTCTAAAACTTTTAGAATCCAAATGACAGTTTCCGGCAAACCAGATTCGATACCAGCGGTAAACATATGATGACTCAAGAAGCTTTCATGTCGTCCATACCAACGCTAGCCTGCGGGAAAGAAAAACAAGAACAAGAGAATCAAAGCTAGTGATGAAAATGAAGAAACTGCGATGATTTAATGGTTTATAAAGTCACTTTGTTTACCAGAAACTTATGATTATCCTGAAGAAACGGACCAAACTCAGAGCAAAACCTTTCCATGTCGGCGTAGATGTCACCAGAACCGGATATAACATCCATGAATTTCTTCCTGTCTGGAGCAAGCTTTAAAGCCATCTGATAAAAAAGGTCAGGAAATCAAAACGAGACCGGTTTGTAAAAAATGTGGATCGAACAACAGTGAAAGGAAGGAGATAAAGGCGCAAGTAAGTTCATACAGAGAAGGTAGAGCTGGCGAGCCATCCGTGCCATTTCTTGAGTGTTTTTTGGTATGAGTCACCACAAGCTTGTGACATTGACCAGTCTTGATTTGCTACCAAGTTTCGGAACAGCTCCACTAAGAAATCCATTGCTCTGAAAGAATCAATATATAACTGTTTCTGAGAAGCAGCTCTCTTCGTAACAAAGGTATGTATTGTGTTTACATGCCGGTATCGTTTACCTGGTTAACCAGAGAAGACCGTTGGTACAACTAGACGATCCTTTTGCTGTCTTAGACTCGATTTCAACTTGAACAACGGTGTACAAGTACTTGAACTTGTCGGGATCAGACAAATAGTTCTTCTCCAATCTCTGGACAAGAGACGGACCAATAATTTTATATTGTAAGACAACAATACAATGCACAGAGGTCATGTCGCAGGTACAAGACATTTTCGCTACACTATTCTCTGCTATCCCAGGTACATATTACTATGTAAGAAGAGAAAGAATAGAGCAGGCAATGCAGTTCTACCAGTGGTTTGTACTAAGAATGCTACATGGATTTGTGATTTACGATTACCAAAATCATGGAAACTAGAAGAGAATTTTACCGATATGTTGCCACCAATGTCAGCTTTAACGAGAGTCATAGCGGCTCCAAACTTATCTGGGAAACAGAAACCAAAGAAAATGAAGCTATTAAATAGGAAACACAAAACTTGTAAATTTAAGGTTAAAAAAAAAAACATATTATCGCATATAAGAACAACGGACAATGACAGAACAATGAACAATCACCCAAAAATGCCAGAAGCTCCACTTAAAAACATTTAGACAAGAAAAGTTTCTCCTATTGTTACCTATAACAGGCAAGATCGTCTTGCAGAGGTCTAGAAAAGGCTTAGTAAGCATCTCCCCTTGTTCAGACTTGACATGCTTCATTCCTTCCAAACAAGGCGTAAATACAGTCCCTTCCATTTTCAACTTTTGCCTGAACTGAAAACGAGAACAAACGCAAGGAACAAAAGAGAAAAACTCAGATATTACATTTAGAAACACATGACACAATGAAGAATGCATGATCCAGTGACTACCAGATCATCCTCAAAGTTAACAATGAGGACAATCAACATCAAACAAAACCCAAAACTCATAAACTAATTTCAGTAACCACATAAAAAACACTGAGAAAAATAGTTAAGTCAAAAAATGAGAAAGAAAAATGCAAAATTGAAACAGCTAACAATCTCTATACATGCACAGATATATAAAATGTTCAAATCAGCTCTAATTACAGTGGAAACTCAAACCGAGATTGAGACCCGCATCATAAAAATGGTGAATTTCATCAATCGTATCCAGAAATAGATCTAAATCTAGTGAAATAAATCAATCCGATCCATCGATCAAACATAGCACTACACACAAAAAAAAGTTTGAGATCTACCGATGATGATGCTACCGATTCAATAGACGAGAAAGATGAATCTGAGGCCTATGTGTAGCAGAGAAGGAGCAAAGTAATCGTACCTTGGCCTGAGAATTAAACAAAGGTGGGATCAGATTCTGATAGTGGGAGTGGGAGAGATGGCTCTTCGCTCTATGGAGTTAGAAATTTCTCTTTTTTTTTTCTTTTTCTTTAAACGGCTCTTGTTTTAGACAATAAAAAAGTCAAATAATTATGTTATGTCCCCAAACGTTACGGAAGTTTCTGATAACACCCTAGCATTTATTTATTTTTAATCACACCCCATGTCATAGGTGAAGAACAAAACGCCCAGTTTCATTGCATTTGGAACCAAATTTATATTTATTAAAAAAAAATTAATACAATGGAAATTTTGAACTTTAGTTCATAATCTCCACGAGTGTTAAATCAATTTTTAAATAATCTGATCTACAAATTATCCTTTTATAATAAAAGGAATTTAAATCTGTGACATAAGGGGATTTGTATTACCACTAAGTCCCTATCTCTTTGATATATTTATAAAGTTATTCTCTTCAGGCTGGAGGTCGGGATAGCACCCACTTATGTTTTTTTTTATAATTTTAGTAAGAAAACATGGCTCTAGTCATTGTACTCTGCTTTTAAGTTGAAGCAGCCTCGGATTTACATTTGGGTTGCTGCAATTTTTCATGAGATTCACATATATGATATATATAGGCATGGGCGTTTGGGTATACGTTCGGTTCGGGTCGGGTTTTTCGGGTTTTCGGATTTTTCGGTTTAGAATTATTGGCCCCGTTCGGGTAATTTTATATATCGGTCGGGTTCGGTTCGGGTCGGATTCGAATACCCGAAACCACCAAAAAATTTCGAAAACTCAAAAAAAAAATGCAAAAGAATATGAAAATATTCAAAAATCTTGTAAAAATATATATATCTAAACTATCTAAAACTATCCAGAAGTACACTAAAATATTTGTGCTACTAAAAAGACCGATAAAAGAACTATTCAAACTATTTAAAAATACTCGAAAATAGTAAAATTACTTAAAATTAGATAAAACTTCGGGTTACTTTGGGTACTCGTTCGGATTTGGTTCGGGTTCGGGTATTATCCAATACCTGAAATACCTAAAATGTAGCATCATTTGGATATTTTTGTAGAATCGGTTCGGATCCGGATCGGGTTTTCGGATCGGATTTCGGGTTTCGAGTAAATGCTCAAGCGTAATTGTGTGTTTGGTTGTAGACCACTCTACTCAGCACATGTTGATAGGTTATTGCTAATATGCATGCAGTTAACTGGAGCTGGGGTTAATTGGTGACCAGTTAATGGCAAAAGCTAAAAGAAATCTTTCCCTAAACGTTTTAAAAATGTTGTTTGGAAAATTGGGTATATTTTTTAAAAATATAAGAAAAAGGAAGAATAACGTGAAATCCATGAGATTTTTTTTCTTTTTGTGCAAACAAATCCAAGAGATTTATGGTACCACTTTTTATGAGTTGAATGTTTAAGAACAATCAAAATTAGTCGTAAGACAAAAAGAACAACAAAAACACTTGAGAGAGTAAACCGTCGATTCTCAGGAAAGTGGTAGCACAATCTACAATCTATCATCAGTGGAGGCAAAGAAACAATGTAGTCTACAATCAACAACATATCTCAGTTGAAGACATGTTCAAGATCATTGACCGGGATGTTAGGACAACGAGTTTTCCAAGGAAAAAGAGAAAACGATTCAGAAACTTGTTGGATTGCTGGTTAGCATAATCATTTAGGAGCTCTTCTCCTTCTTCCCTTTTGTAATCTTGTTTTTTGTGTTTTTGCCTAGATTTTATTTTTGATTAATCTGAAGATATTTCGAATTTATAGAGAGGCTAAGACTAATCTTCAAGGAGCAGTCTATAAATAGGTCTTCTCTCTGCGTATTCAAATGAGCTCTTAAAACAAGGCCTATTCATGTGAGTGTCGAAACAATTGTGAAGTAGTTTCGTACAGTAGGAGGATCGAACCCAAAATGTAGTAGCGTCCAAAACCCGTCTACTACCACTTGACCACAAGCGTCCGGATCAAATTTCAAATCTCTAGGAACTAAAATGATATGTATATCCAAACATTTTCATTTTATATGATAGCGGAAAAAATATACCGTAACTAAATGCAACATAATGTTTCGTAAATTTCTATACAACCCCAAGTATTAATCATCCTTAGTTTATAACTTAAAAATAACAATGTTATATATCAACAAGAACATCCAAGATAAACTCTTATACTTTATGAGAAAAGAAGTCGATATCAGAGCATCTCCATCCAAGGATTTTAGGGTGGGGTTTTTAAGAAAAAATTATAAAATATTGTGGGCCCTATCATAATAGTTAAGAACTCCAGCTCCAAAAATCCTTAGTTAATGATCGGTTCTTACACCGTTTGTGTCATGTAGTGACATTCTATTCGTTCCTTTTTTTCAATTTTTTTTTTCCAAAAAAAAATATATATTAAAATTTTTTTAAGAACACCACCTTGGAGTTGATGAATGTACATGGTCTCATGAATTTCGTTGACGACAAATCCACATTGTATTGTTTGGACATGACCTTTACCTTCTCCTCACGCAACCGGCATTGTTGAAGTCTCTCCACTATCTCTCTTTGGCCCCCACATTTTAATGCCAAGCTAACCCATTGGTAATCCCCATACTTAAAAGTATTTATAACGCTCTGATTGTTTAAGTTACATAGAATCAGAAGCTGATATGGAGAAACAGAATTATATGAAAGGGCAGAAGCGGTTTTTAAAAAAAAAACACAAGAAACGGATACGTGTTGTAAACACACACACACACACATATATATATATATATATAATAATAATAATTATCTTTGTAATTCTAGAAAATAGTTTAGTGATAAAATAGAATCATAGATTATAATCGAAATCATTATATTAATTCTTAAGTAATTATATAAAATAAGACGAGTCACGACCTCAAAATATGTTGAAATGACTAAAATTTTCAAGTTTTCAAAGAAAATATTATTCAACTAATCAAATTAATTATTTTTAATATTTTATAATGATTAATATAGTCTACCCAATCGAGATTTTTGTAAATAATAATTTTTATCTTTTGTATCAATATCTTATACATGATTTTTTTTCTTTAACTCTTGAACTTCTTTTATAAAATAAAAACATATAAAAATAACTATATATTTTTTATTTAGTTAACACATCGGGACATAAAAATAGAAGAGTAAGATCAAAAACAAAAGTGTAAGCTTCCAACACGTTTTTAAAGTTTTTCAAAGAGTTATATAAGCGAGCTTCCAAAAGCTTCTGTAAGCTTCCGATTCCGACTCTGATTCTGAAGCAGAAAACGGTCATCTGACGAAGCTTACATGCTACCTAGCCGATTGTCACCGTCTGTGAATCCTACGCTCACTCTCGGTCCGTGGACTTATCCTCATTCGACGGTTGATGTGTTTGTTCAGGAAACTCGAAAGATTTTGTTTGTTGACCTTGCAATCACACATGATCTCTCTCCATGTTTCTTTCTCACTCATATGATATCTGCAAATTACTTTTTTTTAGGCTAACCATTATTTAATTCCTCCGGCTTAAATATTTCTAACTCGGACAGATAAATAACCGAAAAAAATAAATGCAGTTTGATAACTAGGTAACCAAATCAGTCATTTTAATTTTTTCTTACCAGAACTTAAGATGTTACAGGATTAATATTTATACTAAATATGACGCGGTTCAACTACATTAACCGTATTTTGTAACTAACTAACAAAAAAATATGAAGTGTTATGGTTGTTTCATACAGTCTATTCAATTCGTTATGTTTGTATGTTCCGTACTAATCATACCTTTCTCGTTCTATGGCTTTAGCTCGGACTTTCCTTTCATTCATAAGACTTTTGAGTTTTTTTTTTTTTTTTGGTCAAATAACTTTTATATTAAAAGCTAATCTCCATAGAAGGAGTAAGTGTTTGTAGACAACATCACCACAAAGGCATAATAAGCAGAAATTACAATAACATAAGTAGAAAAGCTAAAAGGGATAATGACGACATAGCACTTAAACAAATACAAGTCTTGGAGAAGTCCTCGAATCTCTTCAACAATGGAGTTGTTAAGTAAGGTGAAGTCTTGGGTACTGGATCGAACACCCGAGATTGGAACAGCAACAAGTGCACAATTTCCTATCTCCAGAATGGCTACAGAGGCGATTAAACACCTGACAAATGAGCCTGTGATAACACTCCTTGCAACACAATCATTTGAAACAAATGGTGAATACAAGGGGGTAAAGAACTCCACAAAGGAGCCAAAATCCTCATAAAGAGGTAAGGTAACGAAATCCTCATATAGAGGCAAGGTATCAAGATCCTCAATACGAGGCAAGGGTCTGCATAAAGCAGTAAGGTGATCCTCAATACGAGGCAAGGGTCTGCATAAAGCAGTAAGGTGATCCTCAATACGAGGCAAAGGTCTGCATAAAGCAGTAAAGTGAACCTCATTCAGAGGTAAGAGATAGCTAAGATCGAGTCTACTAACCTCATAAAGAGGTAAAAAGAGAGACATGAACTTAGGCCTAAGAAGAACAAATCTTGCTATAGGACTTAAACCAGTCAATTCCACAGAAATCCAGAGAGTCATAAAGAGATAACCTGTTGAAGTTTTGACAAAATGACTCACACCAGATGCAGGAAAAGGCGGATGTGCAACAATGGAAACTTGAGGATGAAGTGATGGATCTGGCGGAACAGGCGGGTCAGGGGGCTCACACCGGTTGCTGAAGATCCAGACTAGAGTCTGGATTGTTGGGGTGGAAAAGTTCCCAGACAAAGACCGATTGTTGTATATCGTAAGAACCCTTGTCTCTAACAAAGAGAGGATGAAATCTATCTTCTTAGTCCTCAATTTAGAAGAAACAGACACAATCTTCATTTGTCCGAAAACAGACGGGGCATTGACATGAACAAAGACCAGCTTTGTACCGAAGAACCCAACTCCTGATTTCAAATCTGCCAAGTTCTTGACAGGTAAAGATACGCCGACAGAAGGAGATAAAGATATAGAGCACAAAAGCTTCCTGGAGGAAGGGTGAGAGTCCGGCGAGACGCTACGGCGAAGGAGTAAAGAGCGGAGGCGCCGGCGTTCGCGCGGAGGAGGCTCGAGCAGTGGCAGAGGGGAGGTGCGGGACGAGCGGAGGCAGTCGAGCTCGAAATCTAGATCCGCGAGCAGGAGAGGCGGAGAGATGAGCGGCGGCAGCGACAACACGAGATGCATAGGAGCATCAAGGGTCATCTTCACGAACAGTGGACTGGCGAGCCCAAGAGGCGACGGGTCGGGAGGTTCGTCGGGGGTCGATAGCACCGGATTCTCGGCGACCATGGAGACCCGAGGAAGAGAGACCAGCTGGGGACGACGACGGAGGAGCTTGCACGGCGGAGGTCACGCCAACCGTTGAGCGGCGGCGGCTCCTCGGGGCTTGAACCAGAGAGGATTTAGGGCGACCTCCTTAATGGGCTTTTTTGATAATCTAGACTTTTGAGTTTTGTTAGCATCATTTGTGAGAGATTGTGAGGTATGTACGGACGAGTGCATGAGACAAAAGAAATTATTAGAGAGGAGATCTCTTGTGGGACAACGCAATCAAAGGGCGATATAGAAGCAACTAAAAGCCCACTTGACTTTTTCCCATTCTCCGTATAGAACATACGATTACGCATATTACCTAACTAATTAAGTTGCATCTTTTACTTGTTTTAGCTTGTTCCTTCTACAACATTACCACTTTTGTTCCTTTTTAATTTATGGCAAGTTGGCAACTATATTCGGCTTGTTTAAGCTCCTGAACTAACTATATATCTTAAAATATGTTAAAATACATTTAGATTATGCAGAGTTCTTGTGATAGGGGTATAACCGACTACGTGAATCTCATAAAAATGATTGAAGATTTGATGGATTGACTGAGTTTTATGTCAGATTTGAATATCGTCGTTATTATTATCGAGAGATTTTCACATTTTAGTCTGGTTCATATTAATCGTTTTGATAATGTAGTTGCCTATACCTTTGTTAAAAGGGATATGACATATGCTTGAAAATTTTCGCTTGTAAATTACAATTTGTCGATTTCGAAATCCTACAAAAATTTTTGAAATGTACAGTATATTTTAAACTACCTTAAGCGTAAATGACAAAAAAAAAAAAAAATTATATATGTTATGCCGCTACACAAGCAATTTTTTTCTTAGTTTCTTGTAAGTGCATCCCCTAATCAAATCATTACAAATATAAATAGTGGCCTAACCAAAACTCGTCCGTGCCGATTCAGACTCAGCAAAAAGTCATAGTCTAAATTGGATAGGATACTCATTCGGTATAAAAGATTTTATATAACAACAATAGGCCATATAAAACATTATTCCGTCGAAATGGAAATACTTAGTGAAACACACACCAATACATAGCCAACCGTTTTGGAATTTCTTTTCTTCCGTTTTACGTAAGAGTACTGATTCAGTAACGTGTTGGTTTATAAACCCCATATTTTATGGTTGACAAACTAAGAAAGAAAAGAGAAACTCATATTAAAATGAAATATGTAGACCCTTGTGTGTTTGCAAAAACCTACATGCATGGATATGTAATTTGTTATCTGGATTAGGAAAGATAATTGGACCATTCCGAGTGGAGGAATCTGCAGGGCATTTGTTATTTTCATGGACCCCCACGAAATCACATCTCCTTAAATTAGATTATCCAAATTCAGTTGCACACGCATCTCTGTATATCTACGATTGTTCCAAACACATCTACGAAATTAATAACCGTTATTCTATATATGATTTTCCGTTATATTTTTTTCCACGTGATTTGAAGTTAATTGTGATACATGTAGGGAGAGTAAATAAACAAACAAAACGGTCGATGGATTATCTATTTTGGAAGTTACCATTTCAGGAAACAAATGTTCAGTTTCCTTGGATTCTATGGTATATTTGGAAGAGCCGGAATGATATGGTTTATAATCAGGTAGATCGTGATCCCAATGAGATTTTGAGGCTTGCAGAAACGGAATATCTATCATGGAAAGGAGCCCAAATAAGTGTATCAAATAATGATCAAAGGAGTGTATCAGATAATGATCAAAGGGTTGTGGGTAATCAACGAAATAATCCATGCACTGAGGTATATAATGGTCAGTGGTGTTTTGTGGATGGAGCATGGAAGGAGGGAGATAGATTCACAGGACAAGGATGGTATAGTTGCTATAACGGAGGTGAAAATGTAATGATGGCCTCTATGAACATTAGACAGAGTCTAACGCCGCTACACGCGGAGTTCAAAGCACTAATATGGGCCATGGAATGTATGGAATTCTTCAATCAAAGACATATCACATTTGCAACGGATTGTTCAGAAGTGGTGAAAATAGTATCTGAACCAGAGAATTGGCCAGCATTCGCAGTCTACATTGAGGAGTACGATAAGAGGAGGACGTTCTTCACATCCTTTGAGCTCAGGCATATATCACGCACACAAAATCAGACAGCAGATAGACTAGCACGAAGTGCTCGTCTCAGACAGTCGCCAAGCACGCATATGGGCCGGAACCACCGATATGGATGATAGGAAACTAGTGTTCTATATTCTTTGTTGTTGTCAAAAAAAAAAAACGGTCGAGACTGATTATAAAATATTATGATGCTCACATCAGGTGTGTTAGCATAGCTGGCCCTGAGTACTTATAATACAATCATGGGTTTTTGATCCTTATTTTTATATTAAAAAAGCTATAAGGTAAAACGGTTTTTTAGAGAGAAAAAAATTATGTAAACAGCCCCAAAAATTACAAGGTAAAACAGTTTTTTAGAAAAGAAATAATTATGTAAACAGCCCATTTTGTCTCTATCTTAAGTCTTACAAAAATTTGGGGCAATGTATTTTAAGCGGCTCCAGAAATTTAAAGAGATACACATTTAGTGTAAAACTTAGATAAATTTTATTTGTATAATTTAGGGTTCATAAAACTTCCGTATATTATGGTAAATTTTAAAGTCAAAATTAATGTTTCATCCGGCTATATTCATGGTCAATCATGATGTTAGGTATCCTATATATAAAAGATGAAGAGGGGACTCTCTCAAGCTGTCATATCAGCCCCCTTTTCATTGGTCAATTTTAAACAAAATTTTTTACATCATTATTTAAACTAAAATAAATATATTATTTAATATAAACTCATTTAATTAACATGTAATTAGTTAAAACTATTAAAACATAAATTATAAATTTTAATTTCATTTGAATATCATGAATATACAAATATTACAAATTTTAAATACATCTTTCATATTTTTATGCAAAAATATACAAAATAAATAAATACCAATACAAGTAAAATATCAAATTATAAAACTAGAAGTAAAGATAACATTATTAAAAAAAAAAATAATGGAAAACTTGAAGCAAAGAACCACTGAACTAAAAATTATAAATAATTATTATTAAGAATAAAAAGAAAATATTATAAAATGAGATACAATGACAATAAAAAATACAAAATATCAAAACATAAGAAATAAAAAAAATCAATGAAATATATATAACATTAAATAAATCTAAAATGATAACTAGAAATACTAAAATATATAAATAGTAATTATTAAGAATAGAAAAATGTTACAAAATTAGATAAAATGATAACAAAAAAAATTTATATAAAATATAAGAACATAAGAAAGAAAATAAAATTAATGAAATATTAATATATATATATATATATATATATATATATATAATTAACAAAATTTAAATGATAACTGAAAATATTAAAATACTATGAATGAAAATTAAAAATTTAAGAGTGATGAATATAAATAACAAGTATAAATATTTAAAATAGTTTATAAAAATGAAAAGGATGATAAAAAAGGTTGAAGGAAATATTTTTTTTAAAAGCTCCTTAAAAATTGATAATAAAAACATTTATTTATTAAAAATTAAGTTAATAAGCATATATTAGCGTATAATCTTTCATAAAAATTATTATAATCATAAAAAGAAAAAATAAATATAAATTTTAAATTAAAAACATATAAAATATTGATATTTAAAATAAATATTAAACATATTAAATATTAACAAATTTAACCAAAATCCGTGGATTTGCGCGGGTTCTTTCCTAGTCAAACAATAACGAGGGAATCGACAAAAAGTTTAAGTTCCAGACTAGACTTGATAACTTGCGTCTAATCACATTAAACTAAATGATTTGTTTTTGGAAAACTTAATAAGTTTCGAAAGATTCTTTTAACTCTTTTATCCTGATGCTGAGTATTTACAGAAAGTTTGTATTAGCAGAAAAAGTATTTATAGAAAGTTCGTAATGGAGGGTTTGCTGTAGAGGGCCTTCCGTAAAAGGCACCACATACTGGACGATCTTTATCATGCATTGTATGACACATGATTGATGGTGGACAAAAATTGCTACTTGCTAATTTTCTTTATGCACTATCTAAAGAGTTATGGAAACATTTCAAAACAGGTTAATCACCCGGTTGTTTCTAAATTTAACTTAAACCACTAGATTTTGACCCGCGCTTTTAAGTGCGGATTTACTTTTCTTTACAAATTTAAATTATATTTATTTTATTATTAGTAATTAAAATTTTTAGTTATGCAATCTAATTTTGTTTATAATTATTTAATCCGCATTATAAAAATAAATTAATAATTTAGGTTTAAAAAAGAATTGTGTGTTATTTGAGAAAAGGTATAGCGTAAAGATAAAGAGTTTGAAATAGCGATTTTGCATTATAAGTTTTAATATTGAATAAATTTGATATTTTTATTAAATTAAATATATATATATATATATTTGTTTTAAACTCGTGCAAAGTTCATTTTTAGAATTTGAAATTGGCTAATTTTCAACCCGTTCTTATAATAGTTTAAATATTTTGCAATATGATGTAACAACCCGCTAAAAATGTAATCATAAAAACAAATTCTTACGAAAGAAATTAATTTAATATAATTTTAAAATTTTATTATAATATAAACATAAATATTTATATTTGAAATAAAAAATAAAGAAGATATTAAAATATATTATATTTGAATTTTGAATATAATCATAATTAAAGAATACTATCCTATATATAATTATTTAGTTATATTTATCAATTGATTTAATAGTTTCATGTTTATATTTAGCTTGTTTGGATAAATGTTTAGTAATTGTCTTGTTTGGAAACATGGATAGTAGAGAAATTGTTATATTCCTTAATTATCCTTAATGAATATTAAAAACACTCTTAAATCTCTAATGGCACAAATTGTAAATAACACATGTCTCAAAGGTTAGTTTCCTAAAGACTATAATTTTTAATAGTATTTACTCTAATTTTTTAACTTTTCATATTGAATAAATTTGATATTTTTTATTAAATTAAAATATATGATTTTGAATTAATATATATATTTTAAACTCGTGCAAAGTTCATTTTTAGAATTTGAAATTGGCTAATTTATTTTTCAACCCGCTCTTATAATAGTTTAAATATTTTGCAATATGATGTAACAATCCGCTAAAAATGCAATCGTAAAAACAAATTCTTACGAAAGAAATTAATTTAATATAATTTTAAAATTTTATTATAATATAAACATAAATATTTATATTTGAAATAAAAAAATAAAGAAGATATTAAAATATATTATATTTAAATTTTGAATATAATCATAATTAAAGAATACTATCCTATATATATAAAGTAGTTGATGTTTAAATTATTTAGTTATATTTATCAATTGATTTAATAGTTTCATGTTTATATATATATATATATATATATATATATATATATATATATATATATATATTTTTTAATTAATTAGAAAAGTGAAACCCATTATATTTAGCTTGTTTGAATACATGTTTAGTAATTGTCTTGTTTGGAAACATGGATGGTAGAGAAATTGTTATATTCCTTAATTACCCTTAGTGAATATTAAAAACACTCTTAAATCTCTAATGGCACAAATTGTAAATAACACATGCCCAAAGGTTAGTTTCCTAAAGACTCTAATTTTTTAATATTATTGATTCATACCACTAGTAATACCAAATAATAATAGATCTCTAAGACCATCTCCAATGTATTTTGTTATATTTGTCTTTAAAATATATAAATTTTATAATAAAGGTGGATTTTGCTCCAATGTATTCATCTATATTTTATTTTTTAAAAAAATATTCTCTCTAATATTCTTTTTATTTTACTAATAGTACATTTTATATATAAAAATTGAAAATTAAACTATTTTTGTTCTCTTTTATTTTGCAAAACTTTTATAAAACTATATATGTTTTAAAAAGCAACAAAGAAATTCATATATGTATAAAATTATTAACAATTTTTAGATGTAGTTATAAATTTTGAAAATTTAAAAGATCTATGCAAATAAATTTTTGTAATTTTTAATAGAGAAAGAAATATTTTTGTATATTTATTTCAGTTATAATTATTAAAAAAAAAATAAAGGTTAAAAGACAATGTTGCTAATAAAAAAGTTTGATTCTATTGTAGATGAGTGTTATTTCTTCCTCTGTATATAGAAAAAAATAACAATCTTTATTTTAGAGCAAAATATAGAGGTGGGTTAGAATGAATTTGGCTAGCATTTAGAGTCAAAATATAGAGGTGGGTTGGAGATGACCTAATACCAAATTTAAAGGATTACAATATATTGATAATATTTTTGTTATATAAATAAAATATATGCAACGAGTTTAAATCTTTCAGAATTCTTTTTTCTAAATTTAAAGTGTGGCTATGTGGTCAAACAGAAATAGTTAGATAGTTCTACACTTTAATGATTCCTCAATCAAGTGGGAGCCACTAGACTACAACCACTTGGTTACGAGTTTGAATCTGAGTATATATTTATGGTCATATTTTAGTTTTAAAGACCAAAACTATATAGTAATAATGGTACCAATTTCATTTCATCACGACATGCATGGCTCCTAATGTAAAGTGGTCGGAGCATAATACCATCTTCATTCCCATCCCTCATCTATAAAATAAACCCAACTTTCCCTCTCCATTTCAACAATCTCTCTCAGCTTCTTTTTGTCTCTGTTTCTACGGCTGGAACCTCAAAACAAAAGTCCTTAAACGATGGAAAAGCGAAGCTCTGTTAAGAACAGAGGACTGAGATTACCACCTGGGTTCCGATTTCACCCGACCGATGAAGAGCTAGTGGTTCAGTATTTACGTCGAAAAGTAACCGGTTTACCCTTACCAGCTTCTATTATACCGGAGATTGATATCTGTAAAGCCGATCCATGGGATTTACCAGGTAATAAAATAGAAAAATCCATTTTTATTTGGGTTTTTATTGCAGTTTAAATTAATGGTGTGTGTATATTGTATGATCCAGGTGATTGTGATTCAGAGAGGTGTTTTTTTAGCACGAGGGAAGCTAAATACCCAAACGGAAACCGGTCGAACCGATCAACCGGTTCGGGTTACTGGAAAGCGACTGGAATCGATTAGCAAATAGGGAAGAAGAAGGTTGTTGGGATGAAGAAAACTCTGGTTTTCTATAAAGGGAAACCACCAAACGGTACAAGAACCAATTGGGTTCTTCATGAATATCGTCTTGTTGTTGATTCGCAACAAGAATCATATGTAAGGTTTCACAAACTCCGATCAATCATTCGGTTCTGTCGAAACTCATCAAAACTGGGCTAAGATTGTTTCTTTTATATGAAGGGAGAGAACACCAATTGGGTTCTGTGCAGAGTGTTTTTGAAGAAGAGGAGCAATACTAATAGTAATAGGAAAGAAGATGATGAGAAAGAGAGGAAGGAAGAGAAAGAAAGTGACGACAAGGACGACAACAAGAGTGCTTGTCCGATAATATTCTATGACTTTCTGAGAAAAGACGAGAAGAAACGAAGAAGATGCTGCTGCGATTTGAATTTGACTCCATCGTGTTGTTGTTGTTGTTCTTCGGCGTCTTCGTCGGTTTGCTCAAGTGCTTTAACGCAGACATCATTTAATAATAATGACTCTGATTATCACGAAGAAAATAGTTGTCGGGAAGTTAAGTTTTGTTTCTTTCTGTAAATAATAAATTTTTATTTAACTTTATAATAAGAATTGTATGATTATAGCCTTTCTTGGTTTTGGTATCTATTTAATAGCCACTCTTTTAAATCTGAACACCTTTTAATTTGTCGAACATTTAAAACATATTTTAAAATTTTATATTCCAATGCACTAATCCGTATAGCGTTTATGTATTTTCTTGTCAAGTATAGCTTTTATGTATATGCAGTGAAAATTAAGTTAAAAACAAAAAAAAAAATCATGAGAGGTTATAGATAAACAAAGAAATGTTAATGGTTACTAATCTACTCTCTCTTTTTTTTCGTCTGAAATTCAATATATTAAGGATAAAACGTTACAGTTGGTTAGTGACCAAAATGATATGCAGCAATCTCAACCAAAAGCTATCGCCCAAAACCTTACAAAGATGAAATTCCAATTCTACCAAATTTGAAAATATCTTTCAACCATAAAGGGCCACTCGAAGCCACGTAAGATGGGAGTTTATTTTCCTGCACCACATTGTGAGCTATAGCAAACGGACCCATGTTCCTAGCTCTATCTTCAAAAATGATTTTCCAATTCAAAAAATTGTCCAAAAATGGCCTTAACTTCTGAGACTGAAACTTTAAGACAGACCAATCTAGTGGTCTAGTGATTGCACCAATGAGATCAGTTGACTCTGCCGCAAAAATCACACGATGATTTCCTAAGCTGGTCAAACTTTCTATTGCCCACTTCCATCCTTCTACTTATGTGTCTAACAGCGAGTTCATAGCAACATAAACCCTTCTACTATGGAGTAGAACTTTGTCTTTATTGTTTCTAAGTACCCAATATACACCACCAAGTTTCTTGTATTTGTTCCAAGCTATACCAATATTACATTTGAGCCAAAATCTCTCAGGTGGCTTCCAACTGTTAGGCAAAAATACATTGGTATTTATGGTCTCTATGTTCACCTTCCATGCCTCTTCGTTCGCTTGGAACCATTGGTTGGCTTCCTCTCTGAATTTGGCCATCGTCCCTTCAGGATCATAGCACAAGCCTTCAAACAAATGTTTGTTCATGTTCTTCCACAATAACCATAAGACCCATGGAAACACTCGTCTAATGTCTTTGGGAATGCCTCTGTTCATACCGGATTCGAACACCGAGGCCAGGTTAGAGAAAAGGCCATCATCACTAAATCCGAATTCTGGTATAGGAATGAAAGAGAGTGCCCACGTCTGTCTCGCAACTAGGCAAGAGAACATGGTTTGTGGTTTCATCCTCTCGACCACAAAACTGACATCTCATATCCACCTTCATCCTTCTCGACGCTAGTCGATCTGCTACCGGGAGAGCACCTGAGATTGCTTTCCAGAGGAAGGTTTTTATCTTTGGTGGTGCTTCTATTTTCCACATGAGTTCTTTGAGCCCATTGATTGATGGTTGGAGGTTTGGCCTTTTGGATCTCTTCCGAGTTGTATGACTGGTTGGCAAGCCAATACCCTAATTTTACCGTGTACAGACCACTTTTATTATGATTCCATCACCAAAAATCTTCCACATTTGGGATTGGTTTCATGTTCATGATAAGTTTTATGTCTCTTTTGAAAAAAGGTCCTCCAACTTTGTCTTTATTCCATCCCCCGAAATTTGGATCAATGAGTTCAAGCACCTTCATATCCAAATTCACAAGGCTATTCTTCAAATAGGGAGCTCTCATAGTCCCGTCTAAGATCCAAGGGCTTGACCAAACACTCAAACTAGCTCCATTGCTGACCATGCGTCTCAAACCTGATTCCAGTAGCTTTCGACCAAAGAGGACACTTCTCCAACCAAAAGAAGGTTGTGGTCCCAGTTCTGCATTTAAGAATTCAACCTCAGGGAAATACCTGCTCTTGATGAATCTAGCAAAAAGACTTTCAGGATCCTGTAAGATGCGCCATCCTTGCTTGGCCAGAAGAGCCATGTTAAAAAGCTCTACCACTTTGAAGCCCAAATCGCCAAGGTGTTTTGGTAAGCACATCTTGTTCCAGGAGATCCAATTGATCTTTCTCTTTTCTTTAACAGAGTTCCACCAAAAAGAGGACATGTCACTTGACAGAGAGGCATTGAAGGATTTAGGCAACTTAAACATGACATTGCAAAAATCGGCATAAACATTGCAAAAATTGGCATAAACATGCCAACTGATTTGATGAGCACATCTTTACCGCCTTGTGAAATGGATCTAGCAAAATAACCAGAAAATCTGTTATTCATGTTCTCATGTATGTATTCAAGCAAATCTGTTTTTGATCCACTGAAGCACTCAGACTAACCTACGCTCATATGGTCATATTTTTAGTCCTTTTTCTGTTTTTGATTCAACCTTTGGTTGAAAATGTAAAAAAGTATTCCATCTCTCTAAAAAACTATTTTAGGATTTAAAACCATTAACCCAAATTAATCACTAAATCATAAAGTGTGTAATAAAACAATAAATTGAGGTTCATTAAGCTCATAAGTCATAACATCTCTGAGCATTAACTTTAATTGTCTAGGCTAAGATTACCCATCTAATTTTGATTGAAGAATTGGATATTTCATTATAATATTTAAGAATAATATCAAAGAAAGTTAATATACCCTCAACAACATAAATCTTTTGCAACCTTTTCTCCCAAAAAAAAGCCCAAAAAGCTATTGTAATATCTGAACACATCATATTTTGGGTTGACAGTGACGGACCTGTGTTCGGTTGAAGCTCACTCCTTGCTGCCATGTCTGGATTTGGTCCTAAGCTCGCGTTTTCTCGCCGACGGTTGCTTCCGGGCTGTGGCACTTCTGCTGGTCCGCATCTCAGGTCATGGTTCACGGTTTATTCCGATTTCGCTTCCCCGGTTCCTTGATGTTGATGTCGTGTTTTCTAGTCAAGACTAGTTTCATCGTTTGGGTCTTTTGGTTGGTATGGTTTTTGGATTTGGTTTGTTGAGTTGGTCTAGTGGTTTTAGTATGTTTAGTAGTTACCTCTGCTATGACCAGTAGTTCGTTTGCCAAAATTTGGTTCTAACTCTTTTCCTTGCATCATCGCTGGTTTGTTGTGTTGTTCTTGGTGAGTGCTATCCGATCGGTTTGATTTCATTTGAGGTCTTAGATTGGTTAGGTTTCTTTGGAGATTTGGGTTTAGTTTGGGCTTCTATTTAGGTGTTTCGGAGCGCATAGGATTGTGGCTCTACCGTATCCGAAAGAGGTTTGTTAGAACTTTCTTAGGTTCTTTCTTGTCGGGTTATGAAGTCTTAGTTTTGGTTTCGAGAGAGTGTCTTTGTGTATCTCCTAGTTGCAGATGTTTTCGTTTGGTTGGCCGTGGGCATCAACGATTTATCTCGCTCCTTGTTCTTCGCGGGTGTCATGATGTGCAAGTCGACTTGTTATCGCTGGATTATGGTTTTATGGATTTTTTTCAGGTATAGTTGTAGGTTCAGCAACCCTTTATGGGCTTTTGTTTCCGCGGATATTCCTTTAATCCGTCGGCTTAGTCTCCGGAGAAGGTTTTATCTTCTACCGACTCTTGTATCCCAAAAATGTATTCCACCTTGGTTATTTAATAAAGTATAACTCCAGATGAAAAAAAAAAACACTGTTATGAATAATAATATGGATGCCCATTATAAGGCCCATCTCGTAGTAGCTTCTAGAATTACTTGTACTCTAGGTTTTACTTGGTCTCCAAGTTCTTGTACTCCTATATAAAGGAGCATTCATTCATTGGAATAAACATCACCAATTCTTCTATCTCTCTTTTATTCACAACACGTTATCAGCACGATAGTCTCTCTCTTCCTATTTTCTTACACCGAAAAGGTGAGATTTAGTTTATGTTTAGTTTATGTCTTATTCTGGGATGATAAGTGATGTCTTCTCTGAATATCGTTATGATAGGCTATGCCTTCACGATTATGATCTCTGATCTTATTCATAATAGAGATGATTATCAATACTTATCTAGAATAATAATTTATTGACATTTGTCATGATTTAATCTTGTATTTAAACCATGCTTATTATAGATTCATGGTTTATCTTAATGGATTCAATTCTATATTTTATTGTTTATAAATTAGTGCTTGTGCTCAATAGCTTTAAATCATTATACTGCTTTTGGTTTGATTTTTTATTGTTCTAATCAATTTGATGAACACGTTTTGATTTTTTTTATGAGTAAAATATTTTGTTTCATTGTATTTTCAAAATTCTAGATTCTGAAAAGATTTAACCTTCTATTTTTAAAATATTACTATATTCCCTTTTGTTTTAATTGTTTCCGAAATTTTAGATTCTGATTTAAGGAAATATTTAAGGTTCTATTTTTAAATATCAATATATTCTCTTTTGTTTTGGGAAGGAAAATATTTAAGTTTCTATTTTTCCTTTTTGCTAACTTGCATATCAACTCCAAACAAATATCTTGTAGCATGTGTAGTTTGATTATAAGTTTAAAGTTCATGATCATATTGTTTTGCCATCAAATTTCATGAGGTTTTGGATATTGGTGGCTTGACGTAAAATATCCACAGGTTCTTTGGAACATTAATGCGAAAGAAATATATGATCACCAGAATGTGATATAGTCATAAACTCATCTTTATTGGTTAATATAAGATTATAAGACTTTAAGTCTGTGAATAAGTACTCATATAGAGATGTTCTAGAAGTCATGCTCTATCGTTCATGCAAATATTGTTGTTCTGGAGACACAATATCATGAAAAGTGTTTGAGACGTACTATGAGTTTATATTTTATCTTATTGAAAAAGAAAAGTACCACAATAATGACAATACCTGAGGAGTAAGTAGACGTATATGTGGATATGAATATGGATATGGTCAAGGTCGACCCCATGAGTTTCTTTCAAAAATCATATTTTCACCAGAAGTGAGAAAATAATGATGGTAACAATATGTGATGATGAAAGAAATTTGTGTGAGTACAATGTCAGGTTTTATAAAGATTATTGACAGCTCTAGAAGAGCGAATTTCCTATGGAAACGCAATTTGAAATCATTAATGCGTTATATTTTCCCAAGTCTCAAAGGTCAAAAGAATCTAAGATACACATGACCTAAGTTGGGTATGTTGTTGATTTCGTGGGATTCAATTCGAGATAGATGAACCTGGAGTGTTACTATCTCGAGGGGGAGAACTAGAGAATCCCACATCCATTCTAAGTACTAAGTGGAACATCCTGAAGATTATGTTCACACTGAAAATAGACTTGATGAATCATTTATAAAGAAATCCAAAGGGATTTTAAATTTAATCATGTTGAGACAATAAGGGAAATGTTGAATGCCTTCAACAGAAGTAATACCCGGGGCAATAAATGTATTTTGGAGAAATTACATGCATTATCTATTGAATTGTACTACACTACTACACACAGATTATTAAAATGGAGATAAATGTTATAGTAAGCCAGAAGTTTACTGAAAGTTTAATTTTTGGCAAACCGGTTATGCCATCCCGGTTTTGTAATGATGCGACATTCGTTGAAGAACCAGAGATTCTTACGAATGATCTGCTATATGCTGCTTGCTCACAAGGCAATATGATAAAACGATTTCACCAGCCAAAATTGATTTGGAATCTATTTAATTTATGGAAAGTATACAAGGAAATGTTTGTGGGCTTGATCACCCACTGGTGGACTGATCATCCACCATATGTTTATATATTAACACATCGATAAGATTGTCGTATGTATGTATCCTTGTCATAAATCCGCAACTTAAAGTGTGCGAGACTAATTGGTAATACTGGTGAAACTGAGCAGCATTGATTCGCATATAGCCAAAGAGTAAAATAGCTCTCCCCATCAAATTGGTTTTTGGGTCAGGAACCATAAATCCCCATCTAGAGAAGTTGGATAAGTTGCTCCACCACAATACAAAAGATGGGACCTCAAAGGAGGTTATAAATATATGTTGGATATGATTCTCCATTGATGATTAGACTCTTTTAATGAGTCATTTATCCAACTTTAGGGAGAGAAAATAAACAGCTGGAAAAGAAATGAATTATCTATGATCCTCGTACTAAAGAGCGTGAATAGAAGTCCAAATGAATGTACGAAAGATAAAGTAGATTGGTTAAGCAATTTGTTGCCAGATGCTTCAACTGACCCTAATAGAGTGACAAAGTCACATACCAGCTGTAAATGCTCCAGTAAAATTGAATGTCCCAGAAGGACAATATCAAACTGCTAGTGAGTCTAAAAAGCGCATGAAGCGTGATAGACATATCGGTTCTAAATATAATAATCCTCGGGAAAAAAAGGAGCATGAATGAGAATGGCAGGACCGAGGAATGATATTAAGGATCTCAAGAAGAGATGGTAAACATGACAAGAAAGAAATTCAGGTACCTGAGAATAAAGAAATCTCAAATAGTTATGTCATATATGGAAAAATATGGAACCGATATCAAATCGACGTCGTTAAGATTTATGCATGAAATGTAGCAGTTGATGAGAATGAGGATCACAAGTCATCTATTGAAAAGTGTACACAAAGTAATGATTGGCCAAAAGGGAAAGAAACAATAGATGCAGAGTTAAAATCTCTTGGAAAGAAAAGGGTATTCGGACCAGTAGTCCGTACACCTAATGATGTAATACCAGTGGCGCATAAATAAGTTTTTATGCGAGAAATATGAAGAGGTCTTTATGTGAAAGAATTGATGAGATGAAATTGTGAGGTGCAAAACAGTATTAGCACAAGGGTTCTCACAAAGACCTAGATTGGATTGTAAAGAAACGGAATGAATGACCTTTTATGTGAAAAGGATGACATGGACCAAAAGTCCAATGATCTAAGAGATCATATGATAATCATTTGAGTTATTCAATAAGGTTATGCTTATAGTAATTCCCAAAAGATAATATATGGTTAGAATGCATATCTTGGAGATGATGCTTCCAGGGGGAGAAATGTGATGATGTGTGGTTGTACTCTTTTTCCAGAAGTTTTTAAAGTGGAAACCTCATAAGGATTTAAACTATCTGAAGTAGTAAATTCGAATTCCCGAGAACAATACTGCATAAAACTAAATCGATCTCTTTATGGACTAAAACAGTCAGGGCGTATGTGGTATAATCGCCTTAGTGAATACTTGTTAAGAGAAGGCTACAAAAATGACCGTGTTAGTCCATGCATCTTCATAAAGAGATTTGAGAAAGGATTTGTGATACTTGTAGTATATTATTGGAACTCCTGCAGAGATTTCATATACAGTGGAGTATTTGAAGAAAGAATTTGAGATGAAAGATCTTGGGAAAACAAAATTTTGTTTGGGACTACAAATTGAACATGTAAAGAATGGAATTCTAGTACATCAAGAAACATACACAGAAAATATGCTCAAAAAGTTCTACATGGATAAAGTACACCCCTTGAGTAGTCCAATGGTTGTAAGATCACTTGATGTGTCAAAGGATCCATTCCGTCCTCGAGAAAACAATGAATAAGTTCTTGGCCCTGAAGTACCATACTTAAGCGCAATAGGAGCATTAATGTACCTTGCTAGTCACACAAGACCATATATATCATTTTCGGTGAATTTGTTAGCAAGGTTTAGCTCATGCCCAACTCAAAGGCATTTGAATGGGATTAGGCATATACTTCGTTACCTCCAAGGATATGTGTTCACTTGCGGAGGTACTGCTATTTCTTGGCGGTCTATGAAGTAAACTTTCACCGCTACTTCTTCTAACCATGCAGAGATTTTAGCCATCCATGAAGCTAGTCGCAAGTGTGTATGGTTAAGATCTGTCGTTCATCATATACAAGAAGATTGTGGTATTTCTGGAGGGAAAGAAGCTCCAACAATTATGTATGAAGACAATGCAGCATGCATCACACAACTCAAAGACGGATACATTAAAGGTGATAGAACAAAGCACATTCTACCAAGATTCTTCTTCACACACGATCTACAGAAGAACGGCGATATACATGTTCTACAGATCCGTTCGAGCGATAATTTGGCTGACTTATTTACAAAGGCGCTACCTACTTCTACTTTCAAGAAGTTAGTTCATCAGATCGGGCTACGCCGTCTCAAAGATCTCGACACGTGTACTCAAGAGGGGGAGTAATTGCGTGTTGCACTCTTTTTCCCTTAACCATGGTTTTTCCCATTGGGTTTTCCTGGTAAGGTTTTTAATGAGGCAACATCTTAAACGCATTACGAACCATTGCATTATAATGGACATCCAAGGGGGAGTGTTATGAATAATAATATGGATGCCCATTATAAGGCCCATCTCGTAGTAGCTTCTAGAATTACTTGTACTCTAGGTTTTACTTGGTCTCCAAGTTCTTGTACTCCTATATAAAGGAGCATTCATTCATTGGAATAAACATCACCAATTCTTCTATCTCTCTTTTATTCACAACAAACACATCATATTTTGGGATGTTTTAATAGATGACAAATCTCAGTGTAACTAATTTTGATAAATTTATTCTCTAATGTAAATTGAAGGCATTAATTAACATGTTGTGCTGGCATCATTAATTACACTTGCTGACGTATATATGAGCTGAAAACAAAATTCATAAAGGACGAAAAGGAATCAAAGAGACGACGAAGTCAAAGGATTAAGGTTTACCTTTTCCTCTAAACAATCGTTTTTCTATTTTATTTTCTTTTGATTTTTTTCTGCCATTGATTTGGTTTTGTTTTCATACGTTCTTGAAATGGCGTAGCTGTAGAAAGGAGACGAAGCGATCATCATCTACTTACTTGGCCCTTCTTCAAATTTCGATTTCCCTTGATTCACCGGAGAAGACCGTTTCCGGATATGAAAACCTCTCTCCGACGGTTGCGAGGGGTGCTTCACAAGCATGAATCTAAGGATCGGAGAGATCTTCGAGTTCTGGTTCACAAGGACGAGTTGGCCCAGGCTTCTCAGGTGCCCAATCTCTTTCTTTCCATCTCTCCAATTCAAATTCAGATTGTCTTCAATCTTCATTGTGTCGTTGTTTAGCTGTCGTTGATGAGGCGGTTCTAAATCATATTTCTCTCTTAATTCGTCTCTCTTCGTGAATTAGTTGCCAATTTAAGCTTAGTAGGAACGATTTTAGGAAATGCTGAGGATTCACGACAACTATATGTGTTAGATTATGGCGGATCTGGACCTTCCCTTTTATTGCTCTGTAGATTTTCGGTCTCTGGTTAAAGTAGATCATCTCATTCACTTGACCAACCAAAATGGAGAATTCTGCTTAAGCTTTTCAATTTGGTGCTCTGTTTCGCATTGTTACAATGTTAATATAACTCTTCTTACAATGTAGTTTGTCTGTGATTTTTTTGCAGGACGTGCAAGACATGAGAGATTGCTATGATAGCTTGCTCTCTGCTGCGGCTGCTACTGCAAATAGCGCATATGGTAATCCTATTGTTCCTTTTTCTTTTGTTGGATAAAAAAATAACCAGAAACTTTAATAACTTTGATATACAGAATGGATTGCGCTAGAGGATAATGACGTTTCCTTAATTTGATTGACTACTAGATGTAGCTCTAAGACTTGCACTGTTGCATTCTCAATTGGCTAGTTCAAACGTGTAGGTCTGCATTTGAACTGTAAATTTAGCTCTTTTGCATCCCATTTTATGGAGAAAAACATATTTCTGTTAATAAAGGATATTATTCTTATGATTTGCAGATTTCCTTTGCTTGCAGAATTTTCTGAATCTTTGCGAGAACTAGGTGCTTGTCTTCTTGAGAAAACTGCACTAAATGATGATGAAGAAAGTGGTAAGTTTGGCAACAGATTCCATAAATACATCGTATTATCTTCCTTATTAATGTTTAAACATTTGACAAACCGGCAAGTTGTGCATTTATCCTTCTTCCAACTTCCAAGTTTTCTGCACATAATATTTCTTTTATGTTGCATCTGAAAAAAGAGACATTCTGCTTCTCTTATCCTTATGCAGGTAGAGTTTTGCTTATGCTGGGAAAATTGCAGTTTGAACTGCAAAAACTTGTTGATAAATATGTGAGTTTTTGAGATCTGGCACAAACTGGTTCAATATTTTTCAAGTGACTTTACCAAAAAATCAATTAACTATTTAAATTGTTTATTCAGCGATCTCATATATTCCAAACAATCACAATCCCCTCAGAGTCACTTCTTAATGAACTCCACATAGTTGAGGTAGAACGTTGTTTAATATGCTTGCTGATTCAACCCTTTTAAGTTTTAAGTGACGATAGTAATGTATTTTGATGGTGATGCAGGAAATGATGCAGCTTTGTGATGAGAAAAGGTTGTTTTTGCCTTGCCTTCTTTTTCATTTCTAGACACCTAAACAGCTATTACTGTAATTGAAAAAGAAAAAACAAGAGTCTACGTTGAAGATGAATGCCAATATTTGATCAGCTTTTAGAGATATGTGAGCTTTGTAGGGGAATAATGCAGAAATCTGATTGGTCTCATGATGGGAATACAATTCCTTAGTATTAAATTATCTCCTCTTATCTAAACTTCCTCTTATGTTAGTGGGCAAAAAGTATATCTATCCATGGCATTTTTTAACTTTCAGGACTGTTTACGAAGGCATGCTTACAAGACATAGAGAGAAAGGGAGGTCGAAGGGTGGGAAAGGAGAAACTTTTTCGGCGCAGCAACTACAAGAAGCTCATGATGAATATGATAACGAGACAACTTTATTTGTTTTCCGTTTAAAATCTCTGAAACAAGGGCAAACACGTAGTCTTTTGACTCAGGCAGCACGGCACCATGCAGCCCAGGTTTTCATCTCGAGCCGTTTCCTGTCCTTCTGTTTCGATCACCAGAACACCGTGTTGATATCTCTTTTTTGTGTTTCTGCAGTTATGCTTCTTCAAGAAGGCTCTTAATTCCCTTGAAGAAGTAGAGCCACATGTACAGATGGTAACTGAGTCGCAGCATATTGATTACCATTTCAGCGGATTAGAAGATGATGATGGGGATGATGAAATAGAAAACAATGACGAAGATGGTTCTGAGGTGAATGATGATGGAGAGTTGAGTTTTGAATATAGAGTGAATGACAAGGACCACAATGTGGATTCATCACCTGGTGTCTCCTCAGAGGTGATTGTTTCATGTGTTTACGGTTCTGATGATATTTCCTATTTATCCTTTTTGGTGCTTTTGAAGATCGGTGATAGAATAGTGATACCCTGTGTGCCAATGTTTCTCCTAATGGTAACTAATTTGAGAAAGAAGTTACAAATGAGGTTGACAAACTGGAAATCCTTTACCTGCAAAGAACAAGTTCTGAGAGAGAGTTATGACCCCTTTTAATTTACTTCCTTGTAGGGATAACGATTTCATTTAAAATAGAATCGGTTGAAATTGGTTAGACTATCAGTCTTGATTAACTGTAATCTGGCGCTATATTGTTAGACCTATTTCCTGAAAAATTGTTTGCCTAATGATGCAGTTGGGTCAGTCAGACATCACATTTCCACTTGTTGCAGGACCAAACACTGCGCAGGTAACAAATTACTTTTGGTCATATCTTCTCTGCTTTTCCTTTCAAATGACTCTGAAAAATTCTCAGGATGCTCATTGTTCAAGGGATTTAATTTTATTCATCTACCAGGACTAGGAGAACCACCCAATTTTTTTTTTTGAAGTTGCATGAATTGTTTTTGTTACCAGTCTTATCTATTTTGTTTTTTTTTCAGCAGGAAAATGTGGAAGGAAACTACAGGAAGTCTCATTCTTTTAGGAGAGATGTTCGGACAGAGAGTCAATCAGCACCGCTTTTTGTTGATAACCGGACAAATCATTCAGAGAAGCTGTTACGAATGCGATCATCTCTGACACGGAAATTTAGCACTTATGCATTGCCAACACCTGTGGAAACAACAAGAAGTCCTTCATCTATTACAAGTCTCGGTAACAACAACGTGGCTTCATCTAATCCTGCAAAGGCAATAACAAAAAACATTTGGTATTCATCCCCACTGGATGCTCGTGGACCTACTGCAAAAGTTTCTTCTAGATCAATGGTAGCCTTGAAAGAACAAGTTCTGAGAGAGAGTAACAAGATTACATCTTCTCGGTTACCTCCGCCTTTGTCAGATGGACTCTTGTACTCTCGTATCGGGGCACTCAAGAGACGATCCTTTTCTGGTCCACTGACAAGTAAACCGTTACCTAACAAGCCTCTATCTTCAACGCCTCGTTTATACTCAGGTCCAATCCCAAGGAATACACTTTCCAAGTTACCAAAAGTGTCATCATCATCACCAAATGCTTCTCCTACCTTTGTCTCAACCCCGAAAATAAGCGAGCTCCATGAGCTTCCTAGACCACCACAAAGCAGCTCTGCTAAGTCCTATAGGGCATTTGGATACTCAGGACCTCTGGTTTCGAAGAGCCAATTGCTTAGTAAACATCTTATTTCAAGTTCAGCATCTCCTCTCCCAATACCACCTGCAATCACTCGTAGCTTCTCTATACCGACTAGCAACCTTAGAGCATCAGACTTAGATATGTCTAAGACGAGTCTGGGTACTAATAAGTTAGGCACTGCCTCACCTCCTTTAACCCCAATGTCATTGATTCATCCACCTCCATCTGCTCTTCCCGAGCGTGAAGACCACCTAACGATGTCCAAACAAGAGGTAAATCATAAGTTCTCTTATAGTGTTTCAAACTGTTTTAAGTGTAATGGTTCTTATATTTGTTCTGATGGGTGTATTGCAGAGGACTTAAAAGTGTAGGCTGTTTGTAGCTGCCTAAAAGCTTATAGAAGGAGCAAGACATTCCCTCTAGTTGCAGATATGTAAATATTCTTCTGTTTTGTCTTGAGAATGATGAACAAAATTTTGGTTTTCTATAATTATAGTGGTTAAAATAATGTCTGAGAACCGGGCGGTGGTAGCCTAGTGGTTCTAGGACCGGGACCTCAGGGCGTAAACTCGCAGAGGTTCGAGGTTCGAAACCCACTAGGAACAAATACTGTTTCCTGGCCACCAGGTCATTCACATGAGGCGTGTTCGTTATATTGACGCAGCGTTAACGTCAAAAAGCAAGTAACTTGAGAGTTAAGTATCTGAAGATTAACAACAGTTACAGTATCAACGTCAGAAAGAGAGAGACGCAGCGTCAAAAAACAAGATACAGCTGCCGCTGTTTTTTTCCGGCGTCCACGACGGCAACGGCAGCTCCCTTAAAAACAATCGCTGCGGTAACCTTTTCTTTTCACCTTTGCGTTTGTCTTTGATATTTATGTCGTGGAAGTTGAAATTGCCGCAGACGCAGCGTTAATAAAAAGAACAAGCCTATGGTCTCTCTGGGCTCGGTGTAGGGGGGACTACAGCTATACGCTTGTAGGTCCCCTAATTTCAGCCGGATTACCTGAGTTATCAAAAAAAAAAAATAATGTCTGAGTTTCTTATTTCTGGACTATTTTCATACAGATTCAACGACCTTTTGATGGTATTTACTCAGTTAAAAGTTGATATTTTAAAAACATTAACGAAGCTTATGGTTTGTTCATTGATGTGAAAGTTGCTAGCTAACTTATGATCTCACATGTAAACCTAACGTGGAAGAGAGACTTAAGGATCTGTAGCTTTCACAAATCAACCCCCTCAATTATCAGCATAGCTATTTTGGGTAAAACAAAGGCCCTTAAAATTGATCAACACAAAAGAGACTCAGGCCCAAATTGATCATATTCCATCTAGACACAAAATCTACATATTATTGTCTTAGCTTAATAATATCGCACTCAACGGAGGGTGTATTGAACTAAACATTTGAAGTGATTTGAGTTTAATAAAGATTTTAGATGATTTTGATGGTTTTTGGTGATTTTAAGGAAGTTGTTATAATTTTATATTAAAACATCCTACAATACCACTTAAAACCATGAGATTTGGATCTTTTTATTTTTAACTAAGAAAGTCATCTAAAATCTTCTAAAATCTCCTGCAGTCGTTAAAATCCCAATACTGAAAAAAAATTCAATAACAGTGGATTTGATATGATTTTAACAAATTGTTGTTTGAATAACAAAGGATTTTAAGTGGTTTTGAGTGATTTTACATAAATCTTATGTTCAATAACACTGGATTTGAGAAGACATTTTAAAATCCTTAGTTGAATAACAATGAATTTTAAGAAAACCTCCAAATCACTCCAAATGTTTAGTTCAATACATCCCTCATTCTTTCAAAACTTCATACTTAGGATTTTGATCTCTAAGACAAATATATAAATTCAATAATTACAAAGAAAAATTTAACAGCAACACATAAGAGGCTCAGGCCCAAATGGTCTATTTGGTTTCGATAAAGAAGTGAGGAGGAGACCCAGAGAGAGAGAGAGAGACAGAGTCACAGACAGACTTTGATGTCTTTTTCGATCTGAAACATCACATTCTCTCCTCAGAGATTCCCTTCTCAGGCCCCATTGTCTCTCTTTCTCCATATTACAACTAAGAAACCCTTTTTACCTCTATTATTACGATCACAGTATATAAAATCTTATTGAATACCCTTTCTCAGAAAATAAAAAATATAGAAAATATTTATGAAAAGGCATAAAATAGCACAATAAAACATACTTAATCATAAATATAACACCAAAAAAATTAATTGACATTTTTAGCATTATTTTAATTACAAAGATTTTTATAGCATTATATAAATTAGGGTTTAGAGTCTATTATTTAGGGTTTATGGTTTATTATTTAGGGTTATGGTTTAGTATTTAGGGTTTATGATTTATTATTTAAGGTTAGGGTTTAGTATTTAGGGTTTAATATTTAAAGGTTTAGGATTATGGTTAATTTTGTCTTATCCTTTAATAAATACTATTTTGTGATTTTTTTTTTTTGGTGCTATATTTGTAACAATGCATGTTTTTGTGTCATTTTTTGCGATTTGTCCAATATTTATTTGGTAAAAGCAAACAAAAAATCATTTTTTTTAGGAAAATAAAAAAGAAGAGAACAACACTGGATTGAACTGGTTCGTCGCTTTTCCCTTTTTACACTTCCGACAGATTCCCTTGCTGCACTTCTCTCTTTCACTATTTTTGTTTTAATTATTTGTTTTTCTGGTTTAATAGATTTTGGGAGACATCATTTTCATCCAGACAATACATATATTCGTCTATCCTATTATTTCCCCCACAATTTCTTCTCTTTTGTATTTTTGTACAAATTCAAAAAAAAAATTGTAATTAGTTGTCTTTGCATGTGTAAGTGTACGTATGGCCATATCATGGCAAGCGTTTTTTTCTTACCAGTTCGTTATAACTTATACTCTTATACATGATATACATAAACCTAATAACTTATACTCTTATCTTAAAAAAAAAAAATAATAAAAAAAAATAAAAATAAATAAATATCTTAATTAACCACACTATCAAAATGCATCCTTGATGTTTGTACCTAATATGTTAGGTATATATCATATGGTTTTCAATAGTTTGGGTGACAAATAATATTATATAAATTGTATTTCTTCTTTTCTAAACTTTTTCATTTTATCGATTGGAACATGTTAATGGTATTGGCTTTTTAGTTTTTATTTTCTTTTTCGACGTGATGTTATTGACTTTATTATTTAAAAGATTTGTGAGGTGAGACAACTTTGTATTTTTTTAGTTCACAAACGTAATAATTGCAGCTAAAGATTGAGAGCATTGAATTATCCACGCAAGCAAAAAAAATACTTATTGGCTTAATTAATATTGACATTTGGCCTTAACTTTCTTTATAATTTAGTTGACTTTTTCTTAATATAAAATCCTCAAGTCTTCAATTATTTTGCTCGACGCATATAATACATTAATTATGAGTTTAATTTGGCTATTTACAATTATCATCTCATGACCAGAATTGTTTCATTTTTAGGTTAATACTTTATGTTGCATAGTCTATTTTTTGACAAATTTTTTCATAAATATAAATAGGATTTAATGTTTTACAAAAAAAAATAGCAACTTAGAAAGTAAAGAAAGGGATGGAGGAACAACATATAGCGTATGTAAAGCATTCGAATTTTTCAATGTAATTCACGTTCAAATAAATTTAAAAGAAACCTCAAGCCTTTGTGAGTTATCAATATACTGATGACTACAATTCTTTTTTATTCAAAAGAATTCTTAAGGTTCCAATAATGAATCAATCCGTTGGATAATTTTCACTAGTTTTTCCAACTAGTATTTTTAGTTATTACCCAAATTCCATTAATTGTTAGCTATAAATTAGCTTAACTAATTGAAATATAAGTTGAATTAAAGAGTATAAAGGAGTTTTACATCAATTTTTTTTTTAAAGAACTGATTGCAAAATAATTCAATTTTACTAGCCAAAATACATGTAAGCTTTTATTGTTAACAGTTGAGTAATTTCAGAATGGTGAAATTATATTTAAAATGTGATCTGCAAATATTACATTTTCTGTAATGTAAAATAATTAGTTCCACAAAAGTCTGCATAAACTTCACGTTTTTATGAAAAATACCTTTTGTATTTTTTAGCAAAAAATGCATATTTGTGTTTCCACATTTATTTTACAAAAATTTATGATTGATAATTTTTACAGAATTATATTTTTTTGCACTATAAGGTTTTTTTTTATCAATGCACTATAAGTTTTTAAACGTGATTGTGTCATTCTGCACTTTAACAATCAAACTCATACACATATATTAATATACTGTGAGCTTTTTTGTTTTAAAAATAGTGTGTGTATGTAAAAATTTGTAAGATTCGATTTTGTAAAAAGAAAACGAAATAACAGAATAAAGGAAGTTCCAGCATTCTTTTCGATATCTACGTTAATTACATAATTTTCCCTTCTTTCAAAAAAACTTTTATAAAAACCCCTCAGGTTTGCCACTTTAACCCTTCCCAAGATTTAAACGTTTTATTCTCTCCCCTCCCTAACCGATACAACAACAAACACGCGCAAAGCTAAATCCTCACGCGCCTACCACAACTAACACGGACGTGAGACAAAGTGCGAGCCTCTACGGTCACCTTTGTGTCTGACACTTTACGGGTGGTCCACTCTCTCTTTTACCCAAACAAACAATACTCACGCGCTTCACTCTCACAGCGCGTGAGCTAACTGAAATTCCCGGAATTACCCCTCAACTCTGTTTTTTGTTTTCTTCCTCAAAAATATTCTATTCTCATCAAAACCTTATTTTCTTTCTCTGCTCATCTTGAGGGAGAGAAGAAGATGAAGGCACCAAACATGGAGACGCTAACGAAATCTCTTGAGAAATCGATGCAGAATTTTTCTTTGAGTGATCGGAGAAGAAGAGTCGGAGATGGGTTTGGAAGATCGTCGTCGACGAAGGAAGAGAGCAATGAACATATTCCTCCGATCTCAGACAGAACATTGGAGCTCAATTCTCACTTATCTCTTCCTTGTCACTGGGAACAGTGTCTTGATCTCAAGGTAACAAAAAAAAAAAAAATATCAAATGAGTTTCTTCTCTCTTCTTTTTTTTTGTGTGTTTTCCAGCTTTCTAGGTTAAATTAATCACTACAGAAACTTCGAACTCGTGTCGGTATCGTATTTTGGATTGCATTAAATGCATTTTCTTGTTTTCTTCTGATGCATTTATTGCTTCAGAGACCGTATAAATATTGATCTATTCATAGGGTTTTTAGTTTCAGACTCGGTGTGTTAGGGAAAAGATCTTCCTTTTTATAAACCAAAAGATAAAAGATTTATATAGAAAAAATCAGTGTTTTTTTATATGACTTTTTCGCAGAAACATTTAAAAAGCTTAGACCACCATGAATGAAAACCTCTTAAAGTTCTGGATTTTTTTTTTGCTTTTGGATAAATTACAAAAGATAGATTTTATTTGATGCTTTTTATATATTTTTTTTTTTTTTGAACAAAGGTTTGCTTTTTATATTTTCTTGTTCAATGATATGTGTGAGAAATCAATACCTATATCACCACAAACATGAATATAAAAAGTACATAGTCATATGCTTATTTATAGATCTAGGACCAAAGCTTTTTGTCTTAACACAACTTTGGGTGTAGAGTACTAAGAAAAGATAAAAGTTTTATCTTGGCATTAGCTGTAATATCAAAAAGGAGTTATATATATATTTTTAAGTTGATTCAATTCTGGAGGTGGGTTTTGTTTGTTTAGACAGGAGAGATTTACTACATAAACTGGAAAAACGGGATGAGAGTGAAAGAGGATCCAAGGAAAGTGATGATGAGTGCAGATAATGACAGTGGAGAATCATATGGAACCTTGTGCTCAGAAGAAGATAGCTCATATTACGACAGTGAGGTGTCTTCATCAGCGTCATCCCCATCATCAACAGAGAATCAACAAGAGGATGAAGATGAAGAAGATGATGAAGACGAGGAAGAGGAAGAAGAAGAAGATGTGCTTGTGGTTGCTGGATGCAAAGCTTGTTTCATGTACTTCATGGTTCCTAAGCTCGTCGAGGACTGTCCCAAATGTGCTGCACAGCTTCTTCACTTTGATCGACCTCATTATGCTTCTTCTTGAAACGTCTCGCTTTGTTTCCACGTTTTTTTTTTTCTTCTGTTTTTATGCAGATGAGAATTTGTTTAGGTTTCCTCTCTCTTTATTTAATCATATATTTGTTATAACTTGGTGATTTCTCTTGCGAGTGTGCATCAACAACGAGTTTCAATGGCATCATTTCAGGCCGTGGCAAAATGTTAAATTGAAGGCATGAATGGTAACACTAAAATAAAAAGTGTTATGAATAATAATATGGATGCCCATTATAAGGCCCATCTCGTAGTAGCTTCTAGAATTACTTGTACTCTAGGTTTTACTTGGTCTCCAAGTTCTTGTACTCCTATATAAAGGAGTCTTTATTCATTGGAATAAACATCACCAATTCTTCTATCTCTCTTCTATTCAGAACACGTTATCAGCATGATAGTCTCTCTTCCTATTTTCTTACACCGAAAAGGTGAGATTTAGTTTATGTCTTATTCTGGGATGATAAGTGATGTCTTCTCTGAATATCGTTATGATAGGCTATGCCTTCACGATTATGATCTCTGATCTTATTCATAATAGAGATGATTGTCAATACTTATCTAGAATAACAATTTATTGATATTTGTCATGATTTAATCATGTATTTAAACCATGTTTATTATCGATTCATGGTTTATCTTAATGGATTCAATTCTATATTTTTGCTTGTGTTCAATAACTTCGAGTTGTTATATCTTTTTGATTTGATTATTTCATTGTTTTAATGTTTCTTATAAGTAAAAGATTTTGTTTCATTATGTTTCCAAAATTTTAGATTCTGATTTAAGGAAAATATTTAAGTTTCTATTTTTAAATATCAATATATTCCCTTTTATTTTAAGGAAAATATTTAAGTTTCTATTTTTCCTTTTTGTTTTCAAGAAATCATATCCTCACCAGAATTGAGAAAATAATGATGGTAGCAATATGTGATGATGAAAGAAATTTGTGTGAGTACAATGTCAAGTTTTATAAAGATTATTGACAGCTCTAGAAGAGCGAATTGCCTATGAGAGCGCAATTTGAAATCATTAATGCGTTATATTTTCCCAAGTCTCAAAGGTCAAAAGAATCTAAGATACACATGACCTAAGTTGGGTATGTTGTTGATTTCGTGGGATTCAATTCGAGATAGATGAACCTGGAGTGTTACTATCTCGAGGGGGAGAACTAGAGAATCCCACATCCATTCTAAGTACTAAGTGGAACATCATGAAGATTATGTTCAAACTGAAAATAGACTTGATGAATCATTTATAAAGAAATCCAAAGGGATTTTAAATTTAATCATGTTGAGATAATAAGGGAAATGTTGAATGCCTTCAACAGAAGTAATACCCGAGGCAATAAATGTATTTTGGAGAAAATACATGCATTATCTATTGAATTGTACTACACTACTACACACATATTATTAAAATGGAGATAAATGTTATAGTAAACCAGAAGTTTACTGAAAGTTTAATTTTTCGCAAACCGGTTATGCCATCCCGGTTTTGTAATGATGCGACATTCGTTGAAGAACCAGAGATTCTTACGAATGATCTGCTATATGCTGCTTGCTCACAAGGCAATACGATAAAACGATTTCACCAGCCAAAATAGATTTGGAATCTATTTAATTTATGGAAAGTATACAAGGAAATGTTTGTGGGCTTGATCACCCACTGGTGGACTGATCATCCACCATATGTTTATATATTAACACATCGATAAGATTGTCGTATGTATGTATCCTTGTCATAAATCCGCAACTTAAAGTGTGCGAGACTAATTGGTAATACTGGTGAAACTGAGCAGCATTGATTCGCATATAGCCAAAGAGTAAAATAGCTCTCCCCATCAAATTGGTTTTGGGTCAGGAACCATAAATCCCCATCTAGAGAAGTTGGATAAGTTGCTCCACAACAATACAAAAGATGGGACCTCAAAGGAGGTTATAAATATATGTTGGATATGATTCTCCATTGATGATTGGACTCTTTTAATGAGTCAATTTATCCAACTTTAGGGAGAGAAAATAAACAGCTGGAAAAGAAATGAATTATCTATGATCCTCCTACTAAAGAGCGTGAATAGAAGTCCAAATGAATGTACGAAAGATAATTCAAGTATATTGGTTAAGCAATTTGTTGTCAGATGCTTCAACTGGCCCTAATAGAGTGACAAAGTCACATACCAGCTGTAAATGCTCCAGTTAAATTGGATGTCCCAGAAGGACAGTATCAAACTGCTAGTGAGTCTAAAGAGCGCTTGAAGCGTGATAGACCTATCGGTTCCAAAGATAAGAATCCTCGAAAAAGAAAAGGAGCATGAATGAGAATGGCAGTACCGAGGAATGAAATATTAAAGATCTAGAGAAGAGATGATAAACATGACAAGAAAGAAATTCAGGTACCTGAGAATATGAAAATCTCAAATAGCTATGTCATGTCTTGAATAATATGGAACCGATATCAAATCGACGTCGTTAATAATTATGCATGCAGTATAGCAGTTGATGAGAATGAGGATCATAAGACATCTATTGAAGAGTGTACACAAAGAAGTGATTGGCCAAAATGGAAGGAAGCAATAGATGCAGAATTAAAATCTCTCGCTAAAAGAGAAGTATTTGGACCAGTAGTCCGTACACCTAAAGGTGTAAAACCAGTAGGACATAAATAGGTCTTTGTACGAAAGAGGAATGAAAATGGAGAAATTGTGAGGTATAAAGCACGTTTAGTCGCACAAGGATTCTCACAAAGACCTCGAATTGATTATGAAGAGACTTACTCTCTTGTGGTGGATGCAACTATTTTCAGGTTCCTTATTAGTCTGGCGATAAAAGAAGGACTTGATTTACGTTTAATGGATGTAGTGACAGCCTACTTATATGGACCATTGGAAAATGACATTTATATGAAAGTCCCAGCAGGATTTAAACTACATGAAGTAGTAAATTCGAATTCCCGAGAACAATACTGCATAAAACTAAATCAATCTCTTTATGGACTAAAACAGTCAGGGCGTATGTGGTATAATCGCCTTAGTGAATACTTGTTAAGAGAAGGCTACAAGAATGACCGTGTTAGTCCATGCATCTTTATAAAGAGATTTGAGAAAGGATTTGTGATAATTGCAGTATATGTTGATGATTTAAATATTATTGGAACTCCTGCAGAGATTTCATATACAATGGAGTATTTGAAGAAAGAATTTGAGATGAAAGATCTTGGGAAAACAAAATTTTGTTTGGGACTACAAATTGAACATGTAAAGAATGGAATTCTAGTACATCAAGAAACATACACAGAAAATGTGCTCAAAAAGTTCTATATGGATAAAGCACACCCCTTGAGTAGTCAAATGATTGTAAGATCACTTGATGTGTCAAAGGATCCATTCCGTCCTCGAGAAAACAATGAAGAAGTTCTTGGCCCTGAAGTACCGTACTTAAGTGCAATAGGAGCATTAATGTACCTTGCTAGTCACACAAGACCAGATATATCATTTTCGGTGAATTTGTTAGCAAGGTTTAGCTCATGCCCAACTCAAAGGCAGTGGAATGGGATTAAGCATATACTTCGTTACCTCCAAGGTACAAAAGACATGAGCTTATTCTTTTCTAACTTATCCAAGGAAGGCCTAATTGGTTTTGCAGACGCAGGATACTTATCTGATCCCCATACTGCTAAATCGCAAACAGGATATGTGTTCACTTGCGGAGGTACTGCCATTTCTTGGCGATCTATGAAGCAAACTCTCACCGCTACTTCTTCTAACCATGCAGAGATTTTAGCCATCCATGAAGCTAGTCGCGAGTGTGTATGGTTAAGATCTGTCGTTCATCATATAAAAGAAGATTGTGGTATTTCTGGAGGGAAAGAAGCTCCAACAATTATGTATGAAGACAATGCAGCATGCATCGCACAACTCAAAGACGGATACATTAAAGGTGATAGAACAAAGCACATTATACCAAAATTCTTCTTCACACACGATCTACAGAAGAACGGCGATATACATGTTCTACAGATCCGTTCGAGCGATAATTTGGCTGACTTATTTACAAAGGCGCTACCTACTTCTACTTTCAAGAAGTTAGTTCATCAGATCGGGCTACGCCGTCTCAAAGATCTCGACACGTGTACTCAAGAGGGGGAGTAATTGCGTGTTGCACTCTTTTTCCCTTAACCATGGTTTTTCCCATTGGGTTTTCCTGGTAAGGTTTTTTAATGAGGCAACATCTTAAACGCATTACGAACCATTCCATTATAATGGACATCCAAGGGGGAGTGTTATGAATAATAATATGGATGCCCATTATAAGGCCCATCTCGTAGTAGCTTCTAGAATTACTTGTACTCTAGGTTTTACTTGGTCTCCAAGTTCTTGTACTCCTATATAAAAGAGCCTTTATTCATTGGAATAAACATCACCAATTCTTCTATCTCTCTTCTATTCAGAACAAAAAGAACATTTTCAAGTAATTTTTTTCTAAAAACCGATTCTAAGTTACCAATCGTTTTGTAATTAGAGTTTTCTTGAAAAATATTGTTGTTCATATTTTCAAAACAAATGAAAATCGGGTTTGCTATCCACTTGTGATGCTCTCGTTTATCACCATATCGGCAGAGATCCTACTTGTTCTAGATGTGGAGCGGAAAGAGAAACTATCAATCATGCTCTTTTTGAGTGCCCTCCGGCTCGTCAAGCATGGGCACTCTCACCTATTCCCTCGGCCCGCACCTATTTCCTCCTCATTGGTGTTCACTAATGTAGATTTCCTCTTTTGGAGAGCAAAAGGATGGATGGATTCAAAAATTTCCATTGGATTCTTTCCATGGTTTATGTGGTTTATTTGGAAGGCACGCAATAGATTTTTTTTTGATAATTTTAATGAAGACCCGAGAGTGACTCTAGAGAAAGCTCGGCTCGAAGAAGAAGCTTGGAGGAAAGCAAATGAAGATGATGTCGTCGTAACTACCTCTCTAGAGAGCGCCCCAATAGTCCCAGTACCGCAAGCTAGTCTCTCGTGCTACATTGACGGTTCTTGGGAGGGAACAGACTCGATAAGTGGGCAAGGTTGGGTTGTCCAGCAAGGAAATAAGATTATGCAACTGGGTCTTAAGGGTTCAAGAAGAAGCCTATCTCCCCTTCATGATGAGCTCGACTCCCTCCTTTGGGCCATGACATGTCTTCAAACTCTACATCTGACTAGTGCTTGCTTCTTCTCGGATTGCTTGGAACTCATTAGTATGCTCAAGGATCCCGGGGATTGGCCGTCATTCTCTTCGGAATTAGAATATTTTCAAGCTCTTAAGTCTTTCTTTCCTAGCTTTTGTATTAAATATGTTAGTAGAAAGTTCAACACTCGTGCGGATTGTCTAGCCAAAAAAGCTAGAGCACGTGGTCTTTTATTCTCCCATGTAAGCTCTTCGGTTCCCGATTGGCTCTCCCTCGAGGAGACTCGAATACCGATTTCTTAATAAAATGGAGTTTTTGATGCCAAAAAAAAAAATACCACATGAACTTTGACTTTGAATAGTAACATTGGTCAAGATAAGATAGTCTGTAAGTGGTCAATACCATTTTTATTTACCATTCATAATACTTGGTTTAGAACAATGCGACACAATGAAAAAAAGTTAGACAAAAATCCCAAGGATAGTCGACCAAATTCCTCTCCCATGCATGAAAGATCATTATGATTAAATTAACATTATTTACAATGTCATCTTTCACAATGTCTTGTTTTAAACTACCTATCTCCTTGTGCAAGGATCTTCAATCAATCCTTACCCACTTCTGATGGGATTCAAGCTCGGACGTCCGGAAGATGACTTGGATAGCCTGGTCGAACTTACTCTACCAAAAAATACAGGTAGTCTTGGGTTCAGAGAAGTAGTTACCTTCAATGATGCTCTACTGGCCAAAGTTAGATGGCGACTAATTCAACATCCAGACTCGTTGTTGGCCAGAATTCTTCTGGGGAAATACTACTCTCACTCTGACTTCCTCGAAACAGAAACCTCGCCGTGCTCCTCTTATGGCTGGCAAAGCATTTTGGCTGGTAAGAAGGTCCTTATGGAAGGAGTTGGCTGGCTTATTGGAGATGGATCGAAGATCAACATCTGGTCCGACCCCTGGCTGTCAACCTCGCAACCTCTGGCTCCCATTGGTCCTCCTCACTTATCTCTTTATGCGATGACAATAGCAGACATGGCTTACCCTGCTTCAAACCAGTGGAACCTAGAGGCTATCTGGGCCTCTCTACCAACTTATGAACACATCATCCTTCAGCTTAACCCCCCTAAACAGGGTCGAGAATATTTTCTCAGTTTGTTACCTGTAAAGAATGGACAATACCCAAACAAATCAGGTTATGCAATTAGAACCATTAACTGCAGTTCTAGCCCCAACCATTCTATAAATTGGCAGAAGTGTGTATGGAAGATTAAAGCAGTACTAAAAATCCTTACCTTCCTGTGGAAAATGGCTCGTGATGCTCTAGCCATAGGCGACCAGCTCAGAAGGCGAGGTATGAATGTGTATACTGGTTGTAAGAGATGTGGGGTTCTAGAAACAACATAACATGTCTTCTTTGAATGTGCCTTTGCCCGCGAAACATGGGAGTTATCCCCAATCTCCAACCTGATTTTGACACAAGATTCAAAAGGAAGCTCCTTCCTCCAGACATCTCTTACCAGTAAGAACTTTCCCCCTTCCGGCCTCCTTTCCCCTATGTACCCACGGATTATTTGGTTTCTCTGGGCAACAAGGTATAAATTAATCTTCGAAGACTCGACCTTCGCTGCCATGGAAACTGTATCAAAAGCAGTGCTTGAAGCTAGACTATGGTCTTCGGCTCAATCTGAATTGATTAGACCTTCTCCACCATCCAGATTGCATCTTCTCCGCCAAATGAAGGCCTAACATGTTGCGTCGATGCAGCCTGGAATCCTTCTTCCCTTGACTGCGGCATGGGATGGTATTACCGTGACTTTACGGAGACCCTTCCGTGCCACCTCTCGTCAGATTTCTCTTCATCGAAATCCTCTATTCCTTCGGCTCTCGCATCCGAAGCTTGGGCATTGCTCCGTCTCTTACGACATGCTCTCTCATCATGCGTTCGTAAGATCCATGTCCCTTCAGACAACTTG
Source organism: Orychophragmus violaceus (assembly GCA_030180135.1). Classification (NCBI taxonomy): domain Eukaryota; kingdom Viridiplantae; phylum Streptophyta; class Magnoliopsida; order Brassicales; family Brassicaceae; genus Orychophragmus; species Orychophragmus violaceus. Next base: position 8,110,957 of record CM058235.1, on the reverse strand, counting down.
ATTCTGATCAACCTCCTTTCGTCGACTGAGTTGCATAATGATTTGAATGGAATTCTCCAAGATATCGATCGATTAGGCAACAATTTATCTCAATTTCGTTTTACTTTATCCCTCGCTTAGCAAACTATAAGGCTGATTCCATTGCAAAAATGGCTCTTCATACCATTATTGTACCAGTATAGACCTTCAATCAATGGAAAATTGTGGTTTGATAAAAAAAAAAAGAACAATGCGGACATAAAAAGTCAAAAGCAGTTCAATACGGATTAATCGTATATTAGTTTTGTGAACAAATAAATGTCATCCGTATTGGAATATTGTCCATCTAGAAATAAAGTGGTTTAGTCTGTATTTAAATTAGTCTATTGTGATCGCAATTACTATCCGAACTTTTTAGTTACTCTAAAATTGTTTTTCTTGCATTACCCAAATATGGTATCATCATTAGAGCCCTTGATCTAAAAATCCAAAAATATTGCTTTTTTTTTTTGTCAACAGTGTCTTTAATGGGCCAAGGCCTTAAAGATTTTACAAATGGGCTAAAGCCCAGTGCAGAATGAAACAACGCGATGAAAAAGAGGCCCAGCAAAGCCCGCTTCTGAGGATAGGAACGCCACGTGGAAGCGATCCGCGAGAAGGGACATGCAGAAAGACACGCGTCGGAGAGGAGCACCGCCGGAAGAAGCCCGCGAGCGTGGAGGAAGACGCCGCTGAAACTCACCGGACCATCATTCTGTAGGAGCGAAGCCCTATTTGCCGGTCAAACACTTTCCAAATCCACCGTGAAAGCACCTGCATCCAAAGAAATCGTCAACCGAAACTCCGCCGGAATCGACCAGGCCAAGGAGGCGCCAACGCCGAGTGGGTTAAAAACCCCTCTGTATCCACCGAGCGCTTGTCCTCTAAAGCAGGTGGCACGCAAGCGATATTAATCCTCAAGAAAGGACGAGGAAGAACGAAGCCGGAGATAAAACAGGAGAGACACTGCAAGAGAGGCAGGGGAAGCAAGACCGTCGCTTGAGAGGAGAGTCCGAAAAATCGGAGAGGAACAGCCAGCCCAAAACAAAACGACGGACTTATTGGAAACAAAATCCAAAAAACTAATCCGATCATATCGCGAAGCCAAGAAAATCAAAAAAGAAGAACAGTCGCGATCGGAAGAAACATGGAAGGGGAAAAAGATTTCGAGCTCCAGAAGATATAGAGATGAAAGGGGAGAGGAAATCAGAAAAAAACCCCGAGTCGGAAGCCCGCCGGCCCTCTGAAAGATGCAGATCGGAGAAGAAGGCGGCGGCGGAAATCGAAGGAGTCGCTCTCGCTAGAGAGAGAAACTCAGGTACAAGTATGGCGATTCCTTTTGCAGGCCAAAAATATTGCTTATATATGAGAATTGCTGTGTTTGCCTCCCCAATTTGAAACTTGAAAATATAATAATGTGAAGGGATGTTTAGGAACAGTTGTTGCATTAAAGTTTGTCAATGAAATGAGAGCCCTGAAGAATCGCGCGCGCCTCTTTAATTATGAAGACAAGTGCCAATCATAATGATTGCTACATGTGACTCCACATTTCATGGTTTTTCTTTTTCTTTATATTGCAACAAAATCCTTTTTCAAAATTGTAATGGAAACAAATTAAAATAGTAATTAGGATTAGTTGTGAAAAAATTACGTAATTAATGGATTTGAGGCGGCATATTAAGGTTATCATATTTTTCTTACTTTTTCGTGGTTTGTTGGTTCATTATACCCATATTTTTTTTAATAATATTTTTTGATATTTATCATGATGGTGTTATTATATTGTTTTTTATTTAAATTTATTCTTTGAACCAAATCGTTCTATTTAGTTTGCGATTAAAATCAATAATTTAAAAAAATTTATTATTCAATAACTTATAATTTGGATATGTAATTTTGAATTTCGATCAAAAAATAATTTTAATATATTTCGAAACGATTTTAAATAAACATTAATCCACTATATAAGCGTTGATCCTAAACTTTCTAATAGTAGTTTTGGTGACACTAGTAAGGATTTATTGGTATTGTATTATTGATTGCAAAATATCAACGAAGATAATAAATTTTATAGCATATTCTATCTATTTCATATTAAGTGTTATTTTAAAGTTTAAATTTTGTTTTATTATAAGTGTTGTTTTACATTTTTAATGTAATTTTAACTATAATTTTTAATTTTATATTTACTCTTTTAGCTTAATAATAAATGTAAACACATTATATATGTAAATAAAAAATAAAATAAAATAAAATAAAAATTATTAATACAAGTGAAAAACTTAAATAACACTTAATCATAAACACAGGGAGTATATTTTAGGATAAAAAACTAAAACGATGGAAAGAGATGATCAAACATCCAAAGCTATGAAGTAAAATAATATGGTTTTTTATACAAGGAACTTCTAAGTATTTTTTGTTCAAAAATAAAATAAATTCTAAGTAATTATGCTTATAAATTAGAAGAAAAAAAAATCTTCTTCATCACGTTACGTGGAAAAAGAATACTGCTTACAGGGGTGGATCTACAGTGTAATAAGGTGTGGCACATGCCCTATACTACTTAAAATAGTTTCTCAATGACTACGTGTTTTTATAATTTCGTTAGATCAGCTCGTAAGTTAATATCTACTCTCTGTGTTCCTTAATGATTGATGTTTTATAATTTTCACACATATTAAGAAATAATTAATATTTTATCATAAATACATATTTTTCATTTATTAAAACACTTTCCAATAACTATTAACCAATACTCCCTCTGTTTCATAAAGAGTGTCATTTTGACACATTTCACACATATTAAAAAAATCTATAATTATACAAAAATGCCCTTATTTATCATATCATTAATTGAATTAAATGATTTAAATTTAAATAAAATGAGCTTTGGGTGAAGGGTAAAATAAGAATTCAATGTAAAAAATAGTATTGGAAATGTAGAATGACATTCTTTGTGAAACAAGAAAAAAAGTATAGAATGACACTCTTTGTGAAACGGAGGGAGTAGTAGTTTAATATAGTTGTTGGAATTCACAATTTGTAATCATTAATTAGTAAAAGTTGCATAGAAAACCTATAACATCAATCTTTTCGAAACAATTTTTTTTTCTAAAACATCAATCATAAGTTTGATCATGGGTTCAATTCCCAGTTTTCCACCTTTTATTTGCCTTTTTAAGTTTTTTTTCCCGTTCCTTTCTTTACACGTGTTTGTTATGCAGTAACATTTTTTTCTTTTTTTGTTGTTCTCCCATCTTTTTACTTTGTTTTGATTAATACTAAGGTTTTATACTTATTTTTTGTTTTTACAGAATATGTCGTTTTATTTTTTTATTTTCCAATTTGATTTTAAATAAATATAAATAATTGCCACTCATTTATAAAAAAACTAATAAAAAGTCATTTTAAAATTCAGTGTTTATATTTAACTTTTATATTTTTTATCAATTCTGAATCACCGACTAAATGACTAAATTGTTTTAAACTCATATTTTATTATCAAAAAATATTTTTTTATTAAATATAGATAACTATTTTATTAATATCTATAGAAAATTCTAAAAAGCATTATATCATTTTCAGTATTCTATATATGTAAAATGATCTTATAAAAAAATGAATAAAAATAGTTTTTAATATAAGTTAATGTTAATTTTAGTATTTAAAAACTTAAAATTTTAAATATATTATAAATGCAAAGGAATTAGTGGCATCTTTTATATGTTTTATTCTTGTAAATTTTATTTGTGCCTCACATTAAAAAAAGTTTTAGATCTGCCCCTCACTGCTTACAATATATGTGTTTGATTAATTCAGTTCTACAGAAAACATATAAGTTAGTAAACAGTATTTGACCCAAAAAAGGTTAGTAAACAGTATTTATATTCAATCGTTATACATTATCTATATCAATTATTAGACACCAATTTAGATGATCAGATGGTATAATGTTCATATTTTATTGCTTAAATTTCTGTTCTACTTTATCATTGCTTTAATATATTATAATGACACCAATCTAGTGTGACTCGAAAGTGTTTCGATTCATCATTGTGTTTAATTGAATTTTTTTTAAAGTGTTCTCTAAAAAGTGAATTTAATATAAATACATAAAAAAATTCCTCCAGAGGTGAGTTGTCTCGGAAAGGATCTATGGCCCCAAAGATGGAACCCAAGTCTTAGAAACAGATCAAGTAAATGGGCCATCCACCTTTTGTGTAAAATAAAAATAATGAAACTAAGATCCAGATTTGGGATGGATCGAGATATTCGGCTTTTTTTGAAGTATCTGGATCCGGATCCGGTTCCATTGGATATGCAATATGACTATTCGGATCAGGATCTGCTTGTCACCAAGTTTTTCTTTTTTCAGTCGTAATGCAAAAGATGGAATAGACTTGAAGATACAACCTCTTTTGCATTACGACTGAAAAAAGAAAAGCTATACAATCAGTTCAAAAAACAGCAACACAAACAACTCAACTTCTATATTAATTGCATGTGTTTATATGACTGAAAAAAATAGCTACAATTATGGTTGGATTTTCCAGCCCATCAAAAATTTCAAGCTTAACAAACAATATATAATCAGTTTAAGGAAAATGACATGATCGCAACTAGTGTTAACTTCCAAAATAATTTCACCCAGTAAGCACTCATTTGTACATATCTATTATCTCATCATCAAATTGTACATTTGTAATAAACCGGCACCCCGTATATCCGCTTTTTGGAGCGGATCCGGATCGGATACCGGATCGGATCCGGATCCCGGATAATAATCCCAGCCCTGGAGGGGGGGTATTATTTCTATTCAAGTAATCTTAAACCAAAGCGACCAAAATCTAAGTTAGACCTATCAAACCAAATTTGTTTCCCATGCTCTGGCAAGACTGGCATTGTATGGTTCCATATTGAGCTCTCCACTACAAAAAGAAACTCTGGTTAAACCAAACTAAGCTGAATAAACTCGGTTATTATTCGCTTTATAGTTTATAGATGAGTTATGGACCAAAAAACGAAACACTACTAATCGAAAGAGAGAAAGGAGAGGACTTGAAATTCTTAAATCAAGCCGAACCGGAAGGCACCGACCAAATCGGATTAAACCGGAATAAACTGCCAAGTAGCTCGTGACGCTGTCACCAAGCCAACACGTCAATACACCACAATTGCCAAGTGTCTTTCTCTCGACAAAACCAGTTAACGTACGTCGGTTTGTTCTACATTACTTACTACTTCAGATTATTTTCCTCAAAATAAAGAAATTGAGAATCGATAGAGAGAATGTCTTGTATGTTCTGACATATTCCATAGCCAAACAAATTGCAAATATAAAAGCTTCAGAATGACTTCTTATCATGTTTCTCATGAATCAAATCAACCACAAGGCAATCCTCAAAACATTTTTTATATATAATTCTTTTTCTTCTTGGTAATTTATGCATATATGTGACAACTAGCAGAAATGATACCATGCATGTGTATATATATCTTGTCCGAATTTTGCAGGCCCATCGCCACTATACCAACCGATAATGGATGCTCCCCCGCCACCATATCCACCGATAATGGAGGCTCAGCCTCCACCGTATCCACCAACCTTGACGAGGTCTCAAGACTACTACAGTGGCTACGGTCAGCTGCAACCACCGCCGATGTATCCATATAGATCAGATGAATGCTATGGAGAAAGAGAATATGAGGGTTGCTTTCCTTTTCTCAGAACCTGGTAAGTGTTAATCTTTCATTAAGTTTTCTTTTGCTTTCCAAGAAAATCCGGGTTTAGAGACTAACTAGAGCAGGTAGACTTCTGTCCTCTCCGTCGTTTGGTGGTCGAACTGAAGATTTGTCTCCATGCTTTTCTTTTTCTTTTTCTTTTTGAATGTGTTAAAAGAGGTTTTGGTTTCTTATTTAAATAAAAATAAAACTCCGGTCCAATTACGTGAATCAACTCAATATGGGATTAGTATTTTTTTTAATTAATATATATTACTTCTTTGGAATGATGCAGTTTGACAACGCTATGTTGTTGCTGGATCGTGGAACGGTGTTGCTTCCCAAGTCGTTACTAATTCTTGTATGAGAAGCTAAGCCACTCTCTATGATGATCCGCTTTATGTGTTGTTATATTGTGCAAATTAAAAATGAGTATCCATAGTTTAAGTACTTGGTAAAATGCCATACTTGCAAATTACTGGTTCTTTTTATTATTTGTTTCTCTGTGAAGTATTTATGAGTTACTTAAAAGTTATTCGAAAATTATTTGATAGTTATTTGCTAAATATTTCCTAAATATTTGCATGTGGCTTAATTAGCTAAATACACAAAAACTATTTGCTAGTTATTCAAAAAGGGCCTTTATTCATGTTTATGATTCAAAATGGGGATGTGCACAAGGCAATTACTTACTTTTAGTATACTTGTTACTTGATTTACCTTCTGATATTAAAAATCTATATTTGTATTTTTCTTAATAAAAATGAGTATCCATAGTTTCAAATCCTTGCTAAAAATGTCATACTTGCAATTTACTGATTCTCTTTTATCATTCCTTCCTTGTAAAGTATTTACGAGTTACTTATTCAAAAAATTATTTCCAAAAATTATTTTCTAGTTATTTGCCAGCTATTGTCTAAAAATGTTTACGTAATTTGCTAAATCTGTGTATTTCATTCTTTATTTTCTTAAAATTTGATTTAAAATTTATAACTGGATTTTATTTTTAAAATTTTATGTAATAATCTATCTATATATAATATTCAAAAGAAAAAGCGAAAAGGAAATCAAACAAGTTTGGTATTAATTTTTTAATATTTTCTAGGATAATTCGTAAAAATAGCACAAAAATATGCATTCTCACAAATATAACAATATAACAACAAGGAAAAAAAAAATCACAAAATAACATTTATTAAAAGGATAAGACAAAATTAATTTTAACTTTAAATCTTTAAACACTAAACCCTAAATCATAAACCCTAAATATTAAATACTAAACTCTAACCCTAAATAATAAACCCTAAATCCTAAATAATAAATTCTAAACCCTAATTTATATAATGCTAAAAAATATCTTTATAATCAAAATAATGTTAAAAATGTCATTCTTTTTTATACTATATTTATGACAAAGTATGTTTTTGTGCTATTTTATGATTTTTTTCTACTTTCTATTTGATCCGTGTTTACAAAGTTTCAAATTATATTACTTGTTATTTGCCTTAACAATGCTTAAATACTTAATTTTTCAAATCACGTGGACAAATATAAGGGCTAGAACGAATATGAGACTAGTATCGAATATTTATGCTAGTTCCGTATAAATATTAAGTAACAAAGGATGAAAACTACCAGCTTTCCCGTACATGTTTTATCTTTTCTATAATACTATGTTTTAACAAGATAATAAGTTATGGTAAACTTAATCAACTCTATAATATAAGAAGAATTCAATCCTTTTTGTTCTTCTCATTCATCTTCTATAAGTATATATCTTCCCAAGTGGTGCCTCGGCTTTGAACATGGTAACATATCCCCTTGTTCCACAAATCCAAATTTGTGTATCTATATTTCTCCTCACCATGCCAACAAAGTGTGTGCTCATGATCTGAATATCTTCAAACATCATCTAGGATTAAACATAAAAATTTGTCAATACAATTATTAAAATATACAACTAAGTTATGTTTTACTATTTGTTACTTGTGAAGTATTTACGAGTTATTTGAAATTTATTCGAGAATTATTTGCTAATTATTTGTTAAATATTTGCAAGTTATTTATTAATATTGGGGGTGGCTTGCATTCTTTGTATTTTTTTATTTTTGTTTTTCATTTTTGATCTTTTGAAAACTTAGTGCACTTTTGTATTTTTTATGTTTTTTATGCGTTAAAAAAAATCAAATTACCCCTCACAGAAGGGGAAAAGAGGGAAAGTGATCAACTAACTCTATCGCTAGATAGGTGTCACACGCTATCAAAACTATTCATTTCTTTTTTATTCTTTTTTTTTTCCCTTCATTCTCTTTCTTATCTTACATTTGTTTCACTTCTCATTTTCATACGGTTGATAGGATACTGGAGGTGAGGTTTCCGGCCATATAGACCGCCGGAATGAGTATATAATCGATCGATGTACCGGAATTCAAAAAAAAAAGGGCTTATTACGGAAGTTTCGAACGGACAGTCTAGACTAAGTGTCCACAATATCGGCTATTCGTGGGTACTTCCACGATCACATCACATACGAGACACTTATCATAGATAGGAAGTAGCCAATCGAAATATTCCTTTTGGATGGATATTGGTCCACACGTACTTTGTGTCTACAGATTCACAACCATGTGAATTCTTAACTACCTTTTGTTCATAAGAAGTGTCTAGCATGTGATATAATCGTGGTAGTGTCCACGAATGGTCGATACATAGTAGAATTCTTGACCACCTTCTGTTCATCGGAAGCGTCTGTTGGGAATGTCCTGAAATCTACTGTACTTGCTCTAAGTGATAGTTGTATTGTCGAGATGAGACAATCATATAATACTAGGTAGTCATAATGCTTTGCTAGAAGCCACTTATGATCAATGAGTTAAGAACTCATTGCTAGTATTATATGATCTTACAGGGTCACACACCTAAGCAAACTGGGCGTTAAAGACGAGGTTGATCATTAATGTAATGATCTAGTGAATGCATATTTGATATGCATTCGATATCAATGTTCTGGGACTGCATCGATCGATGCATATAGTGCAACGATCGATGCACTCGCAGATTAATCAGATTAATTCGGTTAATCGTTGGTTAATTCCGTCATGGTTTAAGTCGACATATATAAGATATATGGTCGACCTAAACTGATCTCTAACCTAATTGACAGCCACCAAAACTTGAATAGAAACCTCTGAAGAGATTGGATCTCTATAGGCACTAGCATCCCTGCTGTTCAGTTTGTGTGCGTGTGGATACCAGTAGAGGCGCAGCATTTGAAGCGCTCTAGATCTCGATTATCTGCAAATCTTCCGCTGCTAATCACCAGGTAAATCTGAGATCCCATAGATTCAATTATATGAACCTTAAATCCTAGGCTCGGAATTCAGACTAGGGTTGCCTAATTGGATTAGGAACTGCTAGAAATTCCTTCAGTGGTATCAGAGCTTTAGGGTTCCATTGAATCTGTAGCATGTTGATTAGATTAGTTGAATCTGAATCTGTGTATAGTTGATACAAACTTGCTAAAATTCGTTTTCATGAAAAACCTAGTTTAGGGTTTGTTCGAAAAACGTCTTAGGGTTTTTCGCATAGTGTCGATCGTTGCCAATCCGGCATCGATCGACACAGGGCTAAAACCCGAATAAAATTTAGGGTTTTTCGCATGGTGTCGATCGATGCCAATCCGGCATCGATCGATGCAGGGCGAAAACCCGAATAAACCTTAGTTTTCGCCTAGTGTCGATCGACACAAGCGTTGCATCGATCGACACAAATCTCGCGAGATAGATGAATTGGTTCAATTGGATTGGACCGGTTATCGAGCTTGGTTAAAGATGGTCGAACACTGTGAATGGTTTAATTGCGATTGGTTTGATTGGGTTGGCATCAACCGATGTTGATGTAGCATCGATCGACGCTGACCGGTATTCAAAACCGGATCAATTGGATTGATCGGTTATCGCGGATTGCTTTTGGTTATCCTGCATCGATCGACACTATAGTAGTGTCGGTCGACATCAGACTTGTTGATTAGGTTATTGAACCTGAAATCACAGAACCGAAGCAAGATGAATCAATTAATTATAAGAATTAAAACATAATAAAACTGAACGTTTTAAATGATTCTGTTCCTCAATCAAATATCAAGTGATACTTGATGTCTTTCCAATCTTGTCAACTGTCAAGACCCATTTAATTGTGTGATAGACTTGCAGTGCAAGATGTTCACAATTACATGAGTAAGACAGAGGTAATCGTGTTGATGGACTTGCAGTGCAAGACATCGACAATTACATAACTTAAGAGATTGGTTTACTTGACTGGGCCATCAAAATCATTTTGGGCTCAGAGACATCAGGTGGATTGGACATGAGATGTCAATCCACAACCAGGAGTTATATTGGATATAACTAGCAAAGAGTTGCTTACCTAGATAGCTAAAATTTGGGTGATAGCCAGTGGCCCACTCAAGTTTAGTGAAGTAAGGGTCTTGGATCATTATATTCATCTGAGGAAACATTGTTTGAGTATAATGCGAGTTTTCTTAATTGTTAAGACTTCTCATTTCTTGAACATCATAACTAAAACCTCCCTTGTTTTCTAGCTATGTCTAGCACAAACCATCGTAACAATTTCTCCCTGCGATCCGTCCTTAAGAAGGACAAGTTAAATGGATCCAACTTTCTTGAATGGTATCGGAACTTGAGAATTGTTCTCAAACATGAGAAAAAGGACTATGTCCTTGAGAAAGTTCTCCCCAAGAAGTACCGAGCCAATGCCTGGCAGTCAGATAAGGATGCTTGGGATAAGCATTCTAATGATGCGGTGGATGTGAGTTGTCTCATGTTGGCTACCATGAACTCGGAATTGCAGAAGAAATATGAGTACGTGGAGTCGCCAAAAGAGATGATCACTGGCCTGAAAAGTATGTTTCAGGAGCAGGCACGAACTCAGAGATACCAGACGGTTAGATCTCTGATTGAGTGCAAGCTACCAAAAAGTGAACCAGTTAGTCCTCATGTCATTAAGATGATGGGTTATATTGATAACCTGGGGAAACTGGATCGTCCCATTAGCCAAGAGTTGGCTACTGACATCATTCTACAGTCACTGCCGTCAAGATATGATCAGTTTGTTATGAACTATAACATGAACAACTTGACGAAGACGTTGACTGAATTGCATGGGATGCTTAAGACTGCTAAACCTAATCAAGAAGGACACCCCAAATGTCCTTATGGTACAAAAGGGTAATAAGTTTAAGAAACTTGGTAAGAACAAAGGTGATGGCAAGACAAGCTCGATTGTGAATCCAAGCGAGTTTGGCCATGTTCCTAAGGTTAAAACCAGTCCTTCTGAAGATGTTAAGTGCCGTTATTGTAATGGTTGTGGGCATTTGAAAAGAAACTGCAATAAATTCTTGCAAGATTATGAGAAGCTGAAGAAGACGTACGAGACTTCTTCTTCAGGTATTATGCTATAGAAGTAAATGCTACTTCTTATAATCCTACTTGTTGGGTATTGGATACCAGCTGTGGTACTCATATTTTGTGAAAATGTGCAGGGCCTGAGCAAAAGTAGGACTATGGAGAAAGGACAAGTGGACCTATGAGTGGGAATGAAGCAAGAGTTGCTGCATTAACCGTAGGAGTATTTCATTTGTTTTTCCTTTTATGGCATGTTTTGAACTTAAAACTGCTACTATGTAACTGCTATGAGCAGAGAGATTATTTCTAATCCTTGATTGGATATGGAAGGATATCAGTTCTCAAATCAAGAATAAGTGTTATTCATTTGATTACAGTGATATATTTTATAGTAGCAATCCATTAGAGAATGGAATTTATGTTCTAAACCAAAATGTGCCTAACTATAACATTAATACCAAGAGATTCAAGTCAAATGATACGAATCAAACTTCTTTCTAGCATTGTCGTTTTGGGCCAAATAAATGAGAAACAGATTCAGAAGCTCCATAGTGATGGGCTTTTGGGCTCATTTGATTATGAATCATAATGAATAAAGTGAATCTTGTTTATTGGAAAACGACAGAGGCCCTTTCAACAAAGGTAGTGTCGATCGATGCATGTATGCAACGATCGATACAGGTTGCGAACGAACGGATAAAATGAATGGGCCAGAGGATTATTGGGGTTTATACATACGGATGTACATGGCCCGATAAGCGCAAATGCTAGAGGAAAATTTCAGTACTTCATTACCTTTACTGATATTTTCAGAAGGTACGGTTATGCCTTATTTATAAGGCATAAGTCAGAATCTTTGAAAAGTTCAAAGAGTTCCAAAATGAAGTACAGAATCAATTTTGGCAAAGGTATTAAACCTCTACGATGAGATCATGGAGGTGAATACTTAGGTCAAGAATTTAGTGATCATCTGAGAGATTGTGAAAGTGTTTCACAATTCACTCCTCCTGTATCGGACTTTATTAGATATGGTTCGATCAATGATGAGTCACTTAGATCTTCCATTATCCTTCTAAGAATACGCTCAAGAAACGTCTGCGTTTACACTAAATAGGTTTCCATCAAAATCAGTTACAGAGATGCCACATGAGATGTGAAATGGAAATGTTTCTGATTTATCCATCATGGAGATTTGGAGTTGTGAGACTTATATAAAAACGTTTAATCTCTGATAAGCTCACACCAAAATCTGATAAGTGCTGCTTCATTGGTTGTCCTAACAAAACCAAGGCATGTTACTTTTACAACCAGTTCGAGAACAAATCGTTTGTTGCTCGGAACTGTGTTTTCTTGAGAAAGACTTTCTTTCCAAGAAGAACAGTGGGAGTAAAAGTACAACTCGAAGAAATTCGAAAGTCACATGAGACTACTCAACCTGATGAGGAAGAGCAGCAGTTGGATCTACAAAGAGTTGTAGAACCTGCACCTGTGGTGCCTAGAGTTTTAAAGGGATCTGGTGAGTGTATATTCAATATACATTTAAATGGCGAGTTTCTGAAGAAGTGTCGATCGACACAAAAGTTGCATCGATCGACACAGATCGCGAACCAAATGTTGATTTTGGTTTATGACTTAATTAACTACGGTTTAAATCTTGGTTAATTAGGTCGTGGTAAAAGTATACATATGAGATATGTGTGCGCGACTTTTACAGAAAACTGAAGCGCGCAGATCCGAAAGGATCCGTCACGAACCCGAGAAATATGGATTTCTCGTAACCAATTGCCGTGATCTACTGATCATTGAAATTGACGGGCCTGCGAATCTTGAAGAAGCAATGATGGGACTTGACTCCAAAAATGGCTGAAAGCCGTTGAATCCGAAATGGGATGGTTATTTTCAGATGTACAAAGCAAGGTTGGTGGCAAAAGGTTTTAAGTAAATTCATGGTATTGACTGTGAAGAAACCTAATCCCAGACACCGTGCTTATGTCCATTCGGATTCTCCTAGCAACCGCCACTCATAATGGTTATGAGATCTGGCAGATGGATGTGAAAACAGTTTTCCTTAATGGAATTCTGGAAAGGGATGTGTACATGACACAACCTGAAGTTTTCATTGATCCTAATGAAGCTAGGAAGATATGCAAGCTTCACCGATCCATTTATGGATTGAAGCAAGCATCTCGGAGTTGAAATCTTCGTTTTGATAAAGCAGTCAAAAGGTTTGACTTTATCAGAAATGAAGAGGAACCGAATGTTTACAAGATGACTAGTGGGAGCGCAGTTGCATTTCTGGTATTGTATGTTGATAACATACTACTTCTCAGAAATGAAGTTCCGTTGTTTCAGTCTGTTAAGACTTGACTCGAAAGTTGTTTTTCGATAAGAAATATGGGAGAAACCGTATGCATTCTTGGAATAAGAATCTATAGAGATAGATTGGATAAGCTAATTGGATTGTGTCAAGACACTTATAGTGATAAGGCCTTGCACATGTCCAATATGCAGGATTCCAAGAAGGGCTTCGTGCAAATGACTCTTGGTATTACTCTTAGCAAGACGCAGTGTCTTTCGACACACGCTGAGCAAGGGCGAATGAGGGTCAGGCTACTGCTAAAGGCATTAGATGTCTTAAGATGTGATCTTAATTTTAGTGGGAGTCATTGTTATTAATTTTAGTTATGATATGATGTTCGTATAAACATAATTTGATTATGTTATTGAAATCTGACATCTGTATTATTTAATAATGGTTATTAAATAATAGTCCCAAAGTAATTTATGACATTTTATAGGTCATCAAGTATGTGACTTGATCATGAAACCCTATAGATAATAAATGACATAAATTATGTTGGTCCCTGGTCGAGGTTGTTAAAGTGGGACATTAACAACCGCGTGAGACTAGTATGTGATGTGACTGATGGCTAAGTTTCATGGAGTCATTAATAAGAGTATTAAAGTCAATCACATAGATATGTGTTGGAGAACACATGATCGGACATGACCCACTGATGAGAACTCTACGGGATAGTTATATAAGTGTCATGAGAGTTTTTCATTACGACTATAGAGTATAGTCCTTAGACCTGAGTTCATCATGTTTTCTTACATGTGAATTGGTCCGCTTTAACCTTGTCAAACGTCAGCCGTAACTGGTGACTATAAAGGCATTGATTGGGCGTATCATGAAGCGTGTGAAGAGACAGGGATGGAACAAGATGGGATTTGTCCCTCCTATATAACAGGAGATAAATATCTCAGGGCCCATCGAAGATTTGATACTGAAAAATGTGTGGCCACACTCAAACGAGGTGATTGTCAGTCGTTTGTCTTGTCAGTATAAATCGGAGTTCGATGAACATGATCTTGGCTCAATAAGGATGACACAGTTCTTGCCTTATGCTAGATCGAGATATAGTGACGAAGAGATTATGGGAATAGATGATTCCAGTACAAGTGGGAGATAGTTGGGAATGTCCTGAAATCTACTGTACTTGCTCTAAGTGATAGTTGTATTGTCGAGATAAGACAATCATATAATACTAGGTAGTCATAATGCTTTGCTAGAATCCACTTATGATCAATGAGTTAAGAACTCATTGCTAGTGTTATATGATCCTACAGGGTCACACACCTAAGCAAACTGGGCGTTAAAGACGAGGTTGATCATTAATGTAATGATCTAGTGAATGCATATTTGATATGCATTCGATATCAATGTTCTGGGACTGCATCGATCGATGCATATAGTGCAATGATCGATGCACTCGCGGATTAATCAGATTAATTCGGTTAATCGTTGGTTAATTCCGTCATGGTTTAAGTCGACATATATAAGATATATGGTCGACCTAAACTGATCTCTAACCTAATTGACAGCCACCTGAACTTGAATAGAAACCTCTGAAGAGATTGGATCTCTATAGGCACTAGCATCCCTGCTGTTCAGTTTGTGTGCGTGTGGATACCAGTAGAGGCGCAGCATTTGAGGCGCTCTAGATCTCGATTATCTGCAAATCTTCCGCTGCTAATCACCAGGTAAATCTGAGATCTCATAGATTCAATTATATGAACCTTAGATCCTAGGCTCGGAATTCAGACTAGGGTTGCCTAATTGGATTAGGAACTGCTAGAAATTCCTTCAGCGTCTACCATATGTTTTAAATACTTTTGATCGTACTTTGTGTCCATAGATTCACAATCATGTGAACTCTTGATCACCTTATGTCCACGAATAGTCGATACATAGTAAACATAGTTTTAAATATTTTCGAACACTACCACAATCATATGACATGCTAGACGTTTTGAATATTGGTCCACACGTACTTGTGTCCACAGATTTACAACCATGTGAACTTTTGACCACTTTCTGTTCATCAGAAGCGTATAGCATGCGATATAATCGTGGTAGTGTACATGAATAGTTGATATATAATAGAACTCTTGACCATCTTTTGTTCATCAAAAGCATATAGCATGTGTTTCAAATACTTTTGATCGTACTTTGTGTCCACAGATTCACAATCATGTGAACTCTTGATCACCTTTTGTCCACGAATAGTCAATCTCTTGACCACCTTATGTTTATCAAAAGCGTTTAGCATGTGTTTTAAATACTTTTGATCCACTTTATGTTTATCAGAAGCGTATAACATGTGATATAATCGTGGTAATGTCTACGAATAGTTGATACATAATAGAACTCTTGACCATCTTCTGTTCATCAAAATCATTTAGCATGTATTTTAAATACTTTTGATCGTACTTTGTGTCCAGAGATTCACAATCATGTGAACTCTTGATCACCTTCTGTCCACGAATAATCGATACATAGTAAACACAATTGTAAATATTTCTTATTGGTTACTTTCTATCCATGGTAAGTGTTTTGTATGTGATGTGATCGTGGTAGTGTCCACGAATAGTCGATATTGTGGACACCTAATCTATATTGTCCATTCGAAACTTCCGTTTTAAGTCCGATTTTCTTTTTTTTGAATTCCGGTACATCGACCGATTTTATCTCCATTCTGGCGGTCTATATGGCCATAATCCTCAGCTCTGCCATCCTATCCACCGTCAAAAATGAGTGGTAGAAATAAATGTAAAGTAGATACAGAAAAAAAAATCGGTTGGAAAAGAGTAATACCATAAGATCGATATCCATCAATGGTCTGTGAGGACAAAATAAACTTTTTAACGCTTAAAAAACATAAAAAGATACAAAACTGCATTACATTTTCTAAAAATACAACTCTGCTATTAATATATTAATCTAAGTGGTGCATAGAGAGATTAATAGGCCTTGTTGTTTCCAAAATCGCGGGGTTAACAATTGCAACCAAAAATTTACGTGTCCTTTTTGCCCAAGTACATAGAAACTAACATTGGCTGCGGTACTTTCAACCATAAAAATAGTCGTAGCGATAATTTTTAATCACTGTTTTTTCATCAGCAATAATAACGATCCGTTGAAAATTTATCGCAGCTACATTTTTTTATTTCCCATTATTCTTTTTTGCATATATTGATGTTAAATTTTCAATCGCGGAAAGTAATTGTAACGATGCTATATCGAACATGGCCATTTATTTAGTCAATAATTTTTTTTTATAATTTAGGCTCCATAAAATGAATAAATGTTGTTAGAAAATATTGTCATTTTGGCAAAACAAGCAAACATTATAACAAGATGAACAAAATATAAAAAATAGTGGTGACAAAGCACTTAAACAAATTAAAGTCGCGGAGAAATCTTCGAATTTTATCGACGATTGAATAATTAAGTAGAACACAAATAGTGATATGACACTTGAGATATGAGCAATAACAAGTGCAAAATTAACAATCTTCAGAATGGCGATAGAGGCGATTAAATAGCTATAAGTTGAGTCTTTAATGATACTCCTTGCAACCCAACCATTTAGACCAAATGATGAGTCCAAAGGGAAAAGGAACTCCGTAAATGAAACAAAGGAACTATAAGAGTCTAAGAACTCCCGATTAACGGGAAAAATATCCTCATAAAAAGGTAAATGAGAGCTAAGAACGAGTCTAGCAGCCTCATACTGAAATAAATAATACTCGTAAAAAGGTTAAAAAATCCTCATAAACAGGTAATGGGAACCTAACCACATAGACTAACAGTTAGATCATGTCGGGGCACCGAGGAATTCGAAACTGCAAATCCGCCCTAATAGCTGAACTAGAGGGACTGCTCTGGGCGATGAAGGAAATAAGGAACAAAGCTCTGCCGGACGTCCAATTTGAAACAGATTGTCAACAACTGATATGGGTGATCTCGAAGGATGAGGAATGGCCAGCCCTCACAGCGGAGTTAGATGAATTCAAAGCATTACGGTTATCTTTAATTGGTTTTAAACTAGTTTACATTTCTAGAAATTTGAATATCCGAGCAGATGTCCTTGCTAAAGGCGCAAGAGCTCGTGGTGAGGTTTTTTCCTCTGTCGAACTTCAAACTCAGCTAGCTGAAGCTAGCTCTCTTTTGTTTGAGTAATAAAGTTTCCAGTTGATGCCAAAAAAAAAAAAAAAAAAGACTAACAGTTAGAGAACATGGACAATAAACTCGATAATATTTCAAAGACCTAATACTAAGGTAATTGGACAAGAGGAAATCTTAAGCTAAAGATAATTAATCTATGCTAACGGCATATTTTAGTTCTGAGGGATACCATGAAGTCACAAGGACCATACCTATCAAGACTGAGATTTGGAGAGGTGAAGATGTGGATCTGAGCTTTGAACGGAGTGAGACTAGCAAATCAAGCCGTCGGGTTGACTCGAGACGCATTTGAATCGAAGGTGGATATACAGCCCACAACTATGGCCTCAAGAACAAATGAACCACACAGTGGCTGAGATGAGGTGGCTTGGACGACGAAGCAGTGAGCAAGGAAGTAAGAGCGGCAAGAGGTGAAGGTGGAGTAACCAACGGAGAATGGAAGATGAGACTCGCCGGACCGTCAAAAGCATCAGCAAACGTGAGACTTGTCGATGAAGAGAAAGAGCCGCCATAGAGCAGAGAAGCATACAGAGGTCTCCGATGGTAGAGAGAAGGCGGATGTGGAGAACTAGATATTTGAAATAACAAATTTGGAGGATCCAGAAGTTCGAGAGGAGGGGCCAAAGGTTCAGACCTGACAAATGGAAAGACCTCCGAAGGGAGAAAGTGAAGCTGCTCGATGACGTGGAGGGCGGAAGCGGGAGGCCGAGCATCGTCAGTGAAGAGAAGCAGCCGGTAAGGAAGGACATCGTGACGCCTTAGATGAGCCGGAGAGGAGGAGAGCAACATCTAGCAGAGGAATATACCATGGTCAGAAGCTACACCGGAGAACGGCACTTTCAGAGTGATGCGGCTGCCTCGGGTTTTGGGCTTACGTAGAGAGATTCTTAAGATTCATAAAACTTAACCTTTTGTGTTCTCCTAAATATTCATCATAAGAATCACTACCTCATTGTTCCATTACCAGTAACTTGGATGTCAAGTAACAGTTTAATGTGGTCGATTTGTCTTAATGAATTTGCTTTTCTCCACCATATTTAATTCTGGGAAGGCATGATGAATATTTCAAGCTTTGTTCAGTCATTCAACTACGCATTTTCTGATGCCAAGTTACCCATCAGCATTGCTTCCGACAAGAGCATAAATACCACAACAAAAGAGGACCAAAATCGACCCATCATCACTTTCTACTGGGTCTCTCTGGTCTTATATATTATAGCCAGAGACGGATCACTTTCCTTCACCCTCCCCCAAGTTAGTAGACACAACGTCGTGTTCGTTTTGTTAAAAGCCCCAATACTTTTGGCATTTGAGTGAATTGCCTCATTCCAGGGCAAAAGAATGCCTATGTACCCAACCCGACAACCCCGGGGCTTGCCTAATCAAAACCCGATATGACCTATTGGGTTGTCAGGCCGGAACAAGTCTCAAATCCCGCCATATGGTGGAGATATTTACTGGTCGGAAAATGTATTTGGTTTACGGTTTGATAGCAAAACTGCTTTCGTTTGCTCTCTGGTACAGAAAAGCTGATGCTTCCACCCTGCACTCAGACGATGAAAACTATTACAAAGAAGAAAAGACCGGTTACCTTTTTATTTTTAGAAAGGGACCAAAAGGGTCTTACCAGCCAGGATGAACAACAAATTTACCCCTGGTTAGTGCCCATTTCACCTGCTTAAACAAACACATTCAGAATCTGCCAATGATGTTTCTTTATAGACCCAACAGTTGTTAAAATTTTACAGGCCATTTTACCTTGTCAGTTCCAAGAGAATTTGTGACAACATGAGTCACATGTTCATCCACCTGTGTTGTGCAGACAGCACCAAACTGCTCAGCAGTTTGCCACAAGGGATGCAAGTGCGGTTTGGTTTCACCCACTGGGATTATCCGACTAAATACAATCCGACAACCGGCTAATATCTTCCGTTGCTCGGAAGCTAAAATATTTCTCACATCTGCTTCGTCTAGTGAAGTGTGCGAGAAGAAATCTTTATGTATTTTCTCAATAACCTGTACAGTGAAACCATATGGTGATGCTAAGATCCAAAACGAAGAGCATAAAAAGGTGCATAAAACGAAGTGCTAACCGCTAATGTAGATGCCAATGTTCCCTCCTCAGGTCGTTCATCGTAATCTACCTCAAGAAGAGAAGGACCAAGAAGCCCAAATTGCCGTCTACTGCAAGGAAAATAAGTATATCTGCCACAGAAGACGACACATCAGCAGACAAATATAATACAGTAAACAAGTAATACGGTGATGATACCTTTCAACAACTATTAAATTCATTTTGTTATGAGGCCACACTCGGACAGAGTCGTCTATGATCACCACAGACGATTCCATACCCATAACTCCTTCTAAATCTTTGATCTTGGGTACTCGTTCATCTCCATCAAGGGGATCTCCATCATCTCCTTTCGATATGACTCGTCCATTAAAAAGAACCCCTTTAGGATCAAGCAGTTTGGCCATCTCTGTAGCATACAATTTGTTCCCCATGGTGTAAAGATGTAACTCGTACAGCTTGCTAGCCTGAAATTCAAAGGAAGAAGTTACACAGTGTAACTTACACTGAAGTCTTGCAAACAAAGTCAACAGCTAAAATATTAGTAACTGACTAACCTTCTCCAAAAAATTCCAAATCCCTGGTCTCAATTTAGTCCACATTCCCATGTGTGGGAAGCTAAAGAGATGTCTATTTGGTTTGTCACGATCTTGTTCTTCTTTCATTCTCAAAATCGCGTCGTGGGCGGTTTCAACCTCATGAAACTACAAACGATAAAAAGCTAAGCATAGAAAGAATATAAGATAATTAAGTAAACTAGAAGGTAGATAAACTAACCTTAGCTGAGTTAAGAAGGGTGTGGTCTAAGTCCAAGACAAGAGAGAGCTTTTGAGATGCAAACATTTTGTTTTGTTCCTCTAACCTCCGAGTTCTCTCTTTTTGGATAGCTACTCTCTGTGTGTCATCATATCTTCCGAATAGGTGTTCCACATCTCCCCAACTGTCCATAGAACGAGAGGGACCAGCTGCGGCTGGTACTGATCCTGACACACCCTCCTCTTGGTCGTTGGGATTTGAAGGATTATGTTTAACATCTTTGTCCGTCTTAAACTCTACTGAATGAGCACTTGCTAAAGGATTCCCAACTTGTTGTGATACTACACTCATATCAGCAACATTCTTAAGATTTTTGGTGGATTTTGTTGAAATATCTGGTGTCTTTTCACTGAGATGATCACCCGAAAGTTTCATCTGTGGAGGTGTTTCTAACACGTCTGTCTTAACCTTCAAAGTGGAGGAGTCATTCACTTTGGACTGCTTTTCTACAGAAGCATCTGTTCTTTGAAGAGTACGTCCATGCAGGATTCGGCGAGGATCACGTGGTTTCATGCGATCCTGAAGCGCTCCTGGCCGTGAACAATTAGAAGCTAGAGCATTTGATGCACGTATACTAAGTGGTGGAGCAACCCCTGGCAGCACCGAAGGGCCAGGAAGTTGTGCTGCTTTTCTTGGATCCATTGGCTTCTGAGGAGCTTTTTCAGGTATTGGTTGTCTTTCTCCCGTTTTAAGGAGATTCAGTAACATTGTAGGATTTACAATATCCTTCAAAAGAGATGACAATGCCTCAGTTGAAGCTGTCGTCGGTACTTTTTGGCTCACAGAAACCGCATTCGTTGTCATAACACTTGTTGTCATATTAGTTACTCCGTTCTCAGTTAGGCTTGGCTTGGATTCCAGTTTTTGGATTCCCAGTGATTCTTTCTCCTCTAGCCAGCCACCAATTCCAGCTGCCTTTAGGCCATCCTTATCACCCTTTCTTCTTTTCTGTGCATGCCGATCAATAAAAAGTTCATTGGTGGCTTTTTGCTTTCTTGGGTTCACAAAGTCTGCGGAAGGCTTTACTTTAGAAAGATTTCTAGCATCGTCGGAAGAGTACGAACTAATGGTGACACTGGCACCATCAGGTTTTGCAAGACGTAGTCTTGGATCTCGACTCTTTGCAGAAGGTTTCACTGTCTGATCAGATGGAAGAGTTGGTTGAGTGGCAATGCTAGAAACAGAATTTGCAACAGGACTGCTTCTAGAATTAAAAGTGGATGGCAGAGGAACGTCTTGCCCATAAGCCATTTGAGTCCCCGGCTTGGTGCTCGTAACAACAGAACTCAAAACCTCTCCACCAATGTCTCGATTGCCATCATTACGTTCTACGAATGGTGTTGGGCTTGGAAGGTCATCGGTCTTAAATACTGAATTAACACCAAATGTTTTCTGGTAGGTAGAAACTGCTTTAAAGGCCTCACTCTCATATGGATATACTTTGACACCTTCACGCGTTTGGCCCTCTTTATTAAGGGGAAAACTTGGCTTAACCATCGCATGGCGACCATTTACAGGTAAACTTGGTGTTGTTTCCCTTGTGGGCGACGGAAGGCTGTCTGCATCATGATCCTTATGAAGGTCTAGCAGAGGCAGCCTACTCCTTACATAGAAGGCTCCTCGTTGTGTACCTTCTGAAGCCAGATTTTTGGCAAGAAACAAATCAACATTACTTGTCTGAGTCATTCGATTAGCATTCTCCTCACTGCTGGTTCCAGCAATAGCAGAACTTCTTAAATTCTGAATCATGGCCTCTATCTGCAAAACGAGGACAGATACTAAATGTAAGACGGCAAGAGTGACTAATTTAACAGGTGAGACAAAGGAACACACCTCTTCTATCTGCTTGGATGAGAGAAATCGGGAAAAATAATCATTTACCAAAGATAGCAATCTGCACAAGAAAGACCAAAAATAATGTGAGTAATCCAATGATTCCGACATGATCTATCAAAGGTTGTCGGAATAAAAACACGAACCTTGACATCGTCTCCTTATTAAGCTCTTTGGACATATCGCTCATCGAGCAAAACACCTGAAAATAATAAGAGATTAGAATGTCAGAGAAAGGACAATAGAGCCTTAAGGAGAAGAGTTAGGCCGACGGATCTTGAGTAGCCATACAGAGTTGATAGTTTGAAGAGAAGCAAATGATAGTTGCATTAAAGTATCCCTCTTTGGGAAATCATCATTGTCTGAAACCAGCTCTCGCAAAGACTCCAAAGCCCCTAAAAGCCTGGAACAAACTCCTTCAAATGCTCTGAAACAAAAAGAATACACAATCAATCAATCATCACTCATCTACTTCAACAGAAGGTCTCGTCATTGTCTGAAAACGCGACTTACGTCTTTGCTTCTACCAACGAGGTACTCTCCAACACACGACGGATCAGTTTCACTTTGTTCTCCAAATCTCTCTCTTTCTGAATCCTATCATCTTCTACTATGCTAGCACTTTTTAAGACAAGTGATTCAGTTTCCATCTGTACCCTTGTATCAGCTGAATTTTCATCAGACTCCGAATCAATCTCCCCTTCCTCTTTCTCATCATCATCACTGACTTCAATCACAATCTTATCACCACTCTCGGAACTCTCTCTTGGTTCATAATTGTATAAACTATAATTCGGGTATCCACGATAACCAGGATACTTAGTCGGCAAATCACGCATTGTCCAAACACTAGAATTGCCATTAGGACCTCCTCTTCCTCCGGCCACAGCACCACCATCCACGTCTCCGCCATCAGCCACCGTAGTCTGGTCAACTTCAATCGAAGTGTTGGCCAAATCGGAGAGCTCTCCTTCCTCGACACCCGCCAATACAATCAAATCCTCATCGTTGCCCATTCGAAAAAACAATCCAACAAACTCGATGCAGAATTCAAAATCGACCCTTAAATACCGTCCACAGACGGATGTCAATAACCGAAATTAGGGTTTTTATCAGTCGTCGTGCCTTTACAATCAAAAACAGAGATTCAGGTTAAGAAAAGTTTAGTTTTTTTATAAATCTTCTTTCAAAAGCTTCCCAATTTAAAATTCCCGATCCGAGTTCCAGAAACGAGTTTTCAAATTTCTTCGCTTTTTTCTTTTCCAAATCGAATTTGAGATTTATTTTTTCTCCCGACGGCGAACTTGAGAGAATGTAGAAACAAGAAAAGTATAGACGAAAGGAGAGAGATTAATCATTAATATAAGCGAAGAGAGAATCTTAATCGGATATGTAATTTAATCCAGACCGTACACGTCAGCGATCCGAGGAAGTCAATTAGGTCAGCGCTACGTATGAGAGTTAAGTGAAATGACGAAATAGACATCTGTAGTTTTTTGGTTGACTCCAAGTCAGTCAGTTATGTTAGTCCTCGGAGTGAGTATAGAATTTTCGTACATAAATTGTGCGGGTCAAAGACGTCTGTGGCTTTTATGGGAGACTGCTACTTGTTTACTTCTTATCCTAAAAACAAACTAAGGGGGTGTTATTCAATTGTGAAATTTAGGTGATGTTATTCAATTATTTATTTAAACGCAATTCTATATATTTTGTAATCTATTGTTATTCAATTAGTGATTCTAAATCATGCTTTAAAATTTAGTGTTGTTGGATCTCTTATTTGTAAATCATACGTAAAAGATTTTAAAATTTGGTGTTATTCAATTAAGATTTCAAATACTCATTTAAAATCCACTGTTATTCAAAATTAAATGACTTTTAAAATTTTTGTATATAGAGTCATTTGAAATGAATTCCAATAGATTTTCATGAGTAAATAAATAAAAACAAATTCTAGGCTATATTGTAGAGATTTTAGAATCTACACACATGATTCTCAAAACTAATATCAAGGGCTTTCTCTCTCCTTTTTAGAGAGAGGTTTTTCTCTCTAGCCCCAACGGCGGGGTTTTTTTCCGATTTGCTCTCTTCCCTTATCTCTATCTTTCAGAGAGCAAATCTTTTTTCCCCTTAAGTTTTGTTTGCTGTTGTCGATCTTTCTCTGTTCGTATTGATCGACTTTGTTGCGATTTGTCCGGATGGTCTCGATGTTTTCATCTTTTCACGGTCAGATCGGTTGGTTTTTGGATTTGATTCCAATAAGTCCGGCGTCGTTTCTTGGCCTGGCCCTTCCTTTCCGATTATCGGATTCAACCGGGTTCTCCGGTTCTGGTGTTTCTTCGACGGTCCTGCTTCCTTCTTCTCTCTCTCACCGTGCTTCCCCTGTTTTGACTCCGGCTCCGCTTTGGCTCGTCCTTCTCGGGGATTAATATCGCTGGCGTGTCACCTGCTTTAGAGGACAAGCGTCTGGTGGGTCTGCGGGGTTTCTAACATACTCGGCGCCGGCGCCTCCTTGTGCTGGCCGATTCCGGTGGAGTGTTTGGTTGTCGTTTTGTTTTGATGCAGGTTCTTCTCACGGTGGC
The DNA here is from genome assembly GCA_030180135.1 of Orychophragmus violaceus. Classification (NCBI taxonomy): domain Eukaryota; kingdom Viridiplantae; phylum Streptophyta; class Magnoliopsida; order Brassicales; family Brassicaceae; genus Orychophragmus; species Orychophragmus violaceus. The sequence goes on along the minus strand of CM058235.1, from coordinate 8,085,955 downwards.
TTTGGGAAGCTTTCGACCGGCAGGTGGCTTCTCCCTCTTACCGTTTGGAGGTCCGGCGAGTTCTGGTGGTGCTCTCCTCCGCGTTTGCTGACTCGATCCGGCGAGGCGTAGCTTCTGACACATGTTTGTCCGCATGTTCACTCCTCTGAAGATTTGGCCGCGTGGCATCTCTATCTTCGTTTATGGGCTTTGTTTGGGCTCTTTTTGCACGCGTCTCTTCTTTCGGTTTAGGGCTTTACCCCACTTGTAATAATTACGGCCTTGGCCCAATTAATGATACTGTTGACAAAAAAAAAAAAAAACTAATATCAAAAATTTTAAATCTTGAAGATTTAAAAACTTATAGAATTGAGTTTAAATATAAGATTGAATAACACCTAATAGAATTGGATGTATTTCAAACCCAAAAAAAAAATTCAGTGTTATTCAATTGTGTATTTCTTAAGAGTACATTAAAATCCACTGAAATCCATTGTTATTGGATTAAAGATTTGCAAGATGTAATTTGAAATACATTCAAAACACTTGTTATTCAATATCTAGTTGATTTTATTAGATTTCAGTTATTATGGATTTTAATGTATTTTTTACTTAAAAGAAGAGTAAAGCAAATCCTACGGTTTTCATAAGTATTTGGAAAAACATAAGAAATAGCAGTAAGAGATCGTCATTTTTCAGCATGTCAATAGAGAAGATTTGTTTCGGTGAACCTTGTTTGGATTTTGTACAATGGCGCCGAAGAAGATAGGCATATTGAAACCTGCGATGACGGCTTTACTGCCAGTCCTTTTGGTTTCTGTAGGATATATTGATCCTGGAAAATGTCAAAATCCATCCACTCAGTGCAAATCACAGGTTGGCGAGTTCCTTGCACTTACAATTCTGGGTTTGAATGGTGTATTTGTTGTGGAAATGGTATTTGGGAAAAGTAACTGGGCTGGTGGTTTGAGATGGAATACCGTGATGGGCACCTCTGTTCAGTACCCCACTTTGCTTGTATCATCTTGTGCATCCTTATGTTTGATGCTCTGGCTTGCATTTACACCGCGAAATCTGCCATTAACAACGTAGAAGCTGAAATATGGAACATGGATGCCCAAAATGCTTTATCTTATCCATCTGTTGAAGAAGAGGAAACTGGAAGAACTGAAACAAGACGGAATGAAGAAGAATTGGCAGTGCAGCTGGAAAGCAGGGTAAAGGAGCAGTTAAATACTACATCTGTCACTAGCTAGGTATATGATTTGCCATATAACATTCTAATGACGGATCAAGAAATCCGTCGAATCCTCTAGAGAGAAGCGAGTTGGACGTGAAATTCTCCACCTCTCAAGTTAGTCGTCTTGGGGAATTTTCTGATGTAAAGGAACAATCAATATTGCAGTCAGCGATGATTAATGAGGTTATTGATAATGATTTAGTAGTTGAAACAAATATGGCAAAGATTGAACCGACGAGTCCTGTGGAGAAGACTGTAAACATGGAGAATAATATCAAGTTCAATGAAAAGGTTGTTAAAGGAGTTTCATTGGAAACAGAAGAAGCTACCAAGCAACTTTACTGTTATATCTGACGGTCTGCCTTCATTCCGCAACCGAAGTTGGAGAAGCGAGGAAGGGGAAAGTGGTACCGGAAGCCTTTCACGGTTGCAAGGTTTGGGTCGTGCTGCTCGAACACACTTATCTACGACCCTTGATGAGTTTTGGGGACATTTATATGATTTTCATGGGCAATTAGTTGCTGAAGCCAAGACAAAGAAACTAGATGAGTTGTTTGGCTCTGATCAAAAGTCAGCTTCTTATGTGAAAGTGGATTCTTTTGTAAAGGACATTAGCAGTGGATATTGCATGTCACCAACTACAAAGGGATTGGAATCACATATGAATTGAAGTTTATATGATTCACTGAAGCAGCAGAGGACATCGGGAAGCGTCGATTCTTTATCTCGATCTATATTCAATATGCAGTTAATGCTACATTTTTATCATTGATTTTAAATTGCAAGAGACTCCACTAAAATCCTCCCTAGTTATTAATGAAATTATATTACAAGCAAATGCTTGGAAATCCATCGTGCATTTTTAATTTTACTAGAAAGTTCAACCAAATCTATTAAAATACTTTCAATTGTAACTACATTAAAATCCATTAAATTACACAACTGAATAACACCTCCTAACTATAATTTTACAACATACTAGTTACACACAAATTGGAGACTCAACTTTAATGAAAAAACTAGCAAGCAACTTATTGTGATAGATAAAGATATCCAAAGTAATATTAGAACTGAATTGATATTGCATCCCCTTTTTAGTTTGTTAGTAATGTGGTATATTAGATACGGTTTCAATTTTTGGTGGTTTCTTTAGGCTACGTTTATTAAGTTTTATTAATGCCATGTCTAATTCTCTTTTCGGTCTTCCTATTTTCTATAGAGGTTTATACGGATGATTTCGTTTTAAAGGTCAATGTTTATTTACCAACTTCAGCTTCTTCCAAAATGTGAGGGCGCGCTAATCTGCTGATTATCTTTCGAACTTTGTTTCGTTTCAGTTTCATTTTTCCAGTACCATGTCGAGAGGGGATTGTGCTTCTCATTTTTGTAATTAATTGACTTTAGCTTTTGGATTCCACCTTTTGTTGATAAAAAGATAGACCAGAAGACAATACGGTTCCAATTTAGTCTTAGCGCCTGATTAGTTTCAGATTAATTGTTGGTTAACTGGTTAGGTGCTAAACAAATCATCATCCTATCGTATAAATCTCCATGTTTATAACATATCTGAGCCAAGCTAATGGGCAAAGCAAAGACAGTTGATGTCCTAAAACCGTATAAATCTCCATGTTTATAGTATGACTATGGAGCCTCTTCGGGTATCATCAATATTCAATCAACAGTGGTGATAAATGAGAAAAAAAAAAGAAAAAAAGAAGAAGAATAATAATGAGAAGTAATCTGGTAGCAATAACGACTAAATGTACACATGTTACTATATCTATAACTTATCTGCGATTTTGGCCACAGCATCTGCGAGCTTGTTGAGAACAGCAACTAAGTTATCACCATGATCTTTTCTTTGCTCTCTGTCTAGTTTTAAGTTTGTATTCTGAACTTCAAGCTGTGCCGCCAATAACTGTCCGTTTCTTTCCAGTATCTGTATCAATTGGTTCTGCATGCTCTTCGTCGCTTCTTCTTCTTCATCTTCACCAGCAGATGTTCGTTTACGCTTTCTCCCTTCTTGTGATGTCGATCCAGCTTCCGGGTTTGCTGCTTCTGTATGTTTCTCTTTCACTCTACCTTCAAGTCCAAAAAACAAGATAATGTAGACCCCTTCAACATAAACGCAAAGATCATGCAACTTTGGTAACACAATTAGTCATCAACAGAGCTGCATTTGATAATATGAAACCATCTTTCAACATAATAACTACATAGTCAAGAGAAACTTTAGAGCTCTTAAACTTTTTTGAGACAAGCGTGTAGATCAGGAGTTAAGTCTATGGAATATATCAAAGCAATAACGGAGATGTAACACACAGAGAGGTAAACATTTTATAAGTCATCCAAATCAAACCTTTCTACGTTGTTTGGATCAAATGAAACCATGGCAGGTGTTCTTAGCAACGCACTAAAGATCTAATCTTTGGCAGAACATAAATATGAAAAAATACAAACCTTGATCTGCTCCATGAGCTGTTTGCTTCTCCTTGTCTATAACATCTTTACAAAAAAAAATATGAATTTCATTAGAACTTAAGTCATGGTGACGAACATTAAAAAACTTCGGGTTTGATCTCAGTTTTACCCTCGAGTGATTTGGGAGCCGAAGCCGAGTTCACTTTATCTGGACTTCTCGCCGGTTCTCTCCGATCTAAATCAGACAACAATCCCTCCGCCGACGTAGAAGCCGGAGCCAAGCCAAGTGCGAGAGCCGGAATAGCAGGAGGGATCACGCCGCCATCTACAATATCATACACTTCCTTGTCGAAAAAACCAGGAAGCTTCTTCTCTCGGCGAACATCGTTCCTCATAACCCAATACGACTCCGTCTCTTCCTTAATCTGAGACTCCCATTCCTTAATCTTCTTGTAATCTCCAGCGAGATTACTCCACCTTTTCCGACACTGAACCGGTCCGCGATTCACTCCGTGACGCCTGCAGTAAGATGACACCGACGCCCACTTAGGCTCCATTTGACCCGACCCAATCGCCATACCCGCCGCTCTCCCTCGCCGGACTCTATTCTCCGCAACTCTCTTCCCTTGAATCAGCACCAGAATCTCCTGCCTCGTCCAACGTGGCAGCCTCGCCGTCTTAACACTGTCATCCCCGCCTTCGTTAGACGGCGCACTATTATCCCCACCGCCGTTACCGTCACCGTCAACGGCGCTCACTCCCAACCCCAACTGTTCCAAAGCCATTGAAACGGAGTATTATTTGCTTAATCCGTTTTTGATTTTCCGTTTCCTATGGCACGTGTTGAAACGGGATCAGATTTAACAGCGTTATGGTGAGAACATCCCGTTTAGGCGTTAGCGGAGGGGAGAGAGAATGCAAAATGAAAGAGAAGGGTTTTTCTGTGAGATAGTTTTTTATGTATAAAAAAAAGCTTTCTTTATTTTTAAAAAAAAAAATTGGTAACTAGATAATTTGACCCGTAATCCTTGTGTATCGGCCCTTAACCCTCTCTTAAGGTTCATGTAGATTTGTTGAATTAAGGGCATAATCAAGTAGATGATGACTAATCTTTCATCATTTAGCTCAGTTAGGGAGTAGGGACTACTTGCTTTGATTGAGCTATTTGCTGATTTTTTGACACATCACTATCATCACCTCATTTTCTACGGTCAAGATTCAATCTCAAAGCAAAACAAAACAAAATTAAAAACTCAATTATTATTATAAGACTAAAATTCAGTTTTACTAACGAGTATAAATTGCTCTCAGCCCATACTCCATATATGTGTTTTGGTCAATTCTTCCCCCTTTCTTTTTTCTCTAGATTTTTGTCAACTTAATTATCTTTTATAGTTATTAAATCATTATATAAATGAAAAGCTAATTTATTAAAATTAATATAACTCGTAAGCTTTGTAAAATCCTGACTTAGTCGGATATTATGTGAAAAAGGAACCCCTTATAAGGCCTAAAGGGTAGACAATGAAATGAAATGATGCCCCCTACCACTAGCTTCAAATAAAATTCCCAAAGTTATTTTTTCTTTCATTTTCCCTTGTTTACCACTCAAAGTCTAATCTCATAAATCGCATCATTCGTTTAAAATCATTTAATTAATTGACCATTAATGCGTGATTATGCCCCCTCCCATCCGCTTAAAGCCACCTTTTTCCCCTATTGAGTTGTTGTTTTTTTCCTGGAAAGAGTCCCCAATGAACTAATCTTTTGTACCCATATGCATCTATTACAAATCTACAATCAAATTAAAAAAAAAAAATCTCTCTTTAGTTGCAATACGTATCTAAACTATAGAGATTTGCATATTCATACATAAAATTCATAATTTGGCTAAATCCTTCCTCAAATCATATCTTGCTGATCAGTGATACCAACCAGTAATATTATGTACTACTAAATTAGTAAGACGAGATTTAAAGTAGATGAACTGGAATCAATTAAAGAACACACAATTTTCAAACATGAAAGGCTCATTATGGTACATAAATCTCTCACTCCATCACAAAAAACAAACCAAAACAGACAAATTACAAAGGAGCTTTATAGACAAAAGCTCAAATCTCAAATCAGAAGATCGTGTCTCTATTATGACTCTTCCTAGAGATGATCATCGTAGGAAGCTGTTGGGTGGGAAGTGTCTTAAAGGGTTCTGTCGCAGCAGCTCTGTTTCTCTACAGTATATAAAGGAAACATTGTTAGATACACACAAGTCATGTGATCATAATTTAATTGTTTGGATGAATCAAGAAAGAGCTTTTATGCTTACTTCTTTATCTCACGGCCATCATTAAGAGGCAAACCGTTTGATGATGATGATGAGATGGTTTCACTCTTCTTCTTCTTCTTCTCTACTCCCTCTTCTGTACATTCTTCTTCATCGACAAAAACCTCAAAGGGGGAAGCAGAGGATAAAGAAGTTGATGCAGTTCTCACAATGGGTTTCTGAGGAACCTGTGAGGATATAAATACAGTCAGTGATCAATTTTACAGAGCTAAGCTAGTTTTTTGTAGGTTAGAGCAGAGGCAAAACCTTGAATGTTGACCATTTTCCAGGTAAAGAATTGTTTTCTTTGTTCCTCTCAGCTCTGCCTCCAAGCATAAGCCAAGAACCAAACTCTGGTTTTGACTTGTCCGACTCTGTTTGATTCCCTGATGTAGTGTCCGAGTAGATAGGAAAAGGTGCCTTGGATGATCTGCACAAATCATTATGAGTTGCACAATAAGTTAGAGTTTATATATGCTCAAAGGTATGAGTTGAGTTGAAAACAAAAGTGACAAATACAGAATCAATCAAACTGCTTACTGATTAGGCTTTGGTTTTTTGGCTTGTGGTCCTAACGCCTGCCTTCCTGTATCTATAGAAAAACATTGTAATGTAAGATAGCGTATCAAAACCTTTCATTGATTTCCAAAGTAAAGTTAATATGACTCACTATTATCCCTAGACAATATAGTGCCAAAGCTTCTTGACGGTAAGTCATTCTCCTTTGGTTCCTGCTGGTAGGTGGAAACATTAAGTATCATGTGAAACAACCTTAGGGCATAGAGAAATATAAGAAAGTTTCTTACTTCATCAGTTGTTTTGGGCCTTCTCATCGTTCTCACCATGAATTTCTTGTAAGCATCATTCAACTTTTCAATCGGCTTTGCATTTCTGCACAAAGTTACAAACTTTCTCAATTAAACCATGTGACAAAAGCTGAATCTAGGACAAGATGAAGAAGATTACCTAGAGATTCCGAGATTGAAGATCTCATTTGCAGTTTTCACCTTAGCTTTAAACTCCATGTGCAAAGCATAAGCTATGTAGTACAAAGCATGTGTCTTTCCAATGCCACTGACCTCCAAAAACTTGTAAATCACTTCTGCATCAGCACAATGCTCCGCCTTTAAAAGTTACCACTTTCGTTTAGTACTAAATCCATACAAATACGATCTTTGAAGGAATCAATATGGAGTTAAAAAAAAAAAGAAACATTACATATTCCAACCAAACTTTGAGATAACGAAGATCATCCTTGTAACGTTCTGAGTGCCAGAACTTGCGAACACATTGCTCGTATATCACTAGCAGTCCCGAGCATTCTCCTCCAGGTGGAAACGCCTCCTGTACCCATTTTATACACCTGAACAAAGCTCAGGTTTAGAGATTGGAGCATTAAGATTGGTTCAAGAAAGCGAACTAGCTAGATCAGCGCAAAAAGTTGCAATTTTTCAAGAACTCAAATCAAGAAGTAAAGGAACTCACTCGATCCAGGGAAAGAGAGGGTCGTCACCGTCGTACTCATCAATATCCTCAATCAACTTCCTAATAGTATTCAAAAATCAACGGATTAAAAATTAAGACCGATTCGAATGAAACCCGAGAGCATAGATGTGAAACTGAAAGATGTACCTCCGTTTCTGGATGAGGTTCTTCCTTAATTGGTGGTCGGTGTGAGATTTGAGAGCTTGGTTGAGAAGACGAACATTGCGTCCTCTCTTTAGAGGCCGGACGTTCTCTTTGAAAAGCTCCCACTCGTATCCAGTCTCTTGCTTTGAAGCAAAAAACTCTGATTCTGGATCTGAGATCTCAACCCTCACTTCCGCCATGGTTGTCGTTTCTTTCTTCTTCGCTAGTCAATTTTGAAATCCAAGGGAATATAGCCGTTAGTTACTCAATGAGTGCTTCCACTACTGTGCCTTTGATATAAGCGTAGACATATGGGAGCGTGTGTAGACGGGCCCACGTTATCTTGGGCCTACTTTATGGGCCAGGATTTGTCTTTTTGTTGTAGCCGTTTACGTTTGTTTAAATATCGGCCCTCCTTTTATTTACAACCATAATTTACTTTTGGCTTGAAAGCTAACTAAAACAGTTCTTCGGTAAAACAGTTCCTCCCCAAGATTCGTTTTGTTGGTCAGAACTCAGAAGTTTCAACTAGGCCTGAGCATTTGCGGATACGGATCAAGTAGTGACGGGTACGGATCGGGTCGGATATTTTGGATATTAAAAATAAATATCCGTTCGGATAATTAACGGGTAAGGGTCGGGTACGGGTCGGATAAGGGTTGGGTATGGGTCGGTCGGATAGTTAAAACCATTACCCATTAATTACCCGAACTCTAAATAGTATGGGTAATGTTCGGGTATTTCGAATACACGGACTCTTTTAACTTTTTTATAGAAACTTATAATCAAATAAACTAATCAAATAACAATAATAACAAAACAAAATAAACTTCTATATCTAACAATATAATTATTACATATTTTCAATAAGTAAACTTTAATTCATTATATAATTTCATTTATATTTATATAATTTATTAAAAATTTATAATTTTAATTATTCGAACGGGTATTTTGGGTATTTCGGGTATTTCGGGTAATACCCGACCCGTATCCTTACCACTAAAAAAAAATTTTACTACCCAAACGGGTAATTTCAATATCGGGTACGGGTAATTCGGGTTGGGTAAGGGTCGGGTCGGAATACCCGATCCGAACTGCTCAGACTTAGTTTCAACAAAAGATGACCAAAATACACTAAATCCGATTGGTGAATAAAAACGGAATGGATATATTAGTTGTTAGTAAAAGTAACAAACGGTCAAATAGAACAAAACTGTAAAACAAAAAAACTAAGTTATTAATGAAAACAATAACAAAAAAATTGAGAATTATTCTTTTTACTATAGTTTTTTATACCGTTTTTTATTGGTAGCAATTAAAACGGTATACGTCTAACTAAATCGGTTAAAAGTTATCAATCAAAACTGTTATGTTATACGTATGACCTTCCATGGAAATTTATGTGGCACAAATCAAAATTTTGTTTGGACTTACAAAACTTGAGAGAAAAGAAGAAACAAATTTAAAAAGCTATATGATTGCTCAAACTCAATGTTTCTTCTTTATATTACTATATTCAACCAACTTTCAAGAATATTATTGAAAAATAGGTGGTCGAAAATTCTGAGATTATTACGCCAGAAGGCACCTTCTAGTGCTTTAATTACGCCAAATGACACTTATGTGTTTTGGGATACCTTCAGCTAGCGAAAATTCAATTTTGCCCCTTATTCTCAACTAGATCTGCTAACTATTTTTTATTTTTGCCCAAACCAGTTCTCTCTCTTAACTAAACCAATAAGTGCAACATAAATAATTAAATATGAGAAAAAATGTAGTGAGATGAGAGAAAGGAAAACGCTCTCGAGCCCATTTTCCTATGCCCCCTTCAGATCTACGTTTTTCAAATTTTGAATCTTCCAGTGCTATCTCCGACACATCTTCCCGTCGACGTATCAATCTCCACCTCCGGCCCAACTGCTATCCGGTGTTACTGTTAAACTTCTGGAGCCTCTGTTTCGACACTACTGCGAGGAAGGAAGTCAAGATCCGGAGCTCCCAGAAGTCTCTCTCTTCCGATCTAACTTTTTTCCCCTGAGGTCTCCTCTCGTTTGTTTTTTCGGACCGGTTGTGAGTAACTGTTTTTGCTTCAGATCTCCAGCATCCCTGTCCCGGCTAAGTTCTCCAGTTCCCGGTGGAGCCTCGATTTCTCATCTTTCTGCCTTCGCAAGTTTTAGTCCGGCGGTACCAAGCAAGGCCGTACCCCGAGATCCCACTGACGCCGTCGAAGTCTCGCAAGTTGGTCTTAGATCTGAGTCGGTCGTCCATCTCACGCATCTTCTCCGCCGCCGGTGATGGATCGGGTTCGTGTCTTCGGCTCCGGCTTGTTCTCTCTGCCCTATCTCGCCGGTCTCGCTGTAGCCTCTTCGATTTGTGCTCGTCTTCCTGCCTCCTATGTGTCTCAGCTTCCTCTTCGTCGTTACCGGTGGTTTGTATTGGGATGTCGACGGTGGCTCGTCAGATCTGGTGCGTGCTCGGTCTTCCGCGTTTATGAGATTTGGTGAGCTTGTCCTTTCATGAGATTACGAGGAGACAAAGCAGAGTCTGAATCAAGAAGCCGAGATGCATTGTTCCTCCAACCAGTTTGTGGGTAATCGAATCCGATTCTCGATCTATTTCTCAACTGGGTATTCGTTTGATCACTACTTTAGCGTATGGGTTCTACTCGTTCATCGGTTTTGGGACTTTCTGGGTTTTCAATTTGGATCCTTTATATAATTGGTCAGTGGTTCTAGTGGGTTTAAAGCTTTCAAAAAGGTTCTAGATTGGGAATTAGGGTCATGGTTGTTGGTGAGGTCTGCGTCAATCAAAGTTCAAAACTTGACTCTATGAGATTGTGAGTTTACCTCTTTCTTCTGTGCTGTGATGATAATTGCAGAAGAGAGGATTCTACACTCAGTTAGGCTATAAATCAACTTCATGGGCTCGTTGAGCCATGGCTTCTACTGGAATTGGAGCAAAAGCTGGTTACTCTACTTCATCAGTATCAACTAATAAGCCTGTTGTCTATGGTGGCTATGGTGGACGAGGCAGTGTGGTGATTCTCTGTGTGCAGCTTTATCCATCCACCAGAAGCTGGGGCTGTTCTCTTCTAAACGGGTATTTGAGCTGCTACAGAGCTACGCCATTGTTCGAGCCGGTGGAGTATTGATTAGTGGACGGTATTGTGACGGTTTGTAGAGCAACGGTATTGTGGACGTTACTACGCCATTTTACTCCGTTTTAATTATCTCTCTCTTGTTGTCCCATGGATATAATTTGCGTGGACACCACGTTGTGTTTTATGGAACAGGCCAGGCTTGCTCACCAAGTTCTACACATGGTTGTAACAAGGTATCTGCAAAGAGATAATTCAATATATTTGTGAATTTGTCTTCTCTCTCGTTTTACAGGAAATAGATGAGCAAAGAGATAATTGAGAATTATTCTTTTTACTATAGTTTTTTATACCGTTTTTTTATTGGTAGCAATTAAAACGGTATACGTCTAACTAAATCGGTTAAAAGTTATCAATCAAAACTGTTATGTTATACGTATGACCTTCCATGGAAATTTATGTGGCACAAATCAAAATTTTGTTTGGACTTACAAAACTTGAGAGAAAAGAAGAAACAAATTTAAAAAGCTATATGATTGCTCAAACTCAATGTTTCTTCTTTATATTACTATATTCAACCAACTTTCAAGAATATTATTGAAAAATAGGTGGTCGAAAATTCTCTTCTGCTATGGAGGACCGCAAGCACATGCTTGATTTGCTAGTCCTCGGGACTGTTCTGCATTACACGATAAAGAATCCTGTCTAATCATACTTAAGGTAAGGAGCTGTATAAAGTCTATTACTTGGACTTGGAACTGATTGTAACAACATCGACCGACAAAATTGAAAACGATTCTTAAATTTGAAGAACGTTGACAGCAAGGAAAAAAAAACTCAAAAGAATTGAAATGACGTAAAAACAATAAATATACATGGGTATCCTTCAGCTTTCAAGTGTGACACATGGTCTCCTTTATTTTTTTTTTTTATAAAAAACACATGGTCTCCTTTATTGATGTTTAGGTTTGAAACAAACAAAAAATGCCAAAAGTCTTAACTGTATTTAGCCGTGATTATATTATCAAACGGAATAAGGATGCAATCATATTCGCATTAAATTTGACATATGGTCTTGTTATTATTAAAACAAAAAGCATTTGTCGTAATCTTTCAGTCTCTCGAGAGTTCCATAATTGAACGAAAACATAATGTTTCTAATCAATTCAAGGATCATAAGACTCTAAGCATAACATTAATGATAAATGCGTTTATGGCGAATATGTCGCAACTTTTGACCTATAATAATATTTGCTGAAAACAAGGGAAATTCGTTGTCTAAATAAAGTACGTCAAATGCTCTTTTTGGGTGTAAGATGCGAAGAGTTCACAGTATTTTGATGCTTCATTGAGTTATACTCCTTCTACATTGGTCGTTTGATGTCTCATTCTACTGGCAGCTTTCTCAAATTAAGATACTGGGCGCAGTTTCCAAAGAACATGAATTTATATAACTGATTGTAAAACAAGGTAAAGTAACCAAATCATACAAAAATAGATCAATTAATACATATAAAAAGTATTATTAGAAAATAAAATATTAACTACATATATATTTGGGTTTAATATATAATTTTAAGTTTTATACATTTTTATTTTTCGGTTTATACTGAATTTATTATATACATATGAAATAGGGAAATTTGGCTAATTGGATCAAAAAAGGACTTGTCCCTTTACATATTTTCAATTTTTATCCAATTTTGACATCATTACCTTTATATATATTAGAAAAATATCAAATTTTAGTAGTTATAAAACCCTCAAAAATATTAAAATAAGATAAAGTAAATAAACACCAATGAAAATTTTAATGTACTTATTGAATATTCGATTTTTAAAAATTATTTTTTATATTTGTTCTACGAATTGCAGAATACAAATTCTACAGTATTCTACCATTTCCACTATGATCTACCAATGGTAGATTATATAATCTTCCACTTTCACTGTTATCTACCATCCGTAGAATACGTATTCTATGGTTTATTCTTTGTTCTGCTAATCGTCATATTTTGTAGAATATGTTTTCTACCACTTCTTCTATATTCTACCATCTGCATAATATACAATCTACCGTTTTTACTGAAATCTACTAATGGTGGAATGTACATTCTGTCAAAGTTGTTACAAAAATCTGAAAAACAAATTGTTCAAAATTTGACCATTTGTAATGAAACTGAAGGTGCTTAGCCCCGAGATGCGCTCATGTACTATTTGTAAGGAGGATATTTCTTGGGTAGTAAGCAACTCATATGCCTTGCTCTCATCTCTTCTACCTTGGCTTAAGATGAGCAACTCATATAAAATATGAATGATGAATGCATATATCACAAACCTCTCTTTCTAACAAGTTCATAAACAAATGAGGAATATTGTATCACAGTAAGGTAAACAAACAGTCCTCAAATCCAACAAACTAAAACTCTGATATCTAAACTATGAATGGGTCAGACAAATCCATAGGTAGTTGTTAAACCCTAAAAATCTATCAATAGAACCACAACTAGCACCATCATTGTAGACAATAAATGCAAGCTCACTTCATGAGAAGATGCAATGTCCCCAACTATTTTTCTAGAGCTACTAGACTTTATAAACGCATCTCTTCATCAGAAACTAATAAAATTTGACTGAACCAACGACTTTTGCTATGGCTGATAAAAATAAGAAAAAGCTTGAATCTTGATCTAAAGGCCGTTACCAGACACAAAATTGAGTAAGAAATTAGACAAAAGAGCAAAAAAAATAATGACCAATTTGATTTGTGGATCCACCGAATGCAGGCATGTCATATGGGACGATATGAACTGTCCGACTGGACTTCCAGTCGCTCTCGAAATCAATATTTGGCTCCGAGTCCTGGCATCGGTCGGTTCACCCAATTTTCAGTTTTCTCTCCATCTCTGTGGACTGTGGCTAAGGAGCAAAGGAGAAATATGAGAACACGAGAAAAAGATATTTGTTCTAAGTTTTTATTTATTATTTAATTATTTTAAAGAATTTATTATTTTAAATATGTAATTTTAGGGTTATAAATGAATTTACAAAAATATAATACTAAAATGACATTCTAAGTTGAAAAAGGTGTAGAGGGACAAAGTCTTTTTGACCAAATTAGCCAAATTTTTCTATGAAATAAACATTCATGGCATTAATCATGATTAATATTGTAATATAAAGATTCAAAAGTCGTATTGACTGTTCAATATTTTCTTCAATTAGTTCATAAAACCGTAATTAACTAAAAGAGATGAAAATTTCACTTAGTTTTACCAATTTTCTTTTGGTGTAGATAATTAATTGAGTGTTATCGAAGAAATTATGAAAATGTTTTTGAGGCCTTATTCATTATAATGATAGCATGTTATCCAATTTTGACCAAAAAAGAAAAAAAGAAAGCATGTTTCCAATATCCATTGTCAAATCTCAATCAAAAAGAATAAAAATGAATTCAGTGTTTCTTACAACATAAACACAAAAACTATTTGCTGAAATTATTTAATATTTTCATTTTAGTGAAGAAATAAAATTTAGATTTATCATTAATAACATTTAAATTAATTTTATTAGCCAAAGTAAGATTAATTTTATTTTATAATTCTATCGAACAAATGACAGGCAACAAAAAATTTCATGAAAAGGACACAATAAATTTAATTTGCTAGCATATTTCTGTAAAAATGATTTGGTTACTCTCAATTGCTTTACCGAATTTTTTTCATCATTTTTTGTTGTTTATATTTTATTTTGTGTTCTCGGTTATAATGAAATTGTTTTAAAATCTTATAATTTTTTTTATCATATTAATATTTGATTTGTCAGGAAAAAAGAACTCAAAATTTATTTAAAAGAACTAGTTTCCTAACTCTTTTTCTTTTAGCTGCAAATTTACTAACTCTTTAATAAAAGCTATCCATTTTTATATTTTGCGCTAATTCTCCCAAACATTTTTTAACTTTTCTTTTTATTGTTGTTCTTTATGCAAATATTCTCTAATCTTTCATTCGCTTTTGTAACAAAAACAAATTATATCAGTTGTAACCAAAAAAAAAAAAAAAAAATCAAAGTTAGCACCGTTACGCCAACTTGGCACGGGGTCCCACAATGCCATCAATTGGGAGCCAGCAATATGAACAAGACAGCACCAACTTTACGATCAGATGCAGTGCCGTTTTCGTAAATTATAAGAGATCCAAGACCAATTATAACAACAACCTCCACACTGTCTATTACTCTCTCTCGACAGCCACGAGTCTCTTCTTAATCGAACGCCGTGTCGGCAAAGCTTCGAGTCACTTCTCTCTGCTCTGACGCTTGTGAAACCTCGACGCTTGTCGTCACACTTTCTTCAAAAAAAATTGTTTAATCTTAGAAACCGAAACGGTGCGTTTTTAATCTCACCGGCGCCGGAATAAATGAAGAAAGAAGTTTTGTCGCCGGTGTCCACCACCACCGTCTGTTTCGAGAAGAAGCCATTGGTCGCTACATTACTTGCTCTCTCCCTCGTCATGATTATCTGGAACCTTCCTCCTTACTACCACAACCTCATCTCCACCGCTCGTCCCTGCTCGGCATCTTCCGTCGCCCTTACCACCACCACCACCATACTCTCCTCATCCTCTTCTGCAGCTGAGAATTTCACAACCTCTCTCTCCGCCACACCGGTAGCTTCTTCTCACAAGTACGATTCGAACACCTCAGATCCAAACAAGCGCGTTTTCCAACCGTTCGGAAACGCGGCGGCGCTTTTCGTCCTTATGGGAGCTTACCGCGGCGGTCCAGCGACGTTTGCTGTCGTCGGACTCGCGTCAAAGCCGATCCACACATTCGGAAAACCATGGTTTAAGTGCGAATGGTTATCCAACAATGGAACTTCGATTCGAGCTAAAGCGGTGAAGATTCTACCAGATTGGGGATACGGACGAGTATACACCGTCGTCGTCGTCAATTGCACATTTCAATCAAATCCTAACGCTGACAATTCCGGAGGTAAGCTCATGCTCAACGCCTACTACAACGAATCTCCGAAACTATTCGAGCGGATAACAACGCTCGAGGAAGCCGCCGGATCTTACAACGAATCGAAATTCTCACCGCCGTATCCGTACGATTACCTCTACTGTGGCTCGTCTCTATACGGAAACGTGAGCTCGTCGCGTATGAGGGAGTGGATGGCTTACCACGCTTGGTTCTTCGGAGACAAATCGCATTTCGTCTTCCACGATGCCGGTGGAGTTTCACCGGAAGTTAAGAAGGTTCTCGAGCCGTGGATTCGAGCCGGGAGGGTCACGCTTCAGGACATTCGGGACCAATCTCAGTACGATGGCTACTACTATAATCAGTTCTTGATCGTTAATGATTGCTTGCATCGGTATCGTCACGCTGCGAATTGGACTTTCTTCTTCGATGTTGATGAGTACATCTATTTACCCGACGGGAATACACTTGAATCGGTGCTCAACGAGTTCTCCGTCAACACTCAGTTCACAATCGAGCAGAACCCAATGTCTAATGTTCTTTGCTTAAACGATTCCTCTCAAGATTATCCAAGGTATGTTTCTTGAATCAGTCCTCTTGAAATAAGGAATCAAGAACAAACTTGTTTTGTGGGTTTATTTTTACAGGCAATGGGGATTTGAGAAGCTACTGTTTAGGGAATCAAGAACAAACATACGACGTGATAGGAAATATGCGATCCAAGCCAAGAACGCGTTTGCGACAGGAGTTCACATGTCTGAAAATGTAGTAGGGAAAACACTACACAAGACAGAGACGAAGATACGTTATTACCATTACCATAACACCATAACTGTGCACGAGGAGCTTTGCAGAGAAATGTTACCTGTTTCAGCTAAGGACAAGGTGACATTGTACAAGAAGCTTCCATATGTGTATGATGATAACATGAAGAAGCTAATGAACACGATTAAAGAGTTTGAGCAGAAAAAACTTGGGATGACAGTTGTGGAAAATTTCTCATGACATAACTTAATCCCTCTGGTAAGCATTTTGTCTATAAAGGTATAGTTGTTTCCGTTTACTTGTATTATTTTTCGTTATTTATTGTCCTCTTTGTACTATTTCATTATCTTTTATCAATTTTTTTTAATTAGCTGTGTTATCTTTTGTTTAAGTATTGAACTTAATAGAAATCAGAGTTACTCAAGACCTTGGACAAACGAAGAAGCCTTTCTCTGATTTTTTCTTTGTTTACATAGGAACAACCTAGGGGTGGCAGAATTCCTATCATTCTTTCACGTTCCTTACGAAAATGTATTCTTATATGAACGGAAATTACTGTGAGTTGGACGAAACGGGATAGAATGATAGGAATTGGGATAAAACGTGACGGAAATGGAAATTCCTATGAGTGTATGGCCATTTAGGTTTCTTCTTTTAACTTCCACTGTCCTAAGACAACACCGGGATGGGTTTTATGAATGATGCATTATTGGGTTGGTTCTCGCAATCAAATTTGTCATCAAGTAACCTTATTCTACTACTATGTCAAACATGAAAAATATGAACCCTCGCTGAAAATAAGCTTTCTACTTTTGTTACGTGATCATTACTAATTCATGAAATAATCATGTTTAATACAATTTAATTATATTAACATAAACGGATACATTAGTCGGATACAAACAACAAAATAACTCCCATAGTTAAAAGCTGACGGACAAAAATATAATTTTCGAAAACGGTTAAAACATAAAAGCATTTAACAACAACTAGAGATCTGCAAAAAAATAAATCGAGATCAATCATTAACACCCAAGTAGCTCATTCCACTAAAGAATTGTATTTTTGTTGGACGTCGATCCATCTTGATTAAGCTAAATTTAGTTCGCTAGAAAAGAGGTTCCGAAAAGTTCTTTCAATCAAGACAGTCTTGCTTATATGGGAAAATAATAAGTCTCGAGACCGAGTTTCCTTCGCTAAATAGTCAGCACATAAGTTATGGACACGAGGGATATAACATAGATCAAAGAACTCAAAAACTATGTTTAAAAGAATGTAAATTATCTAATTCAGACAAGAATAATAACCAATCCTCGGGATCGTCAATCATTTTCACCAATGATGAACAGTCAATCTCAAAGTGTATCCTCGAGAACCCCTTTTCATGGAGACAAGAAATTGTTTAAAGGAGGCTATCTAACTCGGCGTGTAATGCCAAGAGGCTTCTATAACATCCTTGGAGACACTACTTCTCGTCCCATACAATCCTTATAGCACCATCCTTACCACTAATATATAAGGATTTGGGTGTCAATAAGGAGGGCTTCACTCTCCTATTCATTGTCTTCAGCGCGGACTAGTCTCCAACTTCTGTTTCAAGAGAACCCAGTTGGAGGGTGGTCATAGGAGAATTTTTTTTACCGCTGAAGATCTTATCATTCCTTACTTTCCAAATAAACCATAAAATCTATGGATATATGAAGTTTTGAGGCTGTGAGAAACTCAACTCTCTTGTTTTCTAAAAGAAAAAATCCATATTGTGGTAAATAGAAAAACCGGAAAAATTCTTTGAAATAAATAGGAAGTACAATAGGGCCCAAACATATAATTCTGAAAAGCATTTAAAAAAAAATAGTTTATAGATTTTTTTATGCTACTACATCTAAAACAAATAAGTATAAGTGAATCTCTCAAACCCAAAAGACTTACCAAAGAATCATTATACGGCTCAATTTCATTAATATAGAAAGTTCTCGTATATCCTCCATAATTTTAATAATCGATTTTAAGGAAAAAAACATTGATTAGTTCAATAATGCACTCAATGATAGTGGCTAGTTGACACTTTGAACTATGTAAACAAGGTTTCTCGTTCATATATTTTTTTATTAATTTGTTGTAAACCGGTGCTTATTGTATTATGTTACCTTAGTTTTTAGCCTTATGGTCTTGTCTTTATCTGTTGCACAAAATCTAAAATCTAAATTGACAAACAAAAAGGGAAAATAAAAGAACTAGTTGCCAAGAGAGCCAGAATCATGCAGAAGGTCATGAGAAGGCTCCCAATCGATGGAGGACGAGACGATCATCAAGAGCGTGGTCAAAACCTGAGCAATAGATGGCCGAGAGTTAAGATCTGTTGCAACACAGCTCTTGGCAAGCTGAGCCATGGTGTAAGCCAGCTCCAACGGATACTCATTCTCTAGAGATGGATCCATGAACTCTTTCAGCTTCTCTCTCACATTCTCTCCTCCCAACACATTGTTTATCTCTCTACACAACATCTCCACTTCTTCTTCTCCCTTCTCCTTGTGTATCGTCACTGCTTCTTTCCCTGAAAGAAGCTCAAGAACCACAACTCCAAAAGCAAACACATCTAGTTTCGGAGTGATCACTCCATTTTCAACATACTCTGGAGCTAAGTAGCCTTGTGTTCCTTCAACATGTCTGGTCAACTGAAGATCAAGATCACCTTCATCAAGAATCCTCGCTACACCGAAATTCGAAATCTTGGCTCTGAAATTAGAATCAAGAAGTACGTTGGTTGATTCCAAGTTCTTGTGGATATGAGGTGGTGTTATGTAGTTATGGAGATAGTCTAACGCCTCTGCTATGTCCCGAGCGATTTCAACTCTCTGTCTCCATGTCAGAGTCTTTTTCTTCTCCGATGAGTGAAGCCAATCACTGATCGATCCGTTCTCTGAGTACTCGTAGACAAGGTACGAGGTTCCTTCACGGATGCAGAAACCAGAGAGACGGATGATGTTGGAATGATTTAGCTTCTTCAAGAGACTGATCTCGGAGGAAGACACGTCTCCTTTGATCACCTTCACCGCCGCATCGTCTCCGTTGATCGTTGCGCGATACACCGAGCCTTTGATTTTGTTTTCGTCGCTGAAATTCGAAGTAGCTGATTGGAGATCATGGAATCTGTAAAGAGTTAAGGATTCGATAGCTGATTTGAGACCAAATGTGTCTGAGGATTTTGATAAATCGATTGACCATTGGTTTGTTGATGTTGTCGGAACAGATTGTTTTGTCGATGAGTCGGTGAGCTTGTTCTGTTCCACCGACGACGACGACGAGGGTTTCGATCTTCGTTTGTAGAGGCAGAAGTAGAGAGCTATGATTGAGATTAAGAGAAGCAAACCGGCTCCGATTCCGACTCCGATGTATAACCATTTGTGAGAAGAAGACCCCGGAGGCTCCACTGGAGGCGGCGTAGCAACCGGCGGCGGTGGAGGCGACGGAGATATCTGGATTCTGGTAGGTTCAGTCCTGAGAGGAACCAGAAGCGGCGTGAAGTAATAGATATCGTCTGACGTAAGCTCGTTACCGCCTCTTACGGCGTTTGATGTGCTCCTGAACATCTCGGCGATGACGGAGATACTGTCTCCCTGGGCGACCAAATAAGTCAGGAGGTATCTGAATCCTGCGGCGGTTTGATTCGCAGTGGGACAAGCACATCGGAGAGGGACGAGAAGGTCTAATCCGGCGGTTAGGTTTCTCTCGCCGTAAGGGTTCTGCGACATCAAGGCTTGACACGTGGACAAAGCTTGGTAGGTATCGTTGGCAACCGAGAAATACGTCTCCGGTCTATTGCCGGAGAGTCTGTAAGTGGCGTTATGCTGGTAGAACCCGCCTCCAGAGCAGGAGCAGTTGGCTGGGATGAGGACCAGTAGACGGGTGGGGATTGTGGTGGTTACTGTGGTGAGGTTGTTGAGTGACTGGATCTCGGTGGCGGAGACGTTGAGAAGTCCGGCGATGGAGTTAGCCGTGTTGTACGGTGGTTGAGACCAGAAAGTGAGATAAGAGCGGCAAGATCTCGGGCCATTACAGGTGAAGCCGTTGGTTATGTTGTCGTAGGCACGGTTCTCGCAATCAAGCTGGCGGTTGTCGACGTATGGTTGCTGAGCATCCACCAGTGAAGACGCGGCGAAGAGAAGAAGTAGAAGAAGAAACAAGGGGGAGAAGGATAGCGCGTGGAGTGGACGCGCAGCCATGTGTGGTGTTTTTGATTGAAGAGTTGTGCATTTTGATGTTCTCTCCTGATTTTAACAGAGAGGAGGAGAGATAACCCAAAGGAAACGGCGAGGACTTTTCAAGTCAATGGACGCGTCGTTGGTGTTGACTTCTGTGACGTTTCTTATTGGTCCCACTTTTAAAAAATGATATAATGATAACTTGGAGAAATTTGGTACCTCTTCATAATTTTCTAACAGACTATATTGATGTTTCTATTCTTTTAATCAAAATTCTCTAAGACTATGTACCTTGGTTGAGTTTAATTAACATCCATTTTATATGAACCGCTTTCTTTCTCTTCTCGGAGAGAGAGTATTCTCTCGGATCCCCCTGTTCTCCGATTTTATCTTCCACATGGATGATTCGAGTCTTATCTAGCGGTTTTGTATATCTTTTTGTTGTGTTTTCTTCCCGATCTATGATCGGTAGCGTTTCGTTGATTTCTCTTTCGCTTGCTCTTAATAATCCATGGTGTTATTGCGATGGCGGGCTTCTCTTTTCCGATTACTCGGACTCTGCCGGAATTTCCGGTTCTTTGCGACTTTTAGTCGCCGTCCTTGCTTCCACTCTTACGTTCGCCGATCAACTTATGTTCTTTCTTTGCTTCGTCTTCGTCCCCTTTCTTGATGGAATTAACATCGCCATCGTGCCACCGCTTCAAGGACAAGCTAATGGTGGAATATGATGGGTTCTTAACCCATACGGCGACGGCGTCTCCTACGGTTTGGTGGTTCCGGCGAAGTTTTAGTAACTGTTCCTCTTCTTGTTGCAGGTGAGTTGCTCGAAAGTCTCGGGAAGTCTTGACTAGCGGATGATCCTCGGTGCTTTAGAGAAGTGGTCCGGTAGGATCTCGGCATCGTCTTCCTCAACGTTCGCCGGAGATCCCACGGCGGTTCTTCATCTCGCGACGCGTGTACCTGCATGTCCAGATGAGCTTGGAGCTTGCCACGTGGCAATCCTATCCACTGCGTTGGGCTTTGTCGGTTGTGTCGTGTTTTTCTTTTTAGCGGATCTGGTCCATTTGCTTTGTAAACAGCCATGACCCATGTAATAAACACTGTTGACAAAAAAATAATAATTAACATCCATTTTTTAATTTTTAATATTCTACATTATCTTTTTTTTCCATCTACTCATAACTAAATTATTAATCTTTAGTTATTATTAATCTTTTTTTCCTACAAAAGTTTTGTTTAATAAAATTATTACATCATTTAATTTTTTTGTTATTTTTATATTTTGCTTTTGTGATTATATAATTTTATAAATTATTGACTGAAATTAAATTTAAATAAATAAATTAAATAGTTTTATAAAAAATTGTTTTCATTTTTATTTTATATATTATTTTTAATAAAATACAAGTAATAAAAATATAATAAAATATGGATTTATTTATATATCTAAATTAAATTAAACAAGTTTCTATTTATAAATCATGAAAATGATAAATTTTGCTATAAAATATATCTAATTATTATGAGATAATTATTGTTAAATAATTGAGATAGAATATATAAAGTACAGAATTTAAATAACCAATCAAAATATGTCATTTGTACACGAAGAATCATTTTATGCTTTCAACACCGTTTTTCAACACCAATTTTGCCACATCATTTTTTAATGTTAATTCAACACCCCACATTGCAAGTTTGTAACTAGTCTAACGCCAGTGTGTTTGAACTGATGGAAGTCTTGCTTCTATATGGGTTCAAAAAGTCAAGATCTGTGGAATAAATGACACCGTGTAAATGGATCCAACTAAACAATCAAAATATCATTAATTACTTACATAAACACAATTCAACCAATGATAAAACAAACTGCAGAATACGAATGGTCATAAAACATAAAAAATAATAATTCTTACATTAAAAATCGAAAACGTCATCTAATTTGTTTTAAAACGTCAAGTAATTTAAAACGGAGGGAATATAAAATAGTTTTTGTGGGGCTTTTTAATTTTTGAAATATATTTACATGTTCACAAAAAAAAAAAAATTTACATTGCAAACAAAACCGGATAATTGGGAGACAAATCCCGGAAAATATTACCAGAAACTAAACTCTTACAGTTTTAAGGAAGCTCAAACATGAATAAATTCCTCCTGAAACAACAATACAAAACAACTAAAGAAAAACTTTACAATCGAAAATCACTCAATTAGGGCAGAAACAGAGCCATAGTAGAATAATCCCAAACGAAACGATTGCAAGGACCTGAAGTCGATTGCATCTCACAAGTCGATTGCATCTCACCAATTCAAAAGGGTAAACAACAACTTCAAATCCATCGTATATGTTTCCACCATCAGTTTCACAAACGGAAATTCAAACTTCAAATTAAACAGACCAAAGGCTACATCATTCTACCGGGAAGTAATACCGGTTTTAACCTATTTTTATATATACTGTCACTGTTTTAACTGTTACTCCTGTGATTCAGTTAAGCGGTATTCAAGAATCAGCAACCTTAGGTGATTCGCTTACCACTCGTTCTTCCTCGTTTATTGTTGCGTCTTCTTCCAATGGGATCAAATTGCAGTGGATCGTGTGTGACACTGGTTTCTCTAGCTGAAACAGCCTGCAACACCACCCCAAGAACAACAATCTTAGCAAACCAAGGGATCGTAAGTTTACTTATAAAACGGTGATTAGTTTTTCAACTAAACTGTATTCTGTATGTCCCCAGTTGGGACAATCTTTTCAAACATATATTTTGCATTAGTGTCTCCATTACCATGATGTGGCAGCTAGAAATTTTATTTGACAATGGTATTTCAAGTAAATGAGATATCTTACGGATGCTTGCACAAGGTCGGGCAGTGAACAGTCAGTGCGTACTTGCAAGTGGATAGCTCTGTGATCGAAGTGACCATTGCCCTGGTTTCTGCGCATACAAACCTCACCTGCATTGAGAAATTTTAAGAATCATGAATCATTAATTCAATCAGCTATATGCAAATCAGGTGAAACTAGGCTATACCTCGACTTCTCGCGGCGTTCCTGTAAGATCACAGGTCGTTCCATTGGTGTATATGTGAGAGTGATACCTGCAAAAAAACCAATAATAGAATCAACTGAGATATAAACGTTATGTCAAAAGTAAAGCCTCAGCTTATGTACCTCTCTTTCATTGTAGAAGCATCAGATACATTTTGATTAAACGCAGCAGTTGCCTCTGGGTCATAACTACCCAAGGAAAACTCTTGGACAATCTGCAGTGTAAGGACACAAAGAGCAGAGCGTATTAGATAAAGCCATAGGGGAGTTACGTACTAAATGTGACAAAACAAACAGAGAGAATCAAGAAACCCTCAAAAGTAAGCATACCTTGGTGCCGTCCTCAATGTGTAGCTGCCTTACTGACCCTTTATGACAAAACTCATAGGACCACCAACCTTCTTGCTGCACGAAGCAAGCAACAATATCGGTTCAATTCTGTCAAAGAAACACAGAAATGTGAACCCAAGGCTTACCCTGAGAAGGCATTGGTCATTCAGTGTCTGTAGCAGCTCATCTGGAGTCTTTAGCTTCAGCTGTTTATCAGTTTCCATCATAACAGTGCTAATGTTTTGCTGATTAGAGGTCCATCCGCTAGTAGATTCTTCCTCCTTTGGTAAGTAACATAAAAATCGACGTCCATGTTTATCAAGCATAACCATAGATTCCAGATTATCATCACCCTATATATGATATTAGATTAAAAAAATTGTTCAGGTCGGAGGGAGTCAATGTGGAGCTATCACAAACGATCTCTCTTTCTAGTGAGTGAAATGTTTTAAACCACTCAGTGAATTTACCGGGTGAAATGGTGCATCGTCAGGAAGAAACTCAATCGTGTACTTTGGTTCACGATTGTTTCGGCTGAATGTTCCAACTGTTTATAAAAATTAATACCGTTTAGGAAAAAAATTGAGCAGAACAATGGAATAATCAACCAATTGAAGAGGCAAAAAAATACGAAACTGATCAGGAAATTAAGAGATGATTCATGAGAGAAATGAATTACCTAGATGAGCTGGAAAGATCTGATCGGCCAAGACATAGGAGCTTGAAGACAACGAAAGTATTATCAGAGATAACAAGATCTGCCTGATTCTCATCTTCTCAACCGAGAGATTTTGAAGCAAATAGCAATGGAGGAGAAGATGTTGACGATGAAGGTCGCTCGATTGTATTAGCTTTTATGATATAGCTCGTTAAACCAGCCCATATTAGATAAACATGGGCTACTTCAAATAAAGCCCATGTTATTTTAGTTTTATAAAAACGCCAGTCCCCTGGTTCAGTCCGACCCGACCCGAAAGAAACACACCCCTCTCATCAAAAGACAGGTCCTAGTCAAGTGTAGCAAAAACACAATTTGACCACCTTTATAGTTTCTGCAAACTTGAGCTTGCTAACCAAAGAGACTTTGTTGTTCTCTGGTCCAACCACACAAGTTTTAAAAGGGTTGGCTTATGTTGTGGTCTTTTTCTGTACCAAATTCGTATAAATGATCCTTACGGCTTACCAAAGAACTTGCAACGCATAGCAAATGGATCCGATGGATACAAAGTAAAAGAAAATTCGCTAATCTTGATGCAAATGCGGAGACGATTGATGAAAGTAACAAACACACACCAAACTGAATCAATCCAAGAACGTAAATCAGAACCCATCTGACCAACTCATAGAACATCCATGATAAGAATACAAGCATATTGTTCCAAACACGAGTCTTCCGTCCAAATACAGATCAGTATAAAGACCTAAACCAGAGAGACATAAATCTTCGATTGTACGCACGAACAAAACACAGAGGTCCATTGTCAATTGCATCGCATGATATAAAAAGATACAAGTCAATGCATCTCACTTAAATGGTTAACTTCAATGTATATGTTATCCGCAGAAGGAAACCCAAACCAGCAAACTTCAAATGGAACAGAGATTAAAGCGGTAAGGTAAGAAGAAGGTTGAGAGTCATAACGAAGTTTCAGATTCCGTTCTCAAACCTCATAATGCATGATAACATCCTTCAAAAATGTTCCCATCTTTTTTTATTTGATTGTTAGTAAGTCGGAACAACTATAGTGTGTGTGTCTACACATGATCCTTTAGCTATAGGAAACTGGACAAAACTATATAAGCTAACTTAACAATGTGATGTTCTCAAACTTACAGACAAAAAATCTATTTAATCCTGTGGTTTATCGGTCTTGTTCTTGTTTCTATATATCGGACCAGTAACCTGCAAAATAGCATAAAAAGAAACAATTGATATTTATTAAAAAAAACATCCAAACGAAAAAAGCAAATGACTGATTGATGTTTTGTAAATTGACCTGAGGATCAGCGATTGGTTTCCTCTTCTCCACGTATTGATTTGGATCCGCCACTGCCAGAATCGCCCTAGCCTAACCAACCGAGGAAATTGAAATTAGAGATAAACTTGGGAGATGTGAAAGGAACTGAGTGTCGAAATTAGTACCTGTTGTTCCTTTTTGAGATCTTGAGCTGGTTTAACCCAGAGAAAGTAGGCGATTGTTCCGGCAACGAGCCAAGAGGCGAGACTCTGACCTCCTCTAAGACCACCCATTGATTTTCCGACGAAAGACCTCACGTTCCCCACTGATCTTCTCCAAACGCTAGCCATTGATAAGCAGAATTATCCCCAATACGACGAGTTTGGATCTCTCTGACGTCCGCTTGACTTTGATGATTTCGATTTGAGAATTAAAAAGCAAAGCAACGATTTGATTTATTCTCATTTCCTTGCTGCCCACTGCAATCTGTTGTGTTGTGTTTGTGATTGAACATCGTGCGTTTGTGATTTCTCCACGTAGCATTAGGAGATCCGATCTAATATACGGGCCGGAGAAAAATTATTAGGCCCATGGACTTATACACTAGGTTTACCCAGACTAGGATCCGAATGTGGATCAGGATCCAGACCTGGAACCGTTTAGCTCTCGGACTTTTGTCTTCTTCATCTGTTTCTTCTCCGGCGAAGTGGCCTCAGTTAGTTGAACAGAGTCATGGCCATGAAAGCTCCAAATTCCGGCGGATCTGGGGAAATTCTCCCGATTACTCCCTCTCTTCCTGTCACTCCTGAAACTCCTTCGGGAGTCGTCGCAGCTTCGCAGTCGCCTCAACCGCCTTCTTCGTCTTACGATACCGATTGTATCTACATACCTAGCTATTCTCGTAAGTCTGCTAAGCCGAAGAACCTTTGATTATTCCTTTTTGTTTCTTCACTTGTTTCTTACGAATTTTGTATTCGTACCGTTTGAGCGATTAGGGTGGTTTTCGTGGACTGACATCAACGAATGCGAAATCCGGTCGCTGCCGGAATTCTTCAATTCGAGATCTTCGTCGAAAAACCCTAGGTTTTACCTCTACTTGAGGAACTCAATCATCAAGCAGTACAGAGACGAGCATCCTCAGAAGATTAGCTTCACAGACGTTCGGAGAACTCTTGTCGGTGATGTTGTCTCTATCCGTCGCGTCTTTGATTTCCTCGACTCATGGGGGCTTATCAACTACTCTAGTTCCGCCTCTGGTAAGCCACTCAAATGGGACGATAAGGAGACCGGTAAATCCGCCGGCGATTCTACTACTGAGCCTCCCACAACGGTCAAAGAGTCTGGCACGAGAATCTGCAATGGCTGCAAGTCAGTTTGCAGCGTAGCTTGCTTCGCCTCTGAAAAAGTTTGTATCTTTTTGTCCCTAACAATTTGTAGCTTGTATGCCAATAGCAAAGCCTATAAGTACTTATCAAACTAAGTACTTGATTTTTATTTTCAGTATGAGTTGACATTGTGTGCGAGGTGCTATGTTCGTGGTAACTATCGTGTTGGTATAAACTCCTCGGAGTTTAAGCGGGTGGAGCTTATTGATGAGTCTAAGGTAGGGTGGTCCGAGAAGGAAATTCTGCTGCTTCTGGAAGCTGTTATGCACTATGGAGATGATTGGAAGAAGGTTGCACCGCATGTTACTGGTAGAACCGAGAAGGATTGTGTTTCTCAGTTTGTGAAGCTACCGTTTGGAGAACAGTTTTCCAAAGACTCTGACTCTGAGGATGGTTTAGAGACATTTGATCAGATCAAGGGCTCTGCTGATCCTGAGTTTGAAGGCAGAATCAAAGATGGTTCGTCTCCCAATAAGCGGATGAAATTGACGCCTCTTGCAGATGCAAGCAACCCAATTATGGCCCAGGTTTGACATTCACTACAAATTTCACTATTTGAGTTCTCTCTCTATATGTTAGTTAAATCTTATTTGTGTAAAGTGTTCAACATGCATGAAAATTGAAACTTTTTGATGACATAGTACCACCAACATTCTTACTATTGTAATGGATTGTGTTGCTATCATGTCTTCTCCAGGCTGCTTTTCTTTCAGCTTTGGCTGGCACAAAGGTTGCAGAAGCTGCAGCTCGGGCTGCAGTGACATCTCTATCTGATGTAGACTACGAGGCTGCCAAAAACGCTGGTGGAGACCCAAATCGACAAGGTACAAAGCTAACACATTTGCAGTCTGTTTCTATCTCATGCCAGCCCTATTAGTGACACTTTGTTTTTCTGGTACACAGAGATCAATGGTGACTTGAGTGGTGAAACCGCTAGAAACGACTCAGAGAGAGCTTTGGCTGATGCGAAATCTCAAATTGAGAAGGAAGACCAGGAGGTAGAAGGAGCCATCAGAGAGATAGTAGAAGTAGAGGTAAGTAATAATAATCTCCAACTTCCCATTAAACATTTTGTGTATGATTACGCCTATGTTTGATTGATGTTGGTTAACAAACAGATGATGAAGATTCGAGATAGGATTGTACATTTCGAGAAATTGGATTTGGAAATGGAGAGAAGCCGGAAACAATTGGAGGACATGAAGAATCAGCTTTTTACTGATCAATTAAACATCTTCTTCCACACAAGAAGATCCAGGAAAGCCGAAGATAGAGTAGAGAGTTAGAAGTTAGAATGCTCTTTCTAGTTTGATCCTGATAAACGAAGAACAGTATTGTAATCGATTATCAAGTAAAGAACGAATTGAATCAACGTGAGTTACTTTCTTAGCTGAATCCAATCCTCGATCTTCAAGAACACTCTCTTGAAAGATCGCCAAGTTCAGAGAATCTCTCTCTAACTCTTTACAAATCAATCGATAAAATGAAACAAACTAACTATTCTGTTATTTATCCCAAATGAGAATCATAACAACTTTTGGCTTCAATCCACGTCAGCATCTTTGACTTTATCTTCCTCCTGCTCTGACTTTCTCTTCTTCGAAACATATGCCTTTAATGGCTTATCAATACCTTCGGCTGCGAAACGAAGCTTGTCCTCAAGCTTCAAATGAGGAAATTGGTGAAGTAGAGATGTAGCACGTTCCCATGAGCTCTCATTTGGAGGTAGACCTGTCCATGTGACCAATGCTTCCAAATGTCCTTCCTGATCATATCTAGTATCTACAATCACAGCAGGTTCCACAATCACTTCATCTTCGACTGATAAGGAAGTAGGCAACTCAGATATGATATGATCAGCTCCCAATACAGGTTTAAGCTGAGAAACATGAAATACAGGATGAATTCTTGAATCCGCAGGAAGCTTAAGACGATACGCTACTGGTCCAATTTTCCCAATGACTTCAAATGGTCCAAAGTAACGCGGTGATAGCTTCTGACAAACTCTTCTTGAGACTGATTGTTGTCTATACGGTCTGAGTTTAAGAAACACCATATCATCACCAACGTTGAACTCCAGCTCCCTTCGCTTCTTATCTGCATTATTTTTCATTCTATCCTGAGCCAACAACAAATGTTGTTTGATATCAATCAGCATCTCATCACGCTCCTTTAACATTGTTTCCAACTCAAAATTTGCTGTTGAACCATGCTCATATTTCAAAATAGTTGGAGGTTCTCTTCCATACACTATTTGAAAAGGTGTAGTACCCAATGAAGTATGGTAGTTTGTGTTATACCACAACTCAGCCCAACAAAGGTATTTTGCCCATGTTTTCGGACGCGATGAAGCAAAACATCTCAAGAACGTTTCTAAGCATCTATTCACGACCTCGGTCTGGCCATCAGATTGAGGATGAAAAGCGGTACTGAACTTGAGAGAAGTACCATATTGCTTGAATAATTCTCTCCAAAAAGAGCTGAGGAAAATGTTGTCACGATCTGAAACAATAGAGGTAGGAAATCCATGTAACCGAACAACTTCTCTGATAAACAAACTTGCAACCTCTGCAGCTGTGTAAGGATGTTTAAGACGCAAGAAATGAGCAGATTTGCTCAATCTATCCACTACCACAAAAATCACTGTAGTTCCTTGTGAGTTAGGAAGACCTTCCACAAAATCCATGGATAAAGCTTCCCATATCTTATTAGGAATTTGTAATGGTTGTAAGAGGCCTGCTGGAGAGAGTGTTGAATACTTATGACGTTGGCAGATATCACACTGAGCCACGTAACGTTGAATATCAGAATTCATCTTCTTCCAATGAAACAAATTTTGAATTCGTTTCTGTGTTTTCAGAACCCCTGAGTGTCCACCAATCAGACCATCATGATATTCTTTGAGAATTAAAGGAATATGGACTGATGTACTGGGAATGACCAGACGTCCCTTATACAACAATTTTCCATCCACCACTTGATACCCTGGTTTCTCCAATTTTCCAGAATGAAACTTGCCAAGCAGTAGTTGTATCTCATGACTCTGCTCCGTTTCACTAATGATGTCCTGCATCTGTAAATTCGTTGGGGAAGTCAAAGCAGACAGAGTGTGATGCTGAGGAGTGTCTCTAACAATTCTTGATAGACCGTCTGCGGCTTTATTTTCTACACCTGGTTTATACAGAATATCAAAGTCAAACACCAGTAATTTGGATAGCCAGTTTTGATATTCCAGTGAAACTTATCTTTGTTCCAACAAATATTTCAAGCTCTTCTGATCCGTATGAACAATGAACTTCTTGCCAAGAAAGTAGTGTCGCCATTTTTGAATAGCTAGGACAATAGCCATCAATTCCCTTTCATAAATTGGCTTGATTTGTTGTCTGTCAGATAAACTGGAATTGAAGTATGCTATTGGCCGATGATTCTGCATCAACACTGCTCCAATACCATAGCCAGAAGCATCTGATTCAACCACAAAGACTTGACTGAAATCCGGTAAAGCTAGTACAGGCGCCTTGCTCATTACTGACTTTAACTGATCAAAAGCAGAATGAGCTCTATTAGACCACTCGAATGCATCTTTCTTAAGTAAATCCGTAAGTGGTCTTGCAATGACACCATACCCTTTCAAAAACTTCCTGTAATAACCAGTTAAACCAAGAAAACCACGGAGTTCTTTGACATTTTTAGGTGACGGCCAGTGCTGCATAGCTGTTGTTTTAGAAGGATCAGTGGAAACACCCTCTTGACTGATTAAATGGCCAAGATAATCCACCTGATGTTGACCAAAAGAACATTTCTTTTTATTTGCATACAGCTGGTGTTTCTCAAAGACCTCAAAAACAGTCTGAAGATGTTGCAAATGATCTGATAAGTCATTGCTGTAAACCAAAATATCGTCAAAAAACACCAATACAAACCGCCTCAAATATGGACGAAACAACTCATTCATAAGGGCCTGAAAAGTTGTTGGAGCATTGGATAGACCGAATGGCATTACAACAAATTCATAATGCCCATCTGCAGTCCTGAAGGCTGTCTTTTCAATGTCCCACTCCTTCATACGTATCTGATGATATCCAGACCTCAAATCCAGTTTTGAGAAAATTTGTGCTCCATGTAACTCATCAAGAAGTTGGTCAATGACTGGTATTGGAAATTTGTCTGGTATTGTGGCTTTATTGAGGGCTTTGTAGTCCACACAGAATCTCCAAGAAGCGTCTTTTTTCTTAACCAATAAAACAGGACTTGAAAACGGACTACGACTCGGTCTGATCAACCCAGCTTCCAGCATTTGAGATACCATTTTCTCCATTTCTTCCTTATATGCGTGTGGATATCGGTAAGGTCGAACACTTATGGGACCAGCTCCTGCTATTAGATTAATAGCATGCTCTCTATTACGCAGAGGCGGCAGCTGATTCGGTTCTGCAAAAACTCTCAAGTACCTTTCCATTAAGTGTTCTACAGGATTTGGTATCTCATGCTTAGATTCGGGTTGGTTGACTTGAAATAACTCAATGTCAAACCCCCAGACTTCTCGTAGACTCCAATGCATGTAACTATTTCGTAGATGAGGTTGTGATCTGTAATGTTGGATCACCATGTAACTGAACTCGATGTCCCTTGTAGATAAAAGACATTTCGTGTGTCTCCCAGTTCATGATACACTTGCCCAATGTACGAAGCCACTGTATTCCCAAGATCATGTCTACTCTTCCCAATTCAAGGACAATGAAATCTGCTACATCATCTACTTCTTGTAACGAGAATGGTACTGCTCTGCACAGTCCTGATCCAGACGCAAAAATCCCCGTACCCAGGATAATGTCCAACTGTTTGTCCTTAATCATCTGCAGTTGAGCCTTCTGAACGATTGCTGGATCCAAAAAATTGTGAGTAGCACCACTGTCAAGCATCACAATCACTTCCAACTTTCCTATCTTTCCC
The DNA here is from genome assembly GCA_030180135.1 of Orychophragmus violaceus. NCBI lineage: Eukaryota > Viridiplantae > Streptophyta > Magnoliopsida > Brassicales > Brassicaceae > Orychophragmus > Orychophragmus violaceus. Next base: position 8,053,641 of record CM058235.1, on the reverse strand, counting down.
CATAGTTTTGTTGTTGTAGGAGAAGATAAGCCAAACAATGAGTTAAATGACAACTCCATAAGCTCTGTCACTAACCCATTTTCATCTTAAAATGTGTCTAGCATCTCATCATTGATCACCTCTACCTCATATCCCTCCACTATGGTTAATACTTGTAGCTCAATATGGCTGCATTCATGTGTACGAGACCATTTCTGATCACACTTGAAACATAATCCCAATCTTCTATGTTCTGCAACTTCAGTAGGTGACAATCTTTTCTGAGATGTATTTTGGCCCATTTTCTGAGATTTCCACCCTCCTTTATCTCCTTGTGGATTCTTAACACCAAGTTGTGTTGTAGCAGACTGATTTTGATTGCTACTGTTCTGCTTCCAACTGTTGTAGTTAGAAGAATTCCTCAATGGTACATACTGACGTGATGATTGTGATGGAGGAATAACTGCAGCCACAGACTTACAAAAAGCACTATCCTCCATCTTAATCAATACTGCAATATGCTGTCTTAAGCCACGAGGTTCCTTCATCTTGATAACCTCTTTCATCTCTGGTTTTAAACCATTGAAGAAAACATGTTCCAAGTTTCTTTCATCCACACCTGAAACCATGGTTCTCAACTCTTCAAACTCATTAATGTACTCAGTAATTGATCCCTTCTGCGTTATGGCAAACAACCTTTTTCCCGGCTCATCTTCAATACGCTGAGTAAATCTATTGATTAACCTGCGTTTAAAATGATCCCAGTCTCGAAACGGATCTTCTTCCCACTCAATATTGAACCAATTCAGCACTGCTCCCTCGAAAGTCAGTGAAATCAGATCAAACTTCTCTCTGTCTGTGTAATTCCCCAATCGAAAGAACCTTTCAGCACGACTTAGCCATATGTTCGGGTATAAACCATCAAAACAGGCAATTTTATCTTCTTTAACATGCCATATCTAGATTCCAACGACTGTGATATTCCCCGATAACCTAATTGATCATCATCCCGATAGCGAGGCGATCGTACCTGGAAATCGTTGTTGGATGGACCAACATGTGATTTCCCGTAACTTTTTCAGCCATTAACAGCTTTTCTAACCTCGCCAGAGTCTGTGATTGGTTGGCTATCGCTTGCGATTGACTATCGAGAGTTTGTGCGATGGTATCAACTCTCGAATTCAGCTCTGTGTTGGAAAATGTTAACCGCGTACATCCTTGGTGCAACGCTTCAACCAGATGCGCGACATCGCCCAAACGACCGTGCAATTCTTCAACATCGACGATCAATTCCTCCATTTCCGAAGATCACGAAGCTTCGACCTGCTCACCGCACCAATTTGATAAGCGAAGAACAGTATTGTAATCGATTATCAAGTAAATTACGAATTGAATCAACGTGAGTTACTTTCTCAGCTGAATCCAATCCTCGATCTTCAAGAACACTCTCTTGAAAGATCGCCAAGTTCAGAGAATCTCTCTCTAACTCTTTACAAATCAATCGATAAAATGAAACAAACTAACTATTCTGTTATTTATCCCAAATGAGAGTCGTAACAACTTTTGGCTTCAATCCACATCAGCATCTTTGACTTTATCTTCCTTCTGCTCTGACTTTCTCTTCTTCGAAACATATGCCTTTAATGGCTTATCAGATCCTGTTTTATTTCTTCTTCAATCTTGTCTTGTTTAAGGAGTAGGCTAAAAAAACAAGGAAAATTTTTGTTTTGTCAACAGAAAATATAAGAAGTCTACTGCTATTCCGTCATCCACAGCCGGGCTGATATGAAGACAATGTGATGATCTGTTGCGAGCAACTCGTGCTAGCTTGTCATATTACAAAAGCTATTCTAACAATCATCATATTACTAATATATACTTCAAATTTCATAGATCAAGCTTTGCAAAAATATAATGTATGTCACCACATCACACTGCTGAATATTCTCACGCCCTATAACAAATTTGGAAAATATCTTTATTACTACAACAACTTTGACAACGTTGTGTTTTTGAAAAATTTGATCAAATGACATGTATACAAAATTCCAAATTTTTATTTATAGATGTGTCATCGAAACAAAAAAAGACTAATTTAATAATAAATTTTATATTTTTAAATAAATTAATATTAAAAACTAATATTTTTATTTTCTACAAGATTTTTGTTGAGTTTTCCGGCGAGCTTTTCGTTGAGTTTTCCGGTGAGCTTTTCGGCGAGTTTTCTGACAAGTCTTACGGCGAGTTGATATCAGACTTATATTATATTATTGTAGACTTTTGTATGGTATTGGTAGACTAAATTGTATATTTATTTTCGGTTTAGAGAATGTAGACTTGTTTATGTGACGAATTAATTATCGTAAACTTGTTTTCAACATAAAAAATACTATAAATATTTGATTTAAATAAATAAAATATAAAACAAAAAAACAACTAATATCCTAAATCTATGTTTTTTTCATTTTATACATTGAACCAAAGAAAACAAACTACCCTAGGCAACGACGAAGGAGAAAAATCTTGCTCCGAGTCTTCCGGCGAGTTTTGGTAAGGTTTCTTCTTCTCTTCACGGTGGGTTTCTTCTTCCTATCATTCTTCTTCGTAATTGTGACTCTTCATGTTCCTCTTTAGGGTGGAGGGTGTGTTGTTTGTCTAAAGATTCTCGGGTGTCAGCGGTTGTAGTTTATGGAGATAGGTTCTTTGGTTGTGCAGTTTGTCGGAAGAGGAGGCAGCTTGGACCAGATCGAGTTTTTGTTGTGTGTGGTGGTGAGAAGAGTCGTTTAGCTAGGTATCGATGAAATCAAGCGATGGAGGTTTTGAAGGTCTGGTGCTTCTGATTCGGGCGTTTTGTGGCCGCGTTACACCTCCGTGGTGTTAGACGATTCCGACAAAGAAACAGATATTTCTAGTGATATTTATATATTTTTTTAAAAAATTACAGTGGTTGTTCGTGGTAGATTTTTGTAATAATTTCATGGTTAATGGTAGGTTTATATATTGATATGATGGTTGACTTATGTTTATACTTGACATATCCATTCGTATTTGATATGTTATATTGTAGACTTTTGTAATGTGTTTATAGACTTAATCGTAGAGTTGTTTCTGGTTTCAGCTTAGTGATTGTGGACTTTTTATATGTTTTATTTGAACGGTTGTAGACTTGTTTGGGTGTCGAGTTAATTATCGCAGACTTGCTTTCAATATTCGTCTGAATGATTGCAGACTAGTTTTGGGAGGAGATTGCTTACTTGGTTTCGTCTTCTACAACATGTTCAAGAACCTCATTCACACTATCTATCTATTTAATCTCAACACAAAGCCTAAAAGGTTGATCTTTACAAAGACGCAAAAACCCGTTCAATTTTCGACAATTCTCAACACTTACCGGAGGTGTATCCATCACCAAGTTTCGAGAATATTTCTTTAGTAACATGTAGCTCAGCACGACTTCGTGGGTTCTATTATCAAAACCATAGTCTTCATACAACATTCCAATCAAATCCCCATAAGAAGTTCTCTATTGTAGAAAAAAATAGGACATCATTTGCTCTTATCTTTGAAGTTATCAACATAAAAAACCCATTAATTTCTCTCAAAGCTCCATTTACCAGAAACTAACATTATTTCTGTCATAGCAAACAATGGAAATTGGATATGACGAAGCTACTGAAAGAAAGAAAATAGGATGAATGACAAGATCCTAAAGTAAATTTGGAAATTTGCAAAAAGCTAAATCAAGGTTTTTTCATGTGCCTAGATTCCAAATACTATCGGCGAAGAAGATGAACACCAAAACTTAAAACTGTTCAAACCAACACAATTAACACATTCAATTCATTATAATTCTACCACAATTTACTAATAATTATTAAGTCTACCACAACTTACTAACAATTATTAGGTCTACGAACTACAACTTATTAATAACTTAAGTCTACCTTACATTATACAAGTATATCATACAACATAAAAGTATACAATACAACATTAAGTCTATAAACTAAATATAAGCTTGCAATAACGTTTCATAAATCTATCACGTCTATGACATTTTCATTTTCCATATAAAATCTGCTAAAACCTCATAAAAGTTTACAAGAAGAAAAATAAGTCTGCAAGGTCAAAAATAACTCTACTAAAAATATAAAATTACGACTACACATGATATATCTACAACCACGTCAATATATTTAAGTTCCCCATAAAATTTACGACCATTTGGTGAAAATCAGTGAACTCCATAAACAAGTCTGCAAAAGGAAAACAAATCTACTGCTGTATAATTTAAATCTACCAATCGCTTAACAAATCTTCCAATCGACAAACAAATATACAAATTTACATAATAAATCTACAAGTCGAAAACAAATATGATGTCATACATAATAACTCTTAAAGATATACGACAAATCTATGACAACTGAAAAGTTTACCATTACAGTTTTAAAAATCCACGACAATTTAAAATCATCGGAAAAATAAATCTACCAAACTTAAAACAAGTCTATAATTTTTAAAACAAGTCTATAGACCAACAACAAATCTACTATTAAAGACCGTTAGACTTATATCAAAACCGAGTAAACTCATTAACAGAATCCATAAAAAATTACATTCCATTAGTGACAATTTCGTAATAACTTTCTTGAATACACATTGAAAAATAATAAAGGGTACAAAATATTATTTTAGTAGTAAAAACTTTTCAATGTTGTTTAAATAATTAAGATACTTTGCAAGATTGTTGTAGCTAACTTCCTTTTTATAAATTAAAAGATTATTTATATTAACTTAATACTTTGTAATATTAATTTAGAAAAAATAAAATACATAATTTGTGTTTATTATTTATATACTTATTTAAATATAATTTAATAAATTAGTATATTGAATCATTTTATTTTGTTTATCATATATTTATATAAATATATTATAAGATTTTCATTTTCTTATTTTATAAATCAAAGTTCAATGAAATGTACATTATCTTTAAAATAGTTTTTAGTGAGAATTAATTTACAATATCTTTAATAATAGATTTTAATAAAAATTAATTTACAATATATTTAATAATAACTTTTAATTTAATTAATTATCTAAAGATACAATATATTAATTTTTATGAGATTCTGATATGATATAAAAATATACATTTGTATTTAAAGAAAAATATATTAAAAGATTTTATGAAAAAAATTAATGAAAATTTGTTTGTCGTTAATTAATTTATAGTGACATTTCTTATAAATAATATAAGATAGTAAAAGAGAAAATAATATATTTCACATTTTTTCATTTTATTTCCAGAAAAAGGTTGGGATAAAGGAAAAGAAAGAAAGGAAATAGTTGACATAATAGTGGTCAAAACTACAAATATCCCTTTTCCATCCTAGGACATATAAATATATATATAAAATATAACATTATATATTTTCTTGGCTAATATAAAACCCTAATAATTGTAGGCAGGGAGGCAGGAATCCTCTTTGCTTTAATTCCCTGAATTTTCGCCTTCTTATCGTAAGTTTTCTTTCTCTCTTTCTTTCAAATTTATATGTAAATTCGAGATGTTTTCTGTTTGATTTTTCTTAATTTCCACCGGTAATTGAAAATAATAAATAATCTTCTGTTAGTATTTAAAAATCTAAGTTTTATTGTTTTATTAAAGTTTATTTTTATCTTACTCTCTAATTCGGAAATTCTAAAGCGCGATCCGCTTTCTAATTTATTTCTTTTTTTTTAGAGAGATCTAAAAATACTTTCGAATGCAGAATTGTTAAAATCTTTGTAGGTTAATAGGATCTATCCCTTCTCGGGTGTAGTTTGATTAGGGTTTATAGCTGAAATTTCTAACTTTTTCTCTTCTCGGAGATGGTACATGCTCCACTTCAGAGCTTCAATGAAAACTAGGGTTTTGTGGTGATTTTGCTGCTAACAAAAGTTTTGTTTTTGTTTGGGAAAGTGAGGAAAAATGTCAGGATCTGAGACGGGATTAATGGCGACGAGCAGAGAATCAATGCCATTTCCGATGGGTCTCCACCAGCAACACAATCAAACTCCGCCGCCGCAGCAGCAGCAGTCTCAGAACATGCAATTGTCCTTCGGCGGAACCCCTGTCTACAAGCCGATGAGCTCAGAGTCTTCACCACCGCCGCAGTACCAACACAACTCAGCTGGCGGCGGAACTGGAAATCCTGCCTTGAACATGAACATGCCCGTTACGATGACCGGAAGTGAGCCTGTGAAGAAGAGGAGAGGTAGACCGCGGAAATACGGACCAGAAAGCGGCGGAGTGGCACTGGGTTTGGTTCCCGGAGCTCCTTCTTTCACCGTCAGCCAGCCTAGTGGCGGAGACGACCGTTCCGGCGGAGATGGAACCTCGTCTACACAAAAGAAGATGAGAGGACGACCTCCTGGTTCTAGCAAAAGCCACAAGCTTCAAGCTTTAGGTAATTTATATTATTGGAATCTTCTTCCTCACGTGATGGAAATGGAAAGTTCTGATGGCTTGGATCTTCTCTGTCGGCTGTAATCAATCAATTAGAATATAGTAAAATGGTGAATATGGTAAACAATGACCTCGAGAATCCCTGGGTATTAGATTCCTTCTCAAATTACTTATATGCCCCTTTGACGTATCTTGTTCAACCATCTTTACTCATTTGAATCCCCCTGCAATCTTGACATTTCTTTCTTTGTTCACTGTTCTTAATTTTACTCAACTGTAATTTGAGCTCTGAATCTTGTCTTCTTTCTTATATATGTGCTTGTTGTTGCAGGCTCGACAGGAGTCGGATTTACGCCTCATGTACTTACCGTGAGGACTGGGGAGGTACATCTCTATCTTCTTCTAGCTTCTTGATTTGCTTTATTTACTGCTAAGATTTCTTGTCTTGACTCATTATACCGGTGAACATTAATGAGGTCTCCATATCATATGAATATGGAGAGTGCGAGTTGTTGTGCTGGTAACTAGAGAATGTTGAACTTGATCAGGGTTCTGTTACCTGTCAAAGATTATGTTGTGTGTGGCTGTTTGTAGAGCTGACATTTTGAGGTCCATTTGATTTCGTCAGGGTTCAGAGCTGACATTTTTTTGTGATTTGGGACAGGATGTATCATCAAAGATAATGGGGTTTTCTCAGAATGGACCACGCGCTGTGTGTGTCTTGTCTGCAAACGGAGCTATCTCCAATGTGACTCTTCGCCAGTCCGCCACATCCGGTGGAACCGTTACATATGAGGTATCAAGATTTGCCTTTGCAAATTTCTTCAATTTCTTAATCTCTGACCTATTGCTGCTTAACCCTTAGTGAGTTGCTTACATTGAACATCAGGGAAGGTTTGAGATTCTGTCTTTATCGGGCTCGTTCCTTCTACTGGAGAACAATGGTCACAGAAGCAGGACCGGAGGTCTAAGTGTGACCTTATCGGCTCCGGATGGTCATGTCTTAGGTGGCTGTGTAGCTGGTCTTCTTATAGCAGCATCACCTGTTCAGGTAATTTCTGCCTTCTTCTAATACAAATCTTCAAACATCCATGAGAACAATGTAAGGATAACATTTGGCTTTCAAATCACAGATTGTTGTTGGGAGTTTCATACCAGACGGGCAAAAAGAACCGAGACAACATGTGGGACAAATGGAACTGTCGAGTCCGACAGTACCCCGTGTGGCCCCAAGTCAAGTTCTGATGACTCCGAATATCCCGCAGTCTCGTGGCACAATGAGTGAATCATCTTCTGGAGGACATGGAAGCCCACTTCACCAGAGCACAGGAGGACCTTACAACAACACCAACATGCCCTGGAAGTAGCCTAAGTGATATTGCCGTCTGAAAAAAACCCAACAACCTTCTATTATTAGGCTTCTTTAGTTGTCTGTCCAGACAATGATTTAAATAACTTAACCTGTTCTAGTGTTTCGTGTTGATTTCAGAATCTTGGGTTCAGAAATTGGAATATCCTGATTATTAATGTAGATCTTCTTTTCATTATCAAGTTTCTTATCTTGAAAATATTTAACTGTGATTTAAACTTTACTGATTACAACATCAACAAGTCTGAATTGAGTTTAAGCCTGGTGGTCTTTGGCTCTCTTCAACAAAAACCGCATTGAGAAAAACCCAAGAGCACAGGTTTGCCAGAACCACCCCATTGCATTACCCGGGTCAACTCGTTTAGCCAGAGACCAAGCATAGATTCCTTCTGCAACATGTAGTCCCACGGATACTATGAAGACAATCTTTACAATCATGATTGTCCTGAAAAAGAAGAGGGCTAGGGCTCTTAAGAAAGGCACAGGTCCTATGGCAGGTAACCATCCCGCAGCAAAAAGAGCTGACATTCCTAGTGCAACAGCTAACCAAGTGAATATGGTTGGACCGTCTAAAGATCTCCGTTTCCTCTCCTGCCAGTATGAGATTGTTGCAGCCATACCTTCTCGGGAGCTCTTGAATGGAACATACCCAAGCTCTTCCTTGGCTTTGAGATATGAGAAATAATGGGTAACACCGACCTGCATAAGATCGACAGATTCATACAACTTGGTTCACGATCTCAGCTGGATCTCAGCTGGATTATGAGTTGAGAAACTGTTACCTTGTAGACTTCAGCAGGAAGAATAAGGGGTTGTGGTAACCAGCTCTTTGACAGCCATGGATATAGAACAGTGTAGACACCTTGGAAGATCTTACCCAAGGTCAATGCAAAAGGTACAGATATTGTTAACTTGGGGAGGTCATAGTCTAAACTTCTTAGGAAGGGACGTAGAAACTCGAATGTATTCACCGGGGAACCTACAACATCGCCAATCCAACAATTTAGCTTAAGGATAAATGTTCAAGATACCTCCCTCGTCTTGAGGGTGTTGTAAGAGATGTGTTTACCATCAGAGACAAAATACGGCTGACCAGCAGCAACAGGCACTCCTTCTCTGCCAGGAATGTCGTCCAAAAGTCCCATACTTGCCAAGATGATTGCTAGGACAAGATTCTCAACATAAATCCAGTCTGTTTTGACACTCGTTTCACCGGTCGTAAACAGCAGCAAACCCAGCTTTGCTAGATTAACTATCCTAGGAAGATGTCTGTCTTCACCAGGTCCATAAATAGCTGCTGGACGGATTGCACATGTGTACAACTTCTTGCTCCCATTCCTACACAAAACCACACGCAGTGAGAAAATGTACCTCAGATTTTTATAGGATAACTGAATCAAAGAACCTGACACTTACTTAAATGGTCGACCATTACTCTTGAGGACCAACTGTTCTGCAATGGATTTACTTCGACCATAGGCGTCAACATGATCATCAAGAGGGAAATAAGGCAAACTTTCATTGCCATTCTGAATCTCCTTACCACCAAACACAACATTGTAAGTGCTGACATACACAAGTCTTGTGATCTCATGTTTGAACACAGCTTCCAAGACGTTACAGGTCCCGTTTATATTAACCTCGTCACAACGACCGAACTGTAACATCTCTTTCCCAGACATGCCATAGGAAGCAAGATGCAAAACACAGTCCGCACCGTCTAGTGCTTTAACCACATCTTCTTTCCGAGTTACATCCCCTGTCAGCAAGATTCCAAAATCACTCTAATTGTTCAATTTAAATCTGACGATTATAGTGTGATCTAATACTAATCACCCAGAGACTCTTGAGATTCATAAATTGCTGATCAGATTGGGAGAAGGGTAAAAGGGATCGAGGAAAGGATTCAATCGAAGAGAAAGTGAACCTCGAATGCAGCGGACGCCACTGTTTTTGAGCTTATCGGACCAAGGAGAGGAATCACGGAGATCGAAAGAGCGGACTTGGCGAGCCCCACGGCGAACGAGCTCCAAGCAGAGGGCGGCACCGACGAAGCCAAGGCCTCCAGTAACGACGAAGGTGTTGCCTTCGACACCTTCGTTCTCGCTCAAATGCATCTTTTCTCTCTCTCTCTACGCCAGCAAGTTTGACCGGCGATGAGAAACCACAGAGGACTACTTGTTATGTCTGGTTATTTTTCCATACGTTATTATTATTATTATTATTTTTTTTTTTTTGATAATTGTCCGGATCTTAACATTTTCTAGGTCAAAAAAGTAATTTCAGGAGGTCCATAAAAAATTTTACTGTTAAAAACGTCTACAGACCAGATAAAAATAATTAAAGAATTTCACACTAAAAAAATCAACTTTTGATTAGACCAACAAAGAGAGAATCACTAGACTACCACCACTTAGTTAGTAAACGTCATGGTTTTTTTTTTGGTGATTTCATTCTCTAATTAGCATGTTAATCAACTATTCGAGATTGATATGGGAATATATAATTATAGTGTGTGAATTTAGTATTGAAAATTAATCATCTTATGTTTAGTTTTTTTTGAACAAAAACTGAGAAGATTGAAAGTATTAGTATTCACCCTCAAATTACAACATTAATGACAATAAAATTTAAATGTCTTGATGCATATATGGAAGTTTTTATTTTGTTCTAGTTGTTTTGCCGAGATGAGGTTGATTATGTTGAGCTCTTCCTTCACATATGCTAATAGTTTAGAGAAGAAACTCTCCTATTTGCTGATGCTTATGCTTTGTGATACATTTATTTGCAATAGTTTTCTTCTCCCCTTATCTCAATGGCATTTTGTGGATAACAATTTATTGGTCCTTCTTTTTCCCAATTTGCTTGTGCATTTGTCTCAACTAGAGGGGAAAAAACTATTGAATGTATGAAATTCTTAGCAAGTAATGAGACACTTAGGCAGGCAGACAATAGAGCATTGGTTGATTTAGAGATATTTCTCTTAGTAATCACAAGTGTTTATTTCTTAAAAGGCATTTGTTGCTTTTCATCACTCGAGAACTTTGATTTTGCTTTAATTTTAAATTCCAAAGGAATCTCTCGCATGTGTTGGTTGATAAATGTCATGAGGGTCTCTTTTGTGATTTCATTATGTGATTATGTTAATTAACTTCTAAAGTTTGGGTCTAGATTGATTTGGAAATTTAAAATTGTAGCGTGTGAATTTAATACTGAAGATTATCATCTTATGATTTAGTACCCCTGAATCAAAATTGAGGAGCTTAGCTAGAAAATATTAGTATTTAACCTTAAGTTGCAACATCATTGACTTGATAAAATTTGAATGTTTTGATGCATGTTTAAAAGTTTATAGCCTTTCTTAGTGATCACAAGTGTTTTTTTTTTCGCAGTGCCAATTGTCAAGACGATCCTTGAAAGGTCTAGGACCGAATGACTGAAATATGACACTGTAAGAGCTCTATTTAGGGTCGCTGATAATCTTCATGTATCCACGAAAGATGCTGAATTATGGCAGAAACATGATGGATTGTTCTTGTATGCTAATCACGACGCATTTGATGATATCGATTGGGAAAATGGTGTTCCCATTGTATTGTGGGGAGAAAGGTAGATTACTTACATTGAAGGAATAACTGAGGCTTTGAGTGATATATTTTTTTTCTGGTCAAAGAGTGATAGATAAAACATGAAACTTATGCTGCATAGAAGGGTTTATCGATGTATGAACTCCCACTCATTTCCTGTTCATTATCTCTTTATTGAAAAATGTCCAAAATCTATGCGGACCCAACGAAATTAGCTATTTGTGTGACTAAAATTAATAATCCCAAAAATCTAGTATATAATGGCGCTGTTATCACTCCCCTCGATGTGCCACACCAGCAAAAAAATGCCCAAAAGTATTGTTCTTTAAACTAATGGGCTTGCGAAATGTTTTCTACCGAAACCCAAATGTTTATATCCTTAATGAAACAAAAAAATCTCAAATAAATGTAGTAGCACAATCCGTAATATACCATGTAAAATTAATATTAATTTTTTAAAATGTTACATATTTTAATAGTATAGATATATAAACAGGTTTATCAACCTCGGTCTATTTAATGCCTAGCGATTTGTATTCAATTTCAAAATAATAAAAACACTTAGGTGAAAATAATTGATACTAGCATATTCCATCCGCATCATATGTGGACATAATTTTTTTAGTATTAATTTTATTTAACTTTATATTAAAAGAAAAATGTAAATCTTATATTTTCAATTTAATATTAATGATAATGATAATTATAAAATTTATGATATAAAATTATTTTATCTATAACAAACATATCTAGTAATATCTTAAAATCAAATAGCAAATATATTATAGAAATTATATGATATTTTATTTATTTTTATCACCAAGATTAAATATATATATATATATATACATAGTAAAAATTATTTAAATTCATATAATAAATAAAAATATTTAAGTTTCATTTAAGCTTTATATTTAAAAACAGTTATTTATATTTTTCAAAGTTAAGATTAATGATACTGATAATTAGAAAGTCATGATATAAAAATATTTTATGTGTAATAAACATATATATTAATATCTTAAAATCAAATTGCAAATATATTATAGAAATTATTTGATATCTTAATATTTTTTATCACCGAGATTATATATATCTACTAAATATAATAAAAAATTATCTGAATCAATATAATTAATAAAATAATTAACTAAATGAGATTAACATAGTAAAAAGCTTAATTTCATTAAAGACAAACACACAATCAACCAATTTAGAGTCTTCTCAATTAATATAGAGACTAGATCACAGATCACAGTTAATTTTACAAACCATTGTATCACTGTATTTTTTTTTGTCAACAAAATATACTAAAGAAACCTATCTTTCACTAAACCATCGTATCATTGTTTAGATTTCAATTATCTCAAGTTAAAATTAAATTTGGTAAGAGTTAAATCTACTATATAAACAGCTAAGTAAGAGATATCAGGAAAGTTGTCTTAAATCTTAAATCAAATAAAAATACATCATATAAATTACGTGTTATTTTTAATATTTTATTATTGAGAATATATATCTATTAAATATAACAAACAATTATTTAAATCAATATAATAAATATATAAAAAAATTAAAGTAAGGTTAACATAATAAAATTTTTAGTTTCATTAAAGATCAATCAATTTGAAAGTTAATAAAAGATAAAAACACTTCCTAATTTCATTCTTTTTTTCTTCATCATTTTTTACTCTAATTCGCTTGATCCTTCAATTGAATTATTGTTAATTTACTCTGCAATAAATTTTGTTTTTTGCCAACTGTTTATACTTAAGTTTTGGAATAATTTTTGGGCAAATCGCATTAATAGCACAAAAAACATTATTTGTCAAAAATATAGCACCAAGGAAGAAAAATTATAAAATAGCACAAAAACATGTTTTATCACTAAATTAGCCCTAACCCTAAATCTTAAATACTAAACCCTAAACTTTAAATACTAAACCCTAACATTGAATAATAAACCCTAAACCCTAAATACTAAACCCTAAACTCTAAATAATTAACCCTAAACCCTATATAATTAACCCTAAACCCTAAATTATATAATGCTATAAAAGTCTTTATAATTAAAAAAATGCTAAAAATGTAAATTATTTCCCTTGGTGCTATATTTATGATAAATTATGTTTTTTGTGCTATTTTATGCCTTTTCTCATAATTTTTTTGTCAAAAAAAAAGTTTTGGAATAATAAACGAACTCTTGAAAATCCTTAACCACTGTTAAACCCATGGGCAACGAAATTTTCTCGGGAAAATGACGGAATCTAGGAATCTCATGCTGAAAGCCAGAGAAATTCTGGCGACTCCAAGCCACGAAGGATTAGCCAATCTTGTTGATCAACTCTTCATCAACCGTAAAGATACCGACGAATACAAAGCAGCCAAAGCTGTGTGCGATTTCTGCGTCAAAACTTTCCCGAATTGCTTAACCCGAATGCTTCTCATGGTGTATCGACATTCTTCCGACGACGTCTTCAGACTCCGATCGATCTTTCTCCTTTCGGAATCAAGAGATCACGGCATCATCCAACTCTCTCCCGTCGCTCTCCATGACATCAAACCTCTGCTCATTTCTTGCCTTACAATGCAAAAACACAAAAGATCTCACGTCCAGATTCTCGGAACCATCGTTTCTTTAGTTGCCTACAATGTCAATGGACGATCATGGGACAAGCTCAGCGACTGTATTCTCTCACTCGTAGATACAGAGCCTCTCAAAGCTTTCCATGTCTTCCTTGGTTTGCCACCGATCAAGAACTGGGTATTTTTCAACCGGTTTATGCAGAGGATTCTAGTGGAAGCTGTGATGGTGTTGCGTGATCCTAAGCCTGAGGAAGAAGACTGGCGTTTAGCTTTAGAGACTGTAGTGAAGATAGGGATTCAGGTATTGAACACTGGAAACAAATACGACTCGATACAGAGTATTATTTCAATTCTTGTGGATTCAGTAGATCATCAGGAGAAGGGGATGAAACAATTACTGCAACAACGGCTTGAATGTCTCAAGAAGTTCTTGTCACGAGACAATAAGTTGTGTAATTACAATGAAGATCAATGCCGTTTTTTGTCAGATTTATCTGCAGAGTTCAGAAAACACAGCTTCAACTTCTACCCTAGTTTCGTTCAAACAGAAGAGACTAATTCATATGATCGTGCAGTAAGATTTGGACTTCAAGGGTACGAGTATTTGAAGACCTTGTCGTCATTACAGATCTTGGAAATGGTGGTGTCGAATAAGCTTCCAGTTCTTGACGAAGAATTAGCATTCAGACAACTCAATGTCTTACTCTCTGATCACACTAAAGGGAAGGCAAAGATCGACATTACAGTGATGAGAAAACTCCAGCCATTGCTTATCTCTTTTCTTGCGAAACAAGAAATCCCTGGGAACACGTTTAAGATCCTCGGCCAAGTTGTGCACCATGTTGCGAAAGAGATCTTCAACAACCAGGAAGACACATGGGTCGAGCTACGTGAATTTATTACATCCCACTGTCAGAAAACAGAGTTCCCTAAGGGATGTTACATCTTCAGGTGCTTAACAATGCCACTTGATGATCAAGACTTTGTGATCCCTGTGATGGAGAAGCTTTTACCTGAGATAAGAAGAATGTTAAACCCACCAATGAAGGGGTTGGTAGATAACTTGTGTTGGGTCTTGGCGTTTACAGGTGGCTTCTGTGCGATCATTCACATGGTGGAGATTGAAAGTTATGCTGAATCTGTGCAAGAGATTGAAGAGAAGATGGTAGAGACAGTGACATGTCTTGTGGAAAGAAAAATGGAGATTGGGGTTGTGAAGAGAGCTTTCAAAGAAATGGAAATGATTGTCAAGGAAGAATTGGAATGGTACACGGTTAATGAATTCATATTCGTTAAGCGGCTGCTTCAGAGACTCCTTGCAATCCAAGGCATGATATTGGATAGTAAGCTGTTGTTGGAGGGAATCAATGTGATGGTGGAGATGAAAATTGAGAAGCTAGGATTAGCTCCCTGAGGGTGAGCTTGTTTTGCTGAATCAACCCGAGGCTTAGGGGTTGTATAATCTTAAATTTCTGAAGATACTAGATCTTGCTATATAGTTTGTGTTGGAGACAAAAATCTATAGTTATATGTATAGCTATACATGATCATAAAAATTGAATTGACCTAGAAAGGGAATCGAACAGAAAACGAACCCTTCCAACAAAGTCATCTTGGGATAGAGTGAAAATCGGAACTGACCTAAAAATCCTGTGTGATATTCTCCGATTTCAACTTTGAACCAGAAAAAAACAAACAAACCGGGTTCGAACCGGGTTACATAATATATGCGTTGATAAATTAATTTAATTCAAAACACTGTAAATGAATTTCCTTTTTGTTAAGTCTAATCCTGTCATTTATAATTTTATTTCCTTAATTTGCTCTCTAACTGCTTGTTAGGGCATCTCCAACCCACCTCTATAATTGCCTCTAAACTCTATTTTAGAGGCAAATCTACTCCAACCCACCTCTATAATTGCCTCTAAAATAGAGATTGCTATATTTTCCTCTATATATAGAGGAACTCTATTTTTTCCTCTAAAATAGAGTTATACTTTTTTATTTGCATAACAGTCCTTTATATTTTAAATGTTTTATAGCTATAACTAAAACAACTAAAACATACAGCTAAATGTTATAGAATCAAGAATAATGCCGGAAGATACAGCTAAATGTTTTTACTTGTTACTTACGTCACCCCAAACATTACACGGACATAATGTTGATGTATATGATACTGTACTTGACAAAAAAAACAAATAAAACATATTATTATTTATTCTTTTATTTTAAAGTTAAACTTTTTTATTTGCATAATAATCCTTTAAATTTGTAAAAATATATTTGTAACTAAAAATTTATTATAATTTATTTCTAAAATTTTATATAGATGTATCTATTGTAAAATATTTAATTATATGATAAATAGAGGTTGGATTAATTTGTAATGGTTTAATTTGTAAAATGGTTTAATTTGTAAATTTTGTAAAGATAAGGCATGAATAGTAAAATTAAAAAGAATATTTAAAGGAATATTCTTTTTTAGAGATAGAAATAGAGGAATACATTGGAGTAAAACTCACCTCTATTTTAGAGTTCCTCTATTTTAGAGATAGAGATAGAGGAATACATTGGAGATGGTCTTACTACTTCCACGAGAGACATTCTTTGACCGATAAATTCAATGCCGATGAACCTTCAAGTCCTGAAATTTCCCTCACGGGTCGTCATAAATAAGTGTTAGTAAACTCGGGTCATGCTCCAAACGTTGAAGATGTTAGTGTAGCTGCTGAGTTGAGGAGAAAAAGAACATCGAAAATCACTGATTTCAATTTATTTGGACGAGTTCAAGAGTTTTAGATTTAGGTGTTTCAAATTGGGTATTTTCTCTTTCGAGTGATCTTTGAGTTTTTGGGGTTCCCTGTGATAAACATTTAGGGTTTTAGTTTCTTTTCCTTTTTCACTGCAATGGCGAGAAGACATGGATGGCAACTTCCAGCCCACACATTTCAGGTTGTTCCCCCTATTAAATTTGGATACTTCACTGAGTATTGAATCGGTCTGTTTTGACTTTGGTTTGAACGATTGTGAAATTTCCTGTCGTAATCTGTAGTTTTGTTCTTTTCTCTAGTCCCCCTGAAAATGACATAAAATTAAAATGTTTTGTTGGTATCTGAGATCTAACTTTCTTGTGATTGTCTAGCTGTTCTTTTGAGTGTATGTATATATACTTCATGTGCATTTCAAGATCCATTGCATTGAATTTCGATTATTCAACATGATCTGTTGCTCTCGTTGCTCTGCAGGTTGTCGCTATAACTGTATTTTTCTTGCTCACCATCGCATACTATGCCTTCTTTGCTCCGTTTCTCGGGAAGAAACTCTATGAGTATATTGCCATTGGTGTTTACTCATTCTTGGTAAGAACTAAACATGGGTTATACTCAGCTCTCCAGGTGCATAAAACTTGCTGTATAGCTCACAACTCTTATCTCTCTATCTGATTATTTTACAGGCGTTTACAGTTTTCGTTCTGTACATCCGGTGCACTGGTATAGATCCTGCAGATCCTGGAATCTTTGTAGAGGCTGTTAACACTCCAGCTCATAAGTCACAGAACAGTAACTATGTGCCTGGTAAGTACTCTACCGATGATGTTGGTCCAATTAAAATATCCAAGGGCTAGAGAAGTTTCTTATAGTACTTTTTCTGTTGCAGAGAATGCCTCAACAATTGATGGTGGACCATATACTAGACACGGCTCAGGTTGCTGTAATGCTATAGGTAGATTCATTTGTGGTTGTTTAGTAATTCAAGATTGCCGTAGAGATACTCAACAAGAGCAATCAAGCGAACAAGAAGAAGCTTTGTTCTGCTCATTGTGCAATGCTGAGGTATATTAGTATATTTGCTCCTGGTAAAAAACCTTCGTCATTGCGTCTTCTATAGTAACACCACATTCTTTATTTTTGAAGGTTCGCAAATTTAGCAAGCACTGCAGAAGTTGTGGCAAGTGTGTTGATGGGTTTGACCATCATTGCCGGGTATGCAACTTGAAAACATAGTTTTTTATTTGTTTGGTGTCTATCTTAGCATTTTAATTAATATGTCAAGTACTATCTTTTGCCTTAGTGGCTGAATAACTGTGTGGGGCAGAAAAACTACATCAGCTTTGTGTGTCTTATGGCTGCAAGCTTTTTCTGGGTATGTTTCCAACAAAGTTTGTTACTTTTATGTTATATATAACCATTCATCTGATATGGACGATGGACTTTGCAAATATGACTACAGCTTTTAGTTGAATTTGGAGTTGGTGTTACTGTATTTGTTCGATGTTTTGTGGAGCAAAAGGCGATGGAACATCTTATAACTGACAAGCTTGGACTTGGATTCTCCCGTCCTCCATTTGCCGCTATTGTGGTATCTTTTTTTGGCTAAGATAATATTGGTTTTGGTTCATCTTCTATCAATGCTTTGTTTCCAACTTCACTTTGCTTTTTCATTCTGCAGATTGTTTGTACAGCTCTCTCATTTCTGGCTATCGTACCTCTTGGGGAACTTTTCTTCTTCCACATACTTTTGATCCGCAAGGTTTTGTATGTTTTATTTGCATCATGTTGCCGAATCTTTACTCTCCATGATGCTGAGCTTTCATTTGTCACTTTTGTGGCTGCAGGGAATCACAACATATGAATATGTTGTTGCCGTGAGAGCGCAAAGCGAACCACCTGGACCGTCTATAGATGGACAAGACCAATATAGCCAGCCACCTTCACCTACAAGCTCAGCTGTGACAGCCGCAAGTGGAAGAAGCTCTCTTGGATTGAGCATTCAATACCGTGGTGCCTCCTTGTGCACACCTCCAAACATATTCATGGATCAAAATGTAAACAAAAGTCAATCTAATTATCTTTTTTCACTTCCTTCAGTTTTATAATCTCTCTTTTTGCCAGGACGATGTTATACAGCATTTGGAGCCTGGACCTGTTCGATCCACCATAGATCCCGATGCGCTGAAGAAGCCACCTCAACGTCAACAAGTAAGGATCAATCCATGGAAGCTAGCGAAACTCGACTCAAACGAAGCATCTAAAGCAGCTGCAAAAGCACGTGCATCCTCATCAGTGCTTCTTCCATTAAGCTCCCGGCCCAACCCTTATAAAACCAGCAGCAATGCAAGCGGGAGAAGCAGCCCTGCAAGTAGCCATCAAACCAAAAACACTTGTAGCCCTACCCCAGCTTTGACAAGAGATCACTTCAACCCAATGTACATGTCATCATCAGCTAACGAGTCACCATTAAACGAGGAAGAAAGCAGGAATGTTGTTGTTGCTGAAGCTAGAAGAAACATGCCTACTAGCGATGAGAGTGCAGTGGTTTGGGATCCAGAAGCTGGCCGGTTTGTATCGTCGTCTCAGACTCCCGGAACAGAGTTAGCAACTTTTGGAGGTGGTTCTCTTGCTGCTAACGAACTTCTCAATAGCGTAGCTTCTTCTGGGAGTGAGGGTAGCAGAAGGGTTAGAGGAAACCCTTTAACTGGTTACTTTCAACAAGTTAGATCACAGAGAGGAGGTCAGCTTCCAGTGTTTATGCCTACTGATTCTCAACTTCAGAGACATTTATCTAATAGATTCCAGTAGAAACATTTGTAGTCTTGTAGGTGACAAACTTTTTTTAATTGAAGTTTCTTATTATTTCTCTCAAGTATAAAGACATAATTAACTTCAGCAATATAATACGTCTGTGTTCTTAATTTTACTATCCAAAAACGGGATAAATCGAACCTCAAACCGATCTGAATTTTGTAAATATCTGAACTGTTTCTACATTTTTATACATAAAAGAACCGAACGGCTTTCGAGTAATTTAATTTCAACTACACTGTATTTAACTTGGAATATGTAATTAAATTCAAGTTAAAAAAACTTAAGGCATCAAAGTCGTTGTAGTATAGTGGTAAGTATTCCCGCCTGTCACGCGGGTGACCCGGGTTCGATCCCCGGCAACGGCGATAATTTTTTCCTATCCGTGTTTTTTTAAAACTTTTTTTTTCAAATAATAATTTGAAATTTCCCCATAAATCCGCCAGGTCGTTCATCTTCCTACATTCCCGAAAACGAGAACCTATGAACCAGCATGAACAACACAGAGCAAATATTCTAAAAACGAAAACAAAAAAAATCTGAAAAAACAAAAAACTAAAATATCTCCATCATTGGAATTCGTCTCCCGGATTATTTTGGCGCACTACGACGAAGACATCTCCACTCCGTGACTGCATGTTCTCGTCGTTTCTTCGCCGTATAAGATTGAAATTGATGGTTGTAAAATCCAGATAATTCCGTTTTAACAGGCAAAAAAATGGCTGGAGGAGTCGGTAATGTTGCTGCAGAAGGCCCGAGAGAGCTCGATCAGACCCCGACATGGGCCGTCTCAACTGTTTGTGGCGTTATCATCTTGATCTCTATCGTCTTGGAGCTCATGATTCACAAAATCGGAACGGTAAATCCAAACTCAATCTCACCGATTCCGCGAATTTCCTCTATATTTCGCTATAACATCATCAATCGTTTCTCAGGTGTTCGAGAAAAGAAAGAAGAAAGCCTTATACGAAGCTCTTGAAAAGATCAAAAACGGTACCGAAAATCTCAAGGAAATATGAAAACCCTAAAAAATTGAATTTGGATTTGGGATTTTTTTTTGTGTGCAGAGCTAATGGTTTTGGGATTCATTTCGCTGCTACTAACATTTGGGCAAAACTACATCGCAAGCATTTGTGTGCCGTCAAAATACGGCCAGGCAATGTCTTTCTGTGGTCCGTACGATGGTCCATCTAGTGACGCTAAGAAGCCAAAGAGCACTGGTCACATGGACAGGCATCTTCTCTCCATTCAACGCCGTGTTTTGGCTGACGCTGCTCCTGTTGAGTGCAAGAAGGTCACAATCTTTTATTTTCTGATCTAATTAGACAAAGATTCTCTATGTTGAAAATTTGAAATTGATGAAGATGAGTGTTGTTGTTGTTGTTGTTGCAGGGCTATGTGCCACTTATATCACTCAACGCATTGCATCAAGTGCATATCTTTATCTTCTTCTTGGCTGTTTTTCATGTGATTTATAGTGCTATAACCATGATGCTTGGAAGAGCAAAGGTAAGGTTGTGACATTAATTGTTATGTGTTTGTGAAGTTTTAAGTGTTGAGTTGTGAGTAACTTATGCAGATTCGTGGATGGAAAGTATGGGAGGAAGAGGTCATTAATGATCATGAAATGATGAATGGTTAGATTTGAGATTATAATTTCAGATGTCTATCACATTTAGAAACAGATTTATCAATTTGAGTTTTTCTTGATGTAATGTACAGACCCTTCAAGGTTTAGGCTCACACATGAGACATCATTTGTCCGAGAGCATGTCAATCCTTGGGTGAAGAATAGATTCTCCTTCTACGTTGTATGAGACTCTAAATCCTGTTGTCTGTGCTTCGTTACTCCATCTCTTGTGTCTGTCTATCTAAAGCAAGAGAGAATTCTCTTATACCTTCATTTGCAGATGTGTTTCTTTCGTCAGATGCTGAGATCTGTCAGAAGATCTGACTATTTGACGATGCGTCATGGGTTCATTAGTGTAAGTTCCTTGAAATTACGCAACCAATCTTAAAACTTCTTTGAGATTTGTTTTCAAAATCATTCTGTCACTTAGGTCCATTTGGCACCCGGGATGAGGTTTAATTTCCAAAAATACATCAAAAGGTCATTAGAAGACGACTTCAAGGTAGTCGTGGGAATCAGGTAACGCTTACCACTTCTTCTTCTTACACTAAACACATGTTCGTTATCGTTTTCTGTTCCAACTTTACAATCATTCTGGTAATGCAGACCTGAGCTATGGGCCTTTGTAATGCTCTTTTTACTCTTTGATGTTCACGGTTAGTCTTTTTATATCGTAATATTCTTCAACATACAGAGCTTAGAATCTAATTGTTTTGGTATACTGTTTTAGGGTGGTATGTTACTGCTGTGATTACCATGATTCCTCCAGTTGTAAGTGACTCAATCTACCTTACAGCTTCTGCTTCTTTCAAAAGAGCAATATAAAGAAAGTTAATGAGCTTTTAGAGGAAAAAAACTGACTAATTGTGTTTGGTCTGAAGTTGACATTAGCAATAGGAACCAAGCTTCAGGCTATTATATCAGACATGGCGTTAGAGATTCAGGAGAGACACGCAGTGATACAAGGGATGCCACTAGTCAATGTCTCTGACCGACATTTCTGGTTCAGTCGTCCCGCCTTAGTCCTCCATATCATCCATTTCATTCTCTTCCAGGTACATTAACCGCTTATAAAATGAAACAATTGATATTTGTCTATGTTCTAATGATCTTACTTGATTGTTCAGAATGCCTTTGAGATCACCTACTTCTTCTGGATATGGGTATAAATATATATATACACACACAGCTCTCTTTCCTCCTGATCTTTATCTAGTTCTCTCATTCTGCTTCCATTGTTGCAGTATGAGTTCGGATTACGGTCCTGTTTTCATCACCATTTCGCCCTCATAATCCTCCGGGTTGCCTGCGGGTGAGTCCTATGTTCATCAACAAAAATCCTTTATATTCCCAGTTCTTTTAGGGAACTGGGGCTTTCTTGTGTTACAAGAAACACTGTTTTCAAATCTACCATATTTTTGAGTGTTCCTAATGCAGAGTGGGAGTACAATTTCTCTGCAGCTACATCACACTTCCTCTTTACGCTCTCGTGACTCAGGCATGTCAAAGTTTTATTTGTACATCATTATGTCTGTTTTGAGAGTTTGGTTTAAGCTTTTAATTACTTACTCTGGAGATTTAATGTTTTTTTCAGATGGGATCAACGATGAAGCGATCGGTGTTTGATGAACAAACGTCAAAGGCATTAAAGCAATGGCATATGAATGCAAAGAAAAAGAGTGAAACGTCAACAGGTCAAACGCAGTCTCCACTGCCTAACGTCCGACCTAAAACCGGCGGCGATATTGAGTCTGCTCCGGCAAACATCACTGCCAGTGTCGACGTTAAGGAAGGAGATCAGCGTGGTAAACCTGGCGACCTCTTAACCGGTCCCTAGAAACCAGATCATAAGCCAAGAGACTACTTTCAATTAACCGGCTTACTCAAAATCCTATACACCATTTTTTTATTCTTCTTATATTGTAGGTTTAAAATCATTCATTTATGTCATTATTTGTTGTATCACAATTAGTTCAATTTTGTACCAGCTTACCCAAGGACATAATACAAAAACATGACCTATATAGCCTACAAGCATCAGGTTTAGCAAGATTGATTATCCTTTAGTAATCTCAATGATAAAAACTGATTTAGTAACCTGTTTAAGCGATAAGTGATAACATATTTGAGCACTTATTTAATAACCTATTTGTTTGACATTTGTATTTTTTCCTCATTTTTGGTTTTCATATATTAGAATAAAATTAAAACTTGCTACAATTTATATGTTATCAAACATGAAAATATTTATAACAATTTGTGTTTATCTTTTTGTGGTTTATTTTAAGTTTCTAACTACAGCAGAGTTATAATCTATTTCTAGGAAATATAAATGAGTTTTGTTTTTTACTCTTAAATTTTAAAATAGTACAAAATTAATGGTAAAGTTATGTTTTAAGTGGACCGATTATATCTGAGTGTTGACAAAAATGTATGTAATTGTTTGTGATCCATGGATTGATACTAATTGTAGTGTATTTTTTTTTTTTTTAATTTTCTAAATGTTATATTGAAAAATGAACGAAAACGAGTTTTGCAATTCTAATATATAAGCCAAGAATTAATTTTTTTATAAACAATAGTCAAATATATTAACTATAAAATATCAGATTCATGTAACATGTGTGACTATTTTTGGTTCTTTTATATTTTTAGGTTCTTTTAGTTTAGGGGTGTAACTTTTTGTGTGAAAGTGTATCACAACTAGTTATAATTTTGTCCAGCCAATCAAATGCAATTGAATTTGATTGGTATGCATGATCGATCGATATTTTAGAACTTTGAAATAAAGGGAAACTGAGTATTGACGAAATTGCTTTTTTTTTTTTTTTTTTTTTCTCTGAAAGGATACTTTTATATTAAACATTGTGGAATGCGTTTTTAGAACACAAAGCCGCCAGAAGACAACACCTTCTCCGGAAACAAAGCCCAAAATAAGGCAACTAAACCGGCGGAAAACAAGAATATCCCCGGAGACTAGTCCTATGCAAGGAAACAAAACCTACGACCAAATCAGAAAGCAAACGATAAAATCCAAATCCAATCTGAAACAAACAGAACTTGCATGTCTTGACCCGTGCGGAGAAGCTTGAGCGAGACTTATCGATGTTGCCCACGGCCCACCAACGATAACATCAGCTAAACGAACAGATGCTGAGAGACCCTCTCTCAGACTCAAAGAACCAAGACTCCACAACCCGACAAGAAAGGACCTCTACTAAGACCCCTAAGACTCTTTCGGATACGGTAGCGACGCACTTAACAGCGCCCAATGAACACCTAAATAGAAGTCTAAACAAACCAAATCTCAACAGATTTGGATTAACCAAAACCAAACCAACTTAAGCTACCCCGGAAACAAGACTAACCCAGAATAAAACTTAACTTAGAAAGCACTCACAGCCTACTCCAACAACCAATCAAAAACCATACAAAGTTCAATTGTCAAGATGAATCTGGGAATCAAAGAAACTGATTAGCAGAGGTGTTAAACGAAAGACTCTTAAGCCGATATACCACATCGCAAACCATACCCACAAACCGGAACCAGCACTAACCCAGCCTAAACCAAAACCTGAACCCTTACCAGAAATCAAATAAGCGACGCCACAAACCCGACCAAACACTAACAACACCGGAGACCCAAGATCGGAAGCTAAGACACAGTCTCACCAAAAGAGGCGAGCGGTAACCCGGAGAAGGCGAATGAATCGGCGGCAACCAAATCCACGGCTGCAATCGCAACGGACCAGACGGAATCAGCGACCGGTGACAAACGGAGACGGCGAAGGATCCTGGAGTGGAGACGGCAAAAGGGACGGCGCTGGCTAAACCGTCGTCGAGGTAGAGAAGCTTGAGAAGGACCCGTTATTGGAGACGGCAACGCAAAGGACCCTCCCCGGCAACGGCAGCGGACTCCGGCCGGGGAGAAAACACAGATCGAAGGTGCGGCGGCTTTCTCGAGAAACGTGCCTGGGAGCACTTAAGCTGACGAAATTGCTTTTTTCAGTAATAATAAATAGACAATAAAAGAAATTACCTAGTCAAAAAACACTCCCTAGTTCCCTGGCCAATATTGTGCAATTTCTTTGGACAATATTTATTTAGGTCTCCCATAAGTAAGTCACATTTTATTATTTTCAAAATAAATTTTCTTTACACAAATAACGAAAGAAAGCTAACCTTTGTTCAAGAAACATGTCGAAGACACCAGACAAACAAGAACTGCCACTAGAAACGAGTCCGTATACAAAGTACGAGGATATAGAAGACTACAAGAAGAACGCTTATGGAACTTCCGGTCACCAGGAGGTTAAGCCTGGCCAAGGCGGCGGCGCAACCGACGCACCAACCCTCTCTGGCAGTGCTCCTCCCTCCGCTGTAGATTCAGCTAACCAACAAGCTAAGAAGTGAATCACTTATTATCACAAAACAAACATGTTTCTCTTGCTTCTGTTTTATATTTGATGTTTTTTTTCTTATAATTCACTTGTATTTTTGTTGTTGTTCTTATCCATTGTTATGATCCAATCTAATCAGTTTATGGATGCTTTAAGTCTAAGAGAATTTGCATTCTAAACGTAAAAAAAAAAATATTTGTGCTCCCAACCATGAATATTTTGAGTTTGTCAAAAAAAAAAAAAAAAACCATGAATATTTTGATAGAGATTGATTAGTCACCCAAACGTCATTTGCTGACACACTACAAGAAAACAGGGATTTAGCGACTAAATAGCGACTAAAGTAGTTAGTCGCTAATCTATGGTCGCTAAATTTATTAGTCGCTATATTAGTCGCTAATTAGCGACTAATTAGCGACTATATATATTTTGTTAATATTAGACGCTACTTAGTCGCTAAATTTAGCGACTAGATAGCGACTAATTTGCGACTGATATATGGTTATTTTAGCGACTGATTAGCGATTAATAATAAAAAAAAATTAATATTAATTTTGACATATATTAATTAGATAATAATTAAATATTAATTAATATACTAATTATATGCTAATCCACAAACAAAATTTAAATTAAATATTAATTAATATACTAATTATATGCTAATCCACAAACAAAATTTATATTAAACATATTATGTTTACAATTCATACAAATTCTCCAAATTAGAGTGCTAGAGAAAGCTAGAGAAAAATAATCGTCAATGGTGTCATCTTCACCGGTGCAAGGATAAGCGTCCTCTGTGTCAAGTCCACCGTTGGATTTGATGTATTCGAAAGCTTGGGAAGGAAGGCCACCATGACAGCCATAGTTGTTGAAAGCTCCAGCACAATCCATAAACTGTTGCTCAGAGAGAGATATTCTCTCTCCAATCTTTCTGCAGTTTAAACAGTTTCAAGACTCGGAACCAAATTTTAAAAAGGGTCTAGCAGCTAAAGACGTTTTCTTAAAGCTGAAGAAAAGGAACTGGATGATTTATGTGCAGTAAGATTAGTACTAGACTTACGGTTTCAGGAAGAGTTTCTTCTGTGAGTTTGTGGCTACCCTTTAAAGTGGCAGAGCAGTTTTGAGCAGCACTAAGCTTGGTCCTTTGAAACTCTTGCCATGTCAAATCAGCAAACTCTGTATGGATTCAAGCGACCTACCTAACAAAACACAGTGATAAGAAACATATCTGAGAATGAAAACATAATTGATAAGAAATAGATCAAACACAAGTTCAACTTAGCACATAACCTGTTTCTATGGTAATGGAAAGACAACCTGAGGAACCAGTTGTAAGCTCCACAACACTTTTCTTAGCTGATCCTCACTCTCAAACTGCACAAACCCATATCCTTTGGACTGACCCATGTGATCAGTAGCAACCTTATAGGACACAATACTTCCACACCCTGAAAACGTCTCGTGCGGAGTCTTGTTGTCAACTGACTTGTCCAAATTCTTCACATGAGAAAAGGTAAAAGAAACACCCACAGAATTACGCATCATTAAACATAACATAAGCAGAAAACAAAGTTGCTAGAGAAAGTTCAAAAACCAATACCTTGACAAATAAGTTCCCAATACCACTTCTACGAGCAGAAGAGTCACGAGAAGAGTAAGTAATCCGAATCATCTTGCCATTGAGATGAGTGTAGTTCAACTTATTCAGTGCCTTCTCCGCTGTCATTACAAAACATACAAAAAGAGATTCAAACCAAAGTAACATGATAAAAACAAATCCCTAAAATTGCAACCAATAAGTCTAATTAGACGAAATTTGATTCTATATGCATTCGAAATCACTGCAAACAAGTCGTGAAATTGGAAGCAAAAATACAAATTAAACAGTTGATTCTTCAATACCCATCAGTCAGATTATCCAAAAATGTTTATAGATTCGCAAAATCAGATCGTAAAGATAATGTGGAATGTAATATATCAAAAGGGGGAAAAAATTTAGGGGACTAAACCATCATCGCTGTTGCTGTAGTTGACGTAACCATAACCAAGAGAAGTTTTGGTGGCAGCGTCACGGCAAACGCGAACAGATACGACCGGACAAACCTCGTTGAAATACGGAGCCGTATACGGAATCGGATGAGGGGAAAGACGCAGAGACGGTGAGCTGCGGTACGGAGCCGTATCTACGCAGAGAAAGGTAGAGATGCGATGAGTTTTCGATTTAGGTTATGTGATTGAGGGTATAATAAACTGAGAGAGAAAGAGAATCGAAAATAGATGGTTGATTACGGATTTGATTTGGGTTTCTCTCTAGGAATTTGAGACTAAGAATTGAAGAATGATGAAGAGATGAAGAACTAGGGTTTCAACAGAAAGAGAGATGGAGGTCGAGAGAGGGGATGAGTTTTCCAGAAAGAAGAAAATGGGATTGACCCTTTGTGGATTTTTTGGGGAAAATTTTTCCCGCTTACTCCAAAAAATTGGGCGGTTTAAGTTAATTGGGCTAAAACATTTACACGAACAATTCATTTGTGAAGCTCAAATTTTTAAACTCTGTTTAGTCACTATTTAGTCGCTAACTAGTTGCTTATTTACAAATATATTTTAAGAGTTTAAACGTTAACAAACATAATGAAATTATATTTGAACAATAAACATTATGAAATTATAATTGAACATAAACATTTGAAATTATAATTAAACATTAATCATTAACTTTCTAACTAAAACAAGAACAATATATCATAAGCATTAAACATTGATATTAGACATTAAACATTAACATACTCTATATGAAATTATTATCATACTAAGTATAAATTATTTGAAATCTGAAATACATTAATCAATACGGTTCTTCGTCATCTTCCGCTTCATTGTCTTCCGCTTCATCATCATCAGAAGAAGAAGATTATAGATTACACTGAAATCCGAATTTTTTTTAACCTAAGTCCTAAACAATATTTTCTTAACCTAAACCCTACACATTTATTCATCCAAAACCGAACTAAATCTAAACTAAAGTGAATAATGATTAGTTTTACTTCTTTTTCCTAAACCCTAAATCATAAACCCTAAACCATACACTCAAAACTTTATATTCATTAGCAAAGTGTAACAATGACAATGTATAGGCTATGATTAATGATTATATTTAGATTTTATGTTATGATTATACATTGAGGTTTACAATATGTTTTATAGTTTGTGTTATAGGGTTTGAGGGTTTATTTTAAAGTTAAGGTTTTAAAATATTAGATTAAGAAAATTAAAAAGTTTCTGCAAATGTTGAATCTTAGTTTTAGATATGTTAAAGTAATAGAAATTTTAATAATTAGATTTTTATTTATAATTTAGGGTTTTAGGGTTTGTTTTAGGGTTTGTTTGGAGTATTATTTATGACTGTTTTAGCGACTGATTTGCGACTGATTAGCGACTATATCGCAAAAATTAGTTACAAATTAGGTCCAACACGCGTGGCACGATATAAACGTGTTTTATACCGACTTTTGCGACTAAATAAGAAACCGTTTAGCGACCCGCCAAATTTAGTCGTTATTTAGTCACTAAATAGCGACTGATAAGTTGTAGTCTCAATTTAGCGACTAAATAGCGACTTTACCCTATTAGTCGCAAATTTAGTCGCAACTTAGTCGCTAATTAGTCGCAAATTTTAGCGACTATAAATTCAGTCGCAACTTGTAGTCGCAGAATGCTTGTTTTCTTGTAGTGACATCTTTTTAGCACACAAGTTGTGATGGCCGACTGATTCAGAACAAATTAGCAAATATATAAGTTAACTTAAAGTCAATTTTGTAACAACTAGCAATTAAAAAGCATGCCCATAAGCAACAAAGCATCTTTTGCACAAAAAAGCAACAAGCATCTTCCTAAAATTTGATGAATTTTAGGAAAATAGATGTTATAAGAAAGATTGAAAATAGATGTTATAAGAAACATTTTAATTAAGCTCTTGAATATCCTAGATAGATATCAATCCCACTAAAATAAATGTTATAAGCAACATTTTATTGGGGTTTGAATTGTTCGAGTTTTTTTTCGTTTGTAATTTTTTTTTCACTTTCTTTTCAGAAAAGTTTATTTTTTGGATATGGTTTTTCTTACTCTACTAATTTTTTTCGCATAATTTTCTGACCGTATCTCTGGTTTATCCAGTTTGTATGCTTTTAGGTTTTATTTATGACGAAAAAAATATTTCTTTTTGTGTATTTAATTTAGGGTATTCCAGAATTATGGAGAAACCCAAACTAATTCTAAAAAAGAAGTGCTATTCACAGATATTTTGTTTTTTTTGGGTATGTAAGTTGATCCTAAAACATAGACCTAATAGATGAATCAAGCCCCAAATATGTTGCATTCTAAACCTATTCTTTACCATTCGACCACTTTGTTTGAACACGAATAAATATATATTAAACGAAAATATCAAATCCCAATTTGACTTATAATAGAAAGGATATATCAAAATCTCAACAATCAAATAGAACATCCAACTACACATATCATGTGTGTAACCACCATTGGTTGTTAGTTTTAGGCATCAAAGTTTCTATTTTTAATCATTAGCAATTAATACTTTTAATCTCTAAACATTTACACACAAAATAACACTGTTAGTTGCAAAACTAATATGCTTATTACATCAATGAGATGTCCAATCACCAACAACATTAGCTAACTAATACTACCATTTTCGTCTCCATAATTAGTTCCCTACCGATTTGGGTTTTTACCGGTTTTGGATAAGTTCCATCCCAAACCAGAAACAGATTTCCCGATAGTTGATCACAGCGAAATATTAGATACATCCAATAAAATTAGGACACGTGTATGGCGGGAATCTAACGCATCTATTTTTTTAATCGGAGGTAACCCCTCGCGATTTGGAAAAGACAAAAGGAGATTGCGTGGATGAGATTTTGACCGTAGGTTTTCGGTCGAAGAGATCTAACGGCTGGGATTCGGTGGCGGTACAACCGGTCGAAATAATGCTTAGCCGTCGATTAACGACACGTGTCGGTAGGATATCTCCGGTTTGACAGATAGACGATCGAAGAGATCACCTGGAATCGCCGGTGGCCAACCAAATACCAAACGAGTCTCTCTCTCTCTCTCTCTCTCTCTCTCTCTATCTTTCTCTCTCAAAGAAATCTTCCTGAAATTGTCTTCCGTCAATTTTCTCCTGCTTCTTCATCGCCATAACTTTTTTCTTCTTCTTCTGGGTTTCCGAGAATTTCTTCAAGAGGATCTGACGTTGTAGAGAAAAGGAAAAAAGTAGGGAGAATCATAATTGTCATCATTGAGATAATCTCAAAGTTTTTTGTGTGGTAATTTTCTCATTTTCTGAATAATATACCTGCTTTGTGATTTCGTTTCTCATCAAGTTATTGGGATTCTTCTAAGAGCTGAATTGTTTGGATTCCTGAAAATTTGTGAGCTGGGCTTTGTTAAATTAAGCTTCTCGGTGTGATTTTGTGAAACAGGATTCTGGTAATTTCTAATCGATTGCTTGATCTGACCTAACATATAGTAGAAAAGATTTCACCTTTGGGTGGCTGGTTCATGACCCTTTTGAGAGCTTGATTTGGTGCTTAGTTAGAGTTGTAGAAGCTTGAATTATTGGTGTGGTGGTTATTGAATTCCATCACTTTCTTCATTTGTTGAGTCTGATACTGTCGGTTTGATCAAGATCAAGGATCTGCTGAATTTGGGAATTTATCAAAATCAATACTTTGGTTTTGAAATTGATATTTAAGAAGGAAGATTCCTGTAGTTTTCAAGTTTTCCAAGTGGGTCCATTTCAAGGTCTTTGGTGTGAAGTTTTGTTTCTCTCAAAAGTCTGATCCTTATAAGCTGGTCTTTGTTGATCTAAGATCTAGTCGGAACAAAGGAAATCGTTGGAAAGCAACAGACTGAGGAATTGTTACTGGATTGCTGATAGATTTACATGATTGAGAAGAGCTCAGCTGATGGTATGGATTTTTCTCCTTTGATAACGGTTCTGGAGGGCGATTTCAACATGGACAATGCTTCTGCAACAGAAATTGATGCTTTAGAGAATTTAGATAACTCTAAGCAAATAAGTAAAGGAAAACCTCCGAGACACCTTTCTGCTATCTCAAGCACTACTACTAGTAGGCTTCAGGTTGCAGTCACGGCGGTAATTTATCTAACCCCTCAATTTCTGGATTTGTTCTTTTTTTTGTACTGGGGTTCAGATGAAGTAATTGATTGCTGTTTGTACGCAGGATGTGGATGTTTGTAGTTTGGTTATGAAGTCACCTGATGAAAAATCAGATTTTTTGCCTGTATACCGATCAGGAAGTTGTGCTGAACAAGGGGCAAAACAGTTCATGGAAGATGAACACATTTGCATTGATGATCTTGTTGAGCATCTTGGTGCATCTGTTGATTTCTCATCTCTTGGAGCCTTCTATGGGGTGAGTGTATCTTCAAACCTTACCCAAAGAAGCCTAGATGCAGCTTTACAACATGGTTCCTCTGCATTTTATCATTTATTACTGTTAAAAGGATTTGAACATTGTTGATTGTGTTCTTTGGCAGGTATTTGATGGCCATGGAGGCACAGATGCAGCACTGTTTGTTAGAAAGAACATACTGAGATACATTGTAGAAGACTCCTACTTCCCACTATGTGTAAAGAAGGCAATTAAGAATGCTTTCTTGAAAGCTGATTACGAATTTGCAGATGATTCTTCCCTTGACATCTCTTCTGGGACCACTGCGCTTACAGCTTTTATTTTTGGAAGGTAAGGGGCATTTATATTCATGTTAATGTATGTGTGTATGAGTTAAAATATAAGGCTTTTTCGATACTTGCTTACTTTCATCCTTAGTGTAAAGACTTATGTAATGCTCTGTTTTACTATAATTTATTGTAGTTTTGGTTTGATTTTGAATAGAGTTTCTACTTTCTTTCTTTGTTTACAGGAGGTTGATAATTGCAAATGCTGGTGATTGCCGAGCAGTGCTTGGTAGAAGAGGTAGAGCAATTGAGTTATCCAAAGACCACAAACCAAACTGCAGCGCCGAGAAAGTAAGAATAGAAAAGTTAGGTGGAGTTGTATATGATGGCTACCTCAACGGGCAACTATCAGTTGCACGTGCCATTGGAGACTGGCACATGAAAGGCACCAAAGGCTCTGCTTGTCCTCTAAGCCCAGAGCCAGAGTTGCAAGAGACGGACCTGAGTGAAGACGATGAGTTCTTGATAATGGGATGTGACGGTCTGTGGGATGTGATGAGCAGTCAGTGCGCGGTGACAATCGCAAGAAAAGAACTGATGATTCATAATGATCCAGAGAGATGCTCTAGAGAGTTAGTGAGGGAGGCCCTTAAACGGAATACGTGTGACAATTTGACTGTCATTGTTGTGTGCTTCTCTCCGGATCCACCACAGAGGATAGAGATCCGAATGCAGTCACGGGTGAGGCGGAGTATATCTGCGGAAGGGTTAAATTTACTCAAAGGCGTGCTTGATGGCTACCCGTGAGCATGTTCTTGTTGTTTCTAAGTTACTTTGTGAGGCTATTGCCATGTTAGAGAGTGTTACAGGTTGACATGTTGTATGTTCTGAATATGTTGTTGTTACCTATATTAGTATTCAAAATTCATTGAGATTTTAGATGGATGCATATCTCATGCTTTTGTAAATAACTTTGTTTACTTGTGTTTCCTTGTTTAAATTATATCAGAATTTCTCTTCGTTTATAGGCTAAATCCAGGGATGTTCGATCATAACTAACAAGGTTGTATTATTACAGTTGAAGCTAGAAAGATTGTTTTTTTTTTTTTGTTTTTTTTGATGTGATTCCCTTGGTTTATTCCATTAGAGATGGTGAGGAACGATTAGGACAAAGCCCATTTTCTCAGGCAGGTTTCCTTGTCTTCCAAGTCATCTTCAACCCTTCTAGCATATTCATGTCCCAAAAGATTATTTTTCATCATGGACTCCTGATACATGGACATGTTATTTTCTTCGTTTGTGAATACTAATGTTTTTCACGTTTTCACCATCATCCAATTTTGGTATATGCCCTTGTTGATCCATTGAAGACGACATAGTCATGGACAAGTTGGCACCAGAATCACCATTTGCGGATTGAACCTGGCCGTATCGATCAAGAAGTATGTCCGGAGCAATAGGTGGAGGTGGCATGATCGTATCGGTTGATGGATAACGATGAGTAGAGTTGAGCTTGGCCTTGTGACCTCTAAACTCAAATGCAGCTTTGTCATATGCTAAGGCAGCTTCTTCTGCGGTGTCGAACGTGCCAAGCCACACACGAGCTGCCTTGTTCGGGTCACGGATCTCGGCCGCCCATTTTCCCCACGGTCTGTGCCTCACGCCTCTGTAGTTTCGTTGTCTCGAGTTTCTTTGTACGTCTGTGTTGTCCTTGCCTTGTGTTAAGCTAAGTTCTGACGAAATGATGAAAAATTGTAAGTTCATTCTTGTGGAAAAGTGACATAATTAAAAGTGATTAACGTGCATGCCTGCCTATGAATCCATTATCACACGTTATTTTTCGCTTTCATGATAACCATAACTTACCGGTATAAAGACATTTGTTAAAGATTATTAATGTGCGTTTGAATGATTGATATGATCATTCTACATCTCTTAATGTAAACTGTTAGGCCAAAGACCCGGAGATTAACCTCCATAAACAAAAAATAATATTAATTGGTAATCAACAATATATAATTCAGTATCTCCTATGATATAACTATATAAAATAATTAAGTTCGATCTTTTGAATGCTTTTCTCCTAAGTTTGTCTGGCCAATTATCTAAACCAAAACATGACCTTCTCAACCAGCTAGCCTGACTTCTGAAAGGTAGCAACCGAGCAAGCCAAAAAAATTAAAGAGCGGCTTAACGTTGAGAAAACTAATCCAGAAACATTCATAAACATGCACTAAGTTCTAACAAAATAAGATAATACATTGTGAACATGAAATATCGATGCACAAACAAGACTGCTATTCAATATATGAATTCTCCATTTGATCAAGGCCATGGTGCAGCCACTAAGGCATTACCAATGTCAAAAATCCAAGAATTAATTAAACTAGATTTTGTACCTCCGCGCGTGCGCGCGGGAGTAAGTGTACGTATTCTATTCCCATTATCAGTATCCTTGTTAGTTGTTTGAAATTATTCTTTATTGGGCTGGGACTGGATATACGCATATGTACATACATGAGACATATACCTATTGTCGATTGTTTTAGGCCTCCCACATTTAAGTTTGATATATGTTAGATTTAGTTCAGTTGGTGGTGCCTACTTTAGTTTTGTCTTTTCTTTTTTTTCGTTTAGTAATAATATAAAATGGAAAAATACCATCAGAAACATATATGTTGAGTGGTGCACTCGTAGGTCTCTTAATGCATTTGAATGGTTTGAGACTCACAGTAGATCAAAACCAAACACTGACAGACCTCTAAGTAGGTATAGTGTCGCCGGCTTAGATGCTTATTCCATTTCCTCATGTCATTCTTGACTTCCATTTCCTCATGTCATTCTTGACTTCCTTCTAACAATCTCCTTGAGTTGCATGCTTTCTTGAAGCTTTTATGAAGCACTCCATCGAATGTTAGCAAGTCTGCAAAATTGGTTGGACTCTTGATAATGATGTCCAGGATATGGTTGTAAAATAGTTTTTTTTTATTGATGGGTGAACATTTACTATTCTCCCAATGGTTCCATTCCGTTTCCGCCATGTATACATTTTATGTGTATTATCTCAGACAAAGTACTTTAGGATTTCTACGTATCTCATGTTCCTTACATCCTCATAGGTCTTATTCAATTCAAACCATTCGGTCAGCACTGTCGTCACATGACCCGAACTTGGTTTTCTAAACAGTGTGTAGTTGTTGGCGAAGCTCCTTTTGCGTTTCCTCACCGTGGGGGACCTCAATTTGAAGACACATTACTACTATACGTGTTATAGCTTTATAAAAATGTGTGGGTTTATAGATCGAAGTGCTGAGGTTTTTGTTAAGCAATATTTCATATAATAAATTTGGAATGATCTTTGATTGCCATTGTTCAAGAATATAGGCCGAATGTTTGGGTTCAAAAGTTTTTGTTAAGCGATATTCAATTCGTAATATTTTGTTTGGGTTCGTCTAAAGAATCCTTCTTGTGGGCTTGGTTATTATCTGTTATTTTTTTTTTCTGGCTGGATGAGATTGAGTTAGCCCAAAAAATATTAAACGGCCGACGAATCCTAATTTCATAGCTTTTTTCTGACACTTCGATGTTTTTTTAAAAATTATTATATATTTAATATTTAATATATGAGAACCCCTTTTTTTGTTGATGGGCTTTTTTGTTTTATATTTGAATCATGAGCTAATTATTATTATCGTTTTTGGTCTATTCGTTTAGCTTTTAATCTTATTGATGTGTTCTAATCTAAGTGGTGTTTTTTTTTGTTAGATCTGGTTGCTTATGTTAAATATCAGATTCTATCTAAAAATGGAAAGGATGGTAATCACCGGATGACTCATGAATTTGGTCGATGAAACTTTGTTTAATTTTTTCTTCATATGTTGCTACTAATAGTGGGATAAAGGAAATATAAATTTGGTCAGCTGTAGAAAGACACGCATTACTACTACCATTCAGTAAAGGAACTTAGCAGAAGATATTTGTGTACGTGGTAATCGACCAAAGGGAGGAAGATCTCGTAGCCTTGTCAGCTTCCTCTAACTGGTCCTTCAGTTCTTCGGCTTTTTATGCCACTCGTCAGCAGAGCCGTGTGCGTATAAGACGACTACGCCATTCTCGCAGCTTCTAAATCAACCTTAAACCTAAGTGATTATCTCTCGTTCCTTGACCTCTTCTCGCATTCTCAAGCTCTCTTTTCAAAACATTATCTCCGCTCCTGGTTTCTCCTTGTTGGAGATGGTTTCCTTCTCTCGGGTTGAATCAAGCGGAGCCTTGAACCGTATCAACTCCGATGACAATATGTTCACTTCCTCTGCATGAATGGCAGCCATCTTGCTAGCATCATCTGCTTGACTCGTAACCTTTACTCTTGGCACCATTAGATGCGACCAATTCTAGACTAACATTCTCCAGCTCATGGGTTACCAAAAGAAGAGCAGCCGAATCTGAACCATGTTGGTTTTTGACATTCTCGACTTCTTTCTTCAGTTCTTCTTTTCTCTGAAATGCCTTTATATCCCTGCCTCTACAGCCTCAAATTTCTCGATTTCCCCTTTTTCTGAGCTTTTAAAGCCTCATCAAGTTTCACCAATGCCTCTTCAGCATCTTGCTGCGCTTCCTTAAGGTCGTCTAGTGCTTTGTCTTTTTCATTCTCAGGGGATGCTAATCAGCTCATTCGCTCTCATCAGATCTTCCTTGATCTGGATCAATCGAGGTTGCAATTTTGATACTTTTCACAGCCCAGTGTTTGATTTTTCTGCATAAAATCATTAAGCTACAACAATGGATATGAACAGTTAAAGCATAGTGTAACACAAACCTAATACTTCACACCAGCTTCGTAAACTTAAGACCAGCATCAAAAATATAATGTCGTGGACACACTTACTTCTGGTCGGGGTTGCTAACCTTGAGAGACCTCTTTTCAGTAGAAGGCTTAGAGTTAGCAGAAGAGCGATCAAGCGAAAGCCGGGAATGCTGAGTCGGTTAAGGAGAATTAGGTTCAGATCTAGACGTGTTATGATTGGTACTTGTCTTCAATCATAGTTGACCACATCAAGTCCCGCACAAACTCGCTCTTTCTCGCCTCCTCTTGATCTTCGTTCGAAAGCGATACTTGTCGTATGTTGCTGTAAAGGAATGACGAAAACTGACACAATATGTGAAAATAAACCGAAGCAAAATATCTCTTTAGATTACAGTAAGAAATTTATACCTTTTAGGGGTGTCCTTAGGTTATTCCCCAACGCTATCAAAGTTTGATTATTCCCTGACGCTACCAAAGTTTCGGGGAGAGTTGGATAGATCCTTTTGAGGAGGCGATTGAGAGTTAAGGGAATAAGCACCTGCAACCCAGTGGCGAAGCATGCGACCGACGACCTTCTGCGAGGATCTGCCTAGCTGCAAGTCGGCGAGCGTCGAGTAGTCGGGAGTTACGGGTACAACGACGACATCAACCTGCGACATTTTGGGGCCGATAAAAGGTCGTGTTAGGTAAATGTCGTAATACGATGTAGAGATGCGAGAACTCTGGAGATTCTTACCTTCACCAGAGATGGCAATATTTATAGGTGAAGCCGTTGGATCGACGAAACGTTTCGGAGCTGGTTTATGTCCGTTTTGAAATTAATGGGAGTCATGGAAGATGCCTTTATTAGGTGGTGGCGAGAGTGATGAGCGTGGTTAAGGAGAGGAACGGTTGACGCTTGAGATTCAAGAGAATCAAAAACTTTCGGAGGCTGTCTAGGGTTTCGGAGGAAACCCAAACACCGACTGAGGCGATTGCAGGCTAGGCTAGTCCCATGAATGGTCGTCACTGCATTAGGGTTGGGCTTCAATAAATGGGCAACTCTTGGGCTTGGATACAATCTGTAATTATCCATGGAAGAGAGGAGCCATAAGAATGGCCCAACAAACCAGAACCCGTAGTTGGTTACGTGATTTAGCGTTTAAAAAAAATGACACTGCCACGTAGGATAAATGAGGCTGCTGATGTGTCCTCATGAGAGGAGAGTAAAATTGTCTACCATTATATATATGATTATCCAGATCTGTGACAAGAGAATTACAAAAGCTATATATATATATATAGTCAAGGGAGGACGCAGGTGAGGTGGTACGGGGTCCCGTGCCCCCAACTATTTTTTTTTTCTTAAGTAGTTTAAGTTAATTTGAATAAATATCTTTAGAGTAGTAAAGAAAATTCAAAAAGTGCCCCGGTTCAAAATATTTTTGGTGTTGTTTAATATTGTGCCCCCATCTAAAAACATTTCTAGATCCGCCCCTTTGTATAGTTATATAGAATTGTAAGAAAATGGAGATCAGATGAGATTACCTTGAAGAAGGGTAAGAGATGAAGATGAATCCATGGATGGTGGGGTGGGTTGATCTGTGAGTTCATAGACAAAAGCAGACACATCAGACTCAGACAAAGTTGAGCAATCTCTTTTTCCGGCCACTAATTCAGGTGAAAGAGATCTCTTCCCTGTATGCATCATCCGATGATATAAATTCAGATTACTTTGATTTTTGTAGTCAAAGATGTACAAGCCAAAGGAATAGCAACGATGTCTAATCCCTGCATCTATGTTATAAATAGACACACACGCCTGTATTTGTTGACCAGTATAGAGAGAGAAGTTTGTATAACCTTTTTATTCCAACCCAAGCATACACATCCCTGAAACCCCCTTTGGAGTTCTTAAACATTTTATAATAATATATTTTTTTTTTACAGGTGAAGGAAAAAAAAAATCAAAAAAAAGATCGGCGAATCACGTTCTGCCACGTCAGATGAACATGGAAGAAACGGTCTCCTAATATCTCTTAAATAAAAAACTCTTGTTTGAGGTTCTTATATTTAATAATTTTTATCCTACTTTGCCTAGGAAATGCTGCTAACAAACCCCCTAAATAGAGCGATGGACGTGCTCTAATAATTGGTTTGTATAAGACCACGTTTTTTAAGAGTTTTTAAGCACAGTTTCCAAGCAAAAAAATAATAAACAATTATGTTTCTGGAGAGAGAGTTAAGGATCGATCTTTAAATAAGATCTGAAGAGACCGATCCTTGCTGACATGGTGCATTCTAATTGGTCTTTTTTTTAATTTTTTTACCAACTTTACAAAAAAAAATATTAAAAAATTTTAAAAACCCCAAATGAAGGTTCCATGGATGTACATGCTCTAAGGTATCTACATTATATTTTGGTCAAAAAATCTCTACACAAACTTTTTCTTCCATAAAAATAATTCTATGCAATCATGTCATACATTGTCGTAACAAAACTTACAGTATATGAAGTGGTATGGGGAGACTCATGCCATGTAGTCTAATAGTAGTAAGGTAGTCCTCATGTCATAATATTAACTCAAAATGGATAGTGTTATGTACGTCTGTAAAATGTAAACTTTAGACGATAAGAAAAAGATGGTCTTAATATATTCTTGTCTGGTTTTGTTAAGTGTCTATCTGTTTGGGTGAAAGTAATTACACTATTTATTGACACATCATCATATATCACTACGTGCATGTACACTAACTTAATTTTGACCAATCTTATAACAGTGTATATAGTATAGTTTATGTAGGGGGGTGTATTGGACTAGAGATTTTAGAAGTTTTTAGGAGATTTTAAAGTTGGTGAGATTTGGATGGAATTTAAGGATATTTGGGTGATTTTGGTGGAATTTAAAAATAAAAATAAAAATCTACAGATATTTAATGAGATGTTTCTTTTAAATTCCAGAGTATTTTGGGTGACTTTGATTTGTTTCAAGACATTTGTACCTTATGTGTGTTGCAACATAATTTGAAGTATTTTTTCTCTCACGTCAGAAAAAACCATCTTGCTATTTAATCTAAGAAAAATATAAGATTAAAAAGGGTCAAAAGTTATATGGAGCTGTGATGAATCATGTTCCTAATCCCAAGCATGCATAAAATCAGTGAACCCATGTAATTGGAAACTGACAATTGATATGTTGTTTGCAAATGTGTTTCGAGAAAATGAGTGAAAGTAACGGTTGTTTCTTGCAGGCGACAGTTACTCTGGACTTTTGAGGACACATATTCTTTATGTGCACCAAGACAAAAAGAAAAAGAAAAACAGACCCTGAAACCACAAGACCAATCAAAGCTATGTTGACTGACAAGACCAATGTGTATTAGTTGGAGAGTAAGTCTTTGCTTCTTCTCTCCTCCTGTTTCACATTCATGTTAGCGAGACATACTCTGATCCGAGTACTTACATTAAAAATCAACAAGTGCTATCGATCTCACCTGCATCAGTCTCAATAAAGCTCTTATAGTTTTCTATCTTTTCGTGAATTTAAACCTTTTTCAACATATCTTTGAAACCCCATAGTCACACAAGTTTTCACTGTCTTGAGTGATTCTCAAATACTTTTTATTGCATAACCTTCCATATAAGCATTGCCATGATTCCTCTCCAAAGATGTGTTGAGATGCTACGACCACGTGAGTGATTCAGAATATTTATCTTGGGCGGCTAGAGACTACCACAAAAAGTAAACCGCTTTTCCAGTAAAATATTTGAGAGTTCTGATTAACACTTTCACATATTATCATGCATAAAATTGTAAACAGTGAATACTGAACCTGTAGAAGATGGTCCAGAATCTCTTTAGAAATCGTTAGAGTTGGAGCACTTCAGGAAAAGGCAGAGTGATACCTCAAGTGATGCTCCACCCTCCCATGCGGTGCCGTTAGACTCATGTAGAAGGTTGCAACATCGAAGGAAACTGTCGGCTCGAAGATTCATCGACGGTAGCTAGATTCATGGCTTTGTTTCTTGTTGATGTAAACATCTTCACTGGGAAAGGAATGAATCATCTTACGTATGTGTTACAGACTCATGTTCTGTTTTTTTTTTTTAAAGTCTCACCAAATAACATCTCACGTATGTGTTATTCTATAGGGATTATTTTTAACTAAAAATGAATACAAAACCTCCTCAAATCCTTTTCACAATTTTTATTTCAAATGATTGTTTAGCTTTGAATAACAGTGGATTTGATAAATGTTTTATAAATTGTTAATTGAATAACAGGGAATTGCAAGTGATTTTTAATAAGTAAATACAATTTTCATGTTCAATAACAGTAGATTCGATAAGAGTTTTTGCAATCACTAGTTGAATAACAGGGGATTTTAAAAAAAATCCACAATCTCCTAAAATCTCTAGTCCAATACACCCCCAGTAATGTTTAGTCCATTAATCGTACGGGAAATCTGAACCCATTCAAAAAACTTTAGGATAATCTAATCAGCAAGGCAAATATCTCTAAATATTGAGTAAGAAGTTACACACATGATGGCTGTCATGTCATGAAGTCGCAGACTGGTGGATAAGTAGGCAACCCAAAGCCATTTTATAAAGGACAAACAAATGACAACTCAGTTCATATTCGAAACATTGTATATTGTCTACCTTTCATAAAAAGGGTGGGATTGGGATATATCATTCGAATACAAAGACATCTACACATAACAAGTCTACAAGTAGAAAACTCTCTAAAAACCATTTGGCTGCGTCTTTGGAGTCACGACATGATGTTCATATTCGAGACATAGATAACCAGTTTCTTTTTATCTTCTAAATCAGTTTAGAGCTTTCAACCAAATCGTTGTTTCAAGCTTTCACGTGTTTGCTAGACTGTTCATGATATTTGCCACTTAATGATCTAATCTGTAATGAGATTAAAAGAAAAGTTCAGTTTCTATTCGCTAAATACAGTTTTCCGGAATATACTTTCATCATTAAAATAATAGAACACAACATGGAATGAATCTCTTTTAGTATATTATGTTTCTATTTGTGATTTCTAATGTATTATAAGCAGTTTTGGAAGATTCGTGCCATTTTAATAAGTGATTTGAGGGATTAGAATCTTGTCATGACATGCATTGATGTCAATGAATAAATTTTGTTCAATCATGATCTGAAACTTGTGATTGAAGAAATAAACTGAATATTTTTAACCCTAAAGAAAAAAGAAACATAACCACTGGATCGACAATAAGAATCTCCAAGTGTGTGAAATAAGATATTGATTTGAAGACTAAGATGACGTATGGGCTTACATAAAATTGTGGTCAAACTTGATTATTAATTATAGTCAGAGCAGACTTCACACGAACAAACCAACACCAACACGTACCAATCGCATGCCGTAGTCTAAATAATTGCCACAAAAATAATTATCATTTGGAGAACCTTGATTTAGTATTATATATATATATGTTAGAGGTGGGCTTAACACCACCGATTAATTAATCGTATCTCAATAATTGAAAGCATATTTGCGGAAACCAATTAATAACAATTTAAATCTAACTTATGTTGGTCCACCAATCAGTCACCATCAGAACGCCAATCTGCAGTCTCAAACTGAATCGGAGGATGACGTGTGAGGATATGGGTCCACGAACAGTGACTTAGTCAAATAGTAGTCCGGTGCCGTACAATGATTATTTCTAATATACGTCGCGGGGTAGCTCAGACGCAAGACTCGAAATATCATATCCTGGAAAGATGCATAGAATGATACATCGCCCTAGATTACAAGAGATCTGACACCATGATTTCTCTTATAAATACTCCTCGAGAGCCGTTTATTACATGGATATAATTCATTATGTACAACTACCATCACTTGTAATCTTTATACCTCCGATTTTCTCTCTCGAGCTTTGTTTAAAAAACAAACTGATCTCCCCGAACTGATTTCTCTTTGGAATCAGTTCGAAAGTCTAAAAACTTCGCCTCTTTTTGGCTATATCCATACAAACATGGCTCTGACTACTCTCCTCCCATATTCCAACATGTTCTTACCTCTCTTATTTCGTCAGAGTCAAATCTTTCTAATTTAACTGAAAATCTCAGCCTAATCCACATTTAAACATACTTGTGATATCTTGGATCAACAATTGGCGCTAGAAGGAGAGGGATTCAGAGATTTCCTACATGCACAAAAGATTCATCAATGACGAGATCAACTACCACCAAAATACCATAACATTCTCAAGAGCAGAACAACCATCCCGCTAGCTCTCCAATGAGGAATGTATTCCCCAACTCTCTCCAAGAATCCAGAGACACAATATTCGCGCCGCCGAGCTACGACTTACCTAGCGTCATTTAGACAAGACTTCGCCGGCACTGTCTGGTTATGGCCTCGCCCACGCCGTCTAAATACAACCTTGCTAGATCGTCATCGCGAGCTCACATGGGTTGTCTAGCTACGACCGAAACCGCACCGCCTAAACCAAGACCTTGCCCGAGTTTTTCAAGCTATGACCTCACTGAGCGCCTTCCCGCTACAGTCCTAGCCTGGATTCCCAACGAGCTACAACTCTCCATCCAACGAGAAGACTATCAATGCAACCATACTCCAATAGGACCATCAGTGCCCTCTTGCCCTTGAAAACCTCAGAGATTGCGTTACCAAGAAATTAAGCTCGGCGACGTGAGACGAGAGGAGCAAAAACAACACATAAATAATTGACTGGATAAAGAAACATGAATTCATAAAAAGGCCTTTTATTTCTGTTCAAATACAAGGGAGCATACAACATCCGAGCAGAAGCAAAAATAAAAAGCTAAAGCCGAACTAATTTATCGAAGACGATTTCATCCGAAACCATGTCTTAACTTGCAAGATCGAGTTTTTCCCCAAAGGAGCCAAGCTCCTTTCTTAAAAGACGACTTCGCCGTCTGTTCCATGCAAGGCTGTTCTTGGATATTAGCTGCACAAATGGGAACTGTGATGAAGCCGAAACCTCAGAGAATATTCATGGTGTAAGAAGAGCTCGGAGGGAGTCAACCTCAACACCCAAAAAGGTCAACTGGTCTCCAAAACCAGTTGTGCCGTACATCTTGCCGAGGAGGGGCTTTCCCAAAAGGACAAGATGTTACGCATCTTACAGTGCGGGTCTGCTCCGATTTACAATTAGTTCTCCTGAAAACAAGACAAAGAAAACTAGGTCAG
Source organism: Orychophragmus violaceus (assembly GCA_030180135.1). Lineage (NCBI taxonomy): Eukaryota > Viridiplantae > Streptophyta > Magnoliopsida > Brassicales > Brassicaceae > Orychophragmus > Orychophragmus violaceus. Next base: position 8,009,309 of record CM058235.1, on the reverse strand, counting down.
AAAGTCTCGAGTGATGGGAATCCAAAAGAAACAAGGGAAGAAAAATACTTACGCTGGAGGCAACCGACCCCGAAAGAAGCAGACCGGAGCACATTACTAAAACTATAGACGCACAAGATTGATACAAATGAAGGATCTTGGCACCGGCTTTATGTACAGAAAGGCGACAAATGGGGATAATCGCCAGTATATTTCCATATACTCTTTAGGAAAAAGAGCATAAGCCCGCCAACGAAAGCCATCAGACGACATAATGGCCCTAGAAGACGGCACCGATCCATGCTAAGAAAAAAAAACAAAAGAAATGTTGACATCAAGACCGAAACCAAAAGAAGAGGAGAATCTGTGATCCAAAAGAAAGAGAGAAGAAAAGAGAAGTGTGAGCGAGATATGATTATGAAAGTAGAAAAGTGTTGTATTTATATAAAAAAACAACAGTTATCAAGACTCATTTAATGAAGAAACGACATTTACCAACATAGCATTAAAGAGCATAAGCACACCAACGAAAGCCATTCGACGACATAGCGGCTCTGGAGGTCGGCACCGACCCATGCTAAGAAAAATATGAAAGAAACGTTGACATGCATCAAGAACGAAACCAAAAGAAGAGGAGAATTTGTGATCAAAAATAAAGAGAGAAGAAAAGAGAAGTGTGGGCGAGATATGAAGATGAAAGGAGAAGAGTGTCGTATTTATAGCAAACAAAGCAACCTTTAATAAGACGCTTTTAATGAAGAAACGATGGTTACCAACATAGCATTAAAGGATACTCGACTTTTAATAAAGAAGTGAGAATTACCGAGGGAGCCTTAAAAGAAATACAGAACCTCGTCCCCCCAGACACGCATGCAACATCCCATCAACGAAAACGGTCGGGGACTTTAAGGAAGGTAGCTCGGACGGCTTGACAATCATAACGACTCAGTCGAACTCCCAAAAAGCCAGTCACCCCTTCCACAAACCCAAAACATACCACAGCTTCCGAGCTCAAAAACAAAGTCGAGTCGCAAAAAGAACACAACACTCAGTGCTGAAGCCGAGCTTCTGAGCTCGCACAGAAGGGCACAAAAATGATCAGTGCTAAAGCCGAGCTTACGAGCTCGCACCACGACACAAAGCCAATCAGTGTGGAAGCAAAACCTAGACTCGCAAAACACACAACCAATCAGTGGTCAAAAGTCAAAGCTCCCCGCTCGCAACCCGAAAACAAGCTATAAGTGTCTTAAACATCATATCTATGTCGCATATGGCGAGGATATTCATAGTTGTCTTTCCGTGCCTATTCCAGTATCTTTGTTGATCTCGACCAGAAACCATGACAAGTACATGCATTCCATCAATTGCACCGATAAATCCTTTAAAATATGGATAATAATGCTTACTTTTGTATAATTTTGGATGAACTAAGAGGGCCAGATTTAGTGCAAACATATCAAGGGCCATCAATACTATTGCATAAAGTACCTCATTAAATTTTCTGCAGACTGTCTCTACTGAGTGCCCAAATGTGTGCAAGCAGTATGTTGTATTATATTATGACCATAAATATGCAGAAATATAACCACACTTTCTTTGGAAGACATATTGTATTTGTCCCGCAACCCGTATTGATCTTTCAGAACACTACATAATCTAGTAAAAACCATCAACATCATCCTTAACATGTTGTGGCATTGTTTTGGATGACCATTAATCATATTATGAAAAAACACTCACCCACGATCTGCATCTGAACATAAAGGTCTCATGATTCTGCTGTCGTGATCATCTTCTTCTGTTTCGAGTAACAAATCATCACCTTCTTCTGTTTCGAGTAACAAATCATCACCTTCTTCATCTTCAAGTATTTTCCAAAACAGTTGATTCTATATTTAAATAAAAAAATAGAAAAAAAATTAAAACATAAATCCCTAACAAAACATATTTAGTATTTTAAAAGAGTCATTAAAATATATTAATATTACCTTACAATTATCCCAATTTTTTAGTGTGAGCAAATTATGTCATATAGATATATAGAAAACACACATTACCGTCATATTTATAACTTCTTGGGAGATTTTTTTAAAAATTATAGTTTGTTATTTTCATAGATTTTCTGCTAAAATAGTAGTCAGTTTTTTATTGTAAAATCAAGTCAGTAACAATTTTTTAGAATTAAAAAAAAACAAGTCAATAAAAGTATTTGGTAACTTTTTTTTGTTCAACATTCACGTAGAATCTGTTTGTTTTTTTGTGACCACTTCTTTATTTGATTTTAACATTTTTTTTATATGGTGAATAGATAAATAGAATATACTGATAAAACTAAATAATGTAAATACGATTTCTTGAGTTTAAACAACCATTTTTCTATCCGGAAGGCGACCTAACTCCATCAATCTCTCTCTCTCTCTCTGAAGATGGTGCCACTGTGGTCTCGTCGTCGGCTGCTTCCCGGAGGATTCTAGATCTCCTTCACCTAAAACCTCCTTGCCTCTGTGATTCTGTTATCCCCATGGAAAGCAAAGACGTTGTTGGTTTGTTACCGTACCGTTGTTGACGATGGCTCAGTTCCCGCACCCTGCTCAAGATTCTTCTCCGTCAAGCCTAGCCACTACTGGAGATCACTCAACCAGCTTTTCCTTTCACAGGAACTTACCTTTCGCTCCAGATCCTCGCTGGCCAAATCTGAATAAATGGTCTGGTCCTTCGCCCAGCCTGTTGTCGGAGGTGTTGAAGACGAAATCCTCTTCTCCGGTAGTCTCTTAAGTTCCTCCTCCACCTACTTTCGTCTCCCCTCAGGTTGAAAAGCCCATTCACCTTGTTCTCGATGAGCTCCCTCCGCCGAGCAAAGAGCTTCGTCCTTCGGTTATCTCTCCGGCTTTCACTCCTTCGCCTCCGGCTGTCACTCCTTGGCTTCCGGTTTCCATGTCCAAGGGAGCTTGGGATAAGCCTCTTCCATTTTGCTCAGTCCCCGCAAGACAATCGTCTGAACTATTTCAGCAAAGTCATGTGAATTCTCAGTGGCCAGAACTGGTGAATGGGAAAAATACGGTTAAAGTTAAGGGCTATGCTATCTCTGCTCTGCCTCCGGAACATGTTTCAGACTTAGAAGCGGAAAACATCAAAGCTTGCTCCAAAGATTACCCCTGGACAGCAAAAATGAACCAATCTCTTAGGAATTTTCATAGAGTTGCTATCCCGGAGTACATGGAAGATGGTATCCCGAAGATTAGAATCCCAAGTCATGTTCTCTTAGATGGTGTAGAGAATCAAAAAGAGTTTGTTGTGGGACAGTTTTATCGATGCTCTGCCCCTTCCAGTGGTCAAATTCAAGCTGCAGTAACTAGGATTTGGGGAAGGAAATGTAGAATTTTCATCCGCAAATTGGGAGAGTCTAACTATCTCTTCCATATCCCTGATGAATTAACCCGTAAATGGGTTCTGGAAAGAGGACTGTGGCATGTTGATGATTGCTTAATGTTTGTATCTCCTTGGTCTACTAGTGACACTATATGTGTCCCAGAGATTACGACAGTTCCGGTCTTGCTGACTCTTAATAACATTCCGGATCAGCTTTATTCTTTCGTTGGAATCAAGTGGATTGCTTCGGGGATAGGGGAACCAATGTTGACTGAGAAACCTTGGCTAGATCCGACTCAGATTGGAAAAGCCAAATTCTAGTCGAGGTAAAGCTTGATAAACCTTTCCCTAAACGTGTGGCGTTGATTGATAAGAGTGATACCATCACAATGGTAGATGTTCTATACTCGTGGTTACCTTCTAATTGTAGTTGATGTCGACAATTGGGACACAAAGCTTCTCGACGTCTACTCAAATCAGGTATCTCAATTGCCATTACAGTCTCAAAAACTGCTGAAAATTCATGGGATACCACATGGTTAAAGAAAGATAATGGGAAGGCTCGATGCTGAGCTACCTATTACATAAGTAGAGAGATTGGAGACGGAAACTTCTCCAATTAGTGTTCCCACGACCTCTCTAGCTTGTGCTAAAGAAGATTTTGCTCTGATTTCTACTCCATCTGCACCTGCCACCATTTTGCCAATAGGTTCTTCTGTGATTTCTAATGCCAAATTTACTGCCATTGAGGCTAATGCTTGTACTTCTCTAATCAACAGCCCTGTCTTGGCTCAAACGGTTGAGACTATCTCTACTGAGGAAGCTTCTCCTCCGGCTATTCAAGTTGAGCGATCAATTCAGAGGTCTTTATCTAGTGCGGCTATGCAAAACAATAGGTTCTCATTTTTAGATTCTTCGGAGGATGAGGAAGAGACAGTAGATGTTGATATTGACCCGAATCAGACTGGTTTTTTTCACCCGTGCTGGTAAAAGAATCCTCTGAGAACAGCCGGTCAAGCCGTCTGCAAAAGCCAATGAGATGCAGTGGCTTCCAGGTGCATCGGGCCGTGGAAATCGTGGTCGAGATAATAGAGGCGGTCGTGGCTAGCTCCGTTATCTCTTTAGTCTATTTTTTGTAATCGAGGCGGAAGACTCGATTAGTTTCTTTTCTTTTCTTGCCATCCTAACCTATGTTAAGGTTAATGGCTTATTGCTAGGTCTATTCCCAATTGCTCAAACTTTTTGATTTGTAAAAGTTTTTCCTTTTTGAAATTAAATATGAAAGCCCTTTTTCAAAAAAAAAAAAAAAACAACCATTTTTTGTTGAGGTTTTAAATATAGTAATTATTTTAGGTTTTTATTCAGAAAAACAAGGTCAACAGCACTCAATCTTTATGGATCAAAATAATCAATAACAATTTCTTAGAAAAAACCAAGTTAATAACATGTATCTAGTTACAATATTTTTTGGTTCAGCATTTACGTAGAATTTCTTTTTTTTTTGTGTGTGACCAATTCTTTATTTTCTTTTAACAAAAAGACATTTATATGGTAGATAAATAAATAGAATATAATGATAAAAATGAACAGTGTAAACACAATTAGCTGAGTTTAAACAACCATTTTTCTTGAGGTTTTAAATATAGTTACTATTCTATGTTTTTATTCAGAAAAATAAAGTAAAAAACACTCGATTTTTATGGATCAAAACAATCAACAACAATTTTTTAGGAATAAAAAACCAAGTCAGTAATATGTCTCCTTTCAATAAATGTAGTATTAGTATAATAAATGTACATAGGTTTGCAAGTGTAGAAGAAATCTCACTTTAGCGTTGTATTTACAATGTTTCAATGATCTAAAAATAGCATTTGAATATTTTTAAAAATTATATTTTGAATATTTCTTGATTGTGCAATGGAAAAAGGTATATAAAAATTATTATAAACTAATAATAGTAATCCTTGTTTTTGTTCAACTTAAACCTGTTCAACTGAGAAATATTCAATGAAACTTTTAAATGTTTTTAAAACTTCAAAGTTTAAAGCCAAATAGTCTTTTTATTCAAAAAAACAAAACACAATAATGAACACGTAAAGACATTCAAATTAACCACCTAGTAGGAGGATGACTTCGATCCGGAGCAAAGATCCCATGAACCCCGGAAAAAATGGCTTGAGCTAAAGCAATGACTTTCGTGATTTTTGTCTACAAGGAGACCAGGTTGCGTCTGATATACTATATATATCCGAAAATTGTTCTAGGGATTGACCTTGTACTAGCTTTCTTGAGCCTTCTGTTCATTTTGGATACTATCACAAACATTAATATACCTTAACAGGTAGATGTTTTCTTAGTTAGATTGATCCTACTACTAAAGAGCAAGAATTAAAATTTCTAAATATATATCTCTCAAATAGCAATGAAGGAGGATTTCAGAAACCATAAAAGAAGACCAAGAAACGATTTGGTTAATGAAAAGAAAACTCATCTTGACATTTGGGTGAAGCTGAACATAATAATCAAATAAGATACAAAAACAAAAGACTAAGTTATATATATGAAGGAGAGAGTTCATGCATCAAACCATAACAGCTAGAGATAACGGAAATTCAAATTTCCCAGCAACCATAACATGATCGCACCGATCAACCTTACCCCAAGTCTCCCCTCCTTGACGTCTTTCAAGCGAAATCTCTGCACACCAAATATTATCTATTGGTTCTTCTTCTATTTTACGAAAAAACAAAGCCAGTTTCCGACCATAACGCACAGTGTCCGACAAATATGGACAACTTATCTCGGCCAAAAACTGTTCCAAACCTTTCACCACTCCCCAAGACCTCTGCTTTGGATCATAAGTTCTTAAAAAGTTCTCATAACGATCGTAGTAGTACAAGACGTCATCAAGAACGAACGGATGATCCCATTCCTTAGAATTCAGCGCCTCGTCCGTTTCCCATTTATTTTCCTTTGGCACGTAAACAAAGCTTTTGAAAAGACACCTTATGTAAATCTTGTCAGCCATCACCACCACAAAACTAGACTCCCACGTCTTAGCTGGCTCAGTGTCCGGCTTTATTAGCCCAGGCACCCACATTTGTGTTTTTGTATTGAACACAACCATCACCTTTGACATCATACTGCAGTGTCCAAATACGTAGATTTTATCGTCGATAAAGGCAGCAACTGTATTACACATGGGTATAGGCATGTTGGGGAGGAGTTGCACTGTGTGAGATCTACAATCCATGCAATACGCAGTCGATGACGTTTCCGTATACGACTCACCAAACACATATATACACGAACCCACATCCGCAAAGCTTTCACCGGTAGGCAAATCTGAAAGCGAAGAGATAAGGACCAAGCGGCGATTGCCGTTGGTTTCCTGGCGAAGAATATACCAACAGGCATTACTATAGACCTCGCGACAGAGTAAAACATATAGACAGATTTCGGTGCAGCTCAACAGAGATCTTCTAGCGTATATCTCAGGGGACACAACGAGTGATCGGAAGTGCTTAGAAACGAGGGAGAGAATTGGATAGTCGCATCTTGGTACACGTGCTAATATGTCAACGACGATGTCATCGGGTAGTGACGTAATCAGAGACGGTGGTTCCGATGATTCCTCATTCTCTACCCTAGTTGTGGAAGACATCTCCGCCAGATCAGTAGCCACCCAACTTTAGAGACACACAAAACAAAACCCTAATTTTAAGGTTCGATGTATATATATGATAAAGCTTACGTGGACCGATTGCAATTTGGGAAAGAACATATTAAAGAAATGATTATATAATAATCAATTAAAAATATATAAAATGTATTGAATATATATATATATAATTATTTTATATTTATCCATATATAATAGAAAATATATAAATTAATACTCGAAAATCCGATTCCAACTTACACTATATCAAAATATACACAATTTGATAAAATAATAAAATAATAATTTATTTAGAAATTATATACAAATATATATGGGGAATTGCTCTTTTAGACCATTATTTGGTTTTGAAAATTAAAATAGATCCCTTTTGTAAAGAAATATAAAAATATTCATTGGGTAGAAAATTACCTTAAACACCCCACAACCAAACAATAAAATAAAAATTTAAATTGCCGTATTAACTTTTAAAAAATGTAATAATTACTTGAAATCTACGAGGAAGACTTCTAAAGAAGTCTGCAAGGTAGACTTCAATGAAAAATTTATATTTTTCATATATCTTAAATTTAAATTATAACATTTATAAAGAATATTTTTATCAGACCACTTTTAAATAATCAAAACCCAATCAAATACACCAATGAAAAATAAATGTTATACAAAATAAATCATATTTAACAAACATGTCTAAATAACAAATTGTAGGTGCTGAAGAAGAAGTCTACGTTAAAAATATTTTGTAAACGTCTTTGGTAGAAATCTACTTTTTCAAGTCAGACATAAAATACAAATTGGCGGGAACTTAAGTTTTTTGGGGTAATATATATTTTAAAAAAAAAATTTAAATTGAAGTTTACTTGAAAAATCTACTCTTGAAGTCTACTGGAAATTATTTCTAACATGGACATTTTACCTCCAATAAAGTATTGAAGGTAAGTGCTACTTTTGTTCTTGTAAAAAAAATAATCTCTTTCTCTCTCTAAAATTCTCTCTTCTTGCTGTGAGACTCATTTGTCGCCGTCTCCTCTATTTTTGTGGTATTATTTTTTCTTCATTTTTTGTGTAATAATATATTATTTTTGTTTTCTTCTGAATTTTCATGAGTCTTATTTAATAATACATAGATATGGAAGAGATACTTCTACAGTCAACCTTCAAGTAGCTCTATGAAGAGTTTGTGGAGTTTAGGGTTGCTCGAAGTGAACTCTACTACTAGAACTAAATTCAGGATTCTTGATAAATGTTTTTGCGGGTTGTTGATGGTAATACAAGTTTCCACCACCAACGATAATCCGGTAGAATATTTTTTGGATGCAATAACTATAAGGTATTAAGACTCATGTAGTGTTATTTGTTTTACGATTGTCGTTTGTATCTTTGAATATAATAAATTGTTGAATATCTATGTATAGGATAATAACCATCATTTATTTAAATGGTGGATGAAGCTAATGTGAAGGAATTTCAAGAGTTTAGATGTGCTTTAAAAAACCAAGAAAAGAAGACTCCAGTTCTTAAAGATGGTGATCATGCATCTCAAACTCGGATTAAGGCTAATATTGAATGAGACAATACTGCAACACTATTATGGAGTTGTGGAGTTGAAAACGGGGGTTTTGTCGTGGTAGTCCTTTTAACCTTGATATATATTCTCCTTTGTATTTGACATTTAATTAAAATTCTAAATTAGGCTGACTCTACCTTGATTTATTCCTTGTTAACGCAAGAGTACCAACAAGGGTTGAACATGGAACCAATGAAGCTATATACAGAACATCCTCTTGACAAGAATCTCTACTTAGAATTTAAACGGGCAAGTTGCAAAGGTGTGTAACACGAGAGCAAAAGTCTATATATATCAGGAGTGACTGGGAATGGATTCTATGTCATTACACCTCTAATGCCTATCCCCAGTGACCTGATAGACGAGAGTAATGATCCTTTGCCTACTAAATACTGTTGGATAATCAGGTTGTGTCTACAAGGAGACCAGGTTGGCCAGCTTGTACTAGCTTTCTGTTCATTTTGGATACTATCAAGAACATTAATACACCTTTACAAGTACATGTTTCCTTAGTTAGGTTGATCCTACTACCAAAGAGCAAGAACTAAATATATATCTCGTGAAATAGCAATGAAGGAATATTACAGAAACCATAAAAGAAGACCAAGAAACGATTTGGTTGATGGAAAGAAAACTCATCTAGATATTTGGTTGAAGCTGAACATAAGAATTAAATAAATAAATAAAAAGCAAAAGATAAGAGCACGTCCATCAGCGTAACAAGAGGCGGGTCTCTTAAAAAAAAATATTAAAATAATGTGGGTCTCACGTGGGGCCCACTTTTTTATAAAAAAAACCGTATCCGAAACCCCTTGTGTAAGAGACGTCTCTTGGCTCGTCTCGCCACGTGTCGTCACACTATTGGTCGAATTTTTTTTTGTTATTTTTTTTTCGCCTCTACAAAAAAAAAAAATTAATAAAAAATTAGAAGTAAGAGACTTACCTGGGTCCGCTGGTGGAGATGCTCTAAGATCATGCATCAAACCATAACAGCTAGAGATATCATTAAAATCCCCGAGAAACCATAACCTGATCGCACCAATCAACTTTACCCCAAGTCTCCCCTCCTTGACGTCTTTCCAGCGAAATCTCCGCACACCAAATCTTCTCTTTTTTTTTCTTTTTTTTTGGTCGACACCAAATCTTCTCTATTGTTCTACTCCTCTCTTCCTCTTCTCTTTTACAAAAATACAAAGCCAGTTTCCTATCGTACCGCACAGTCTCTGACCAATCTGAACGTATTATCTCAGTCAACAACTCTTCCAAACCTTTCACCACTCCCCAGCACCTCTGCTTTGGATCATAAGTTCTTAAACAGTTCTCATGATAATCGTAGTAGTACAAGACGTCATCAACCACGCACGGATTATCATCCCATCCCTTAGAATTCAGCACCTCGTCCGTTTCCCACCTACTTTCCTTTGGCACGTAAACAAAGCTATTGAGAAGATACCTCATGTAAATCTTTTCACCCATCACCACCACATAACCAGACTCCCACCTCTCAGCTGGCTCAATGTCCGGCTTTATTAAACCAGGCTCCCACATTTGTGTTTTTGTATTGAACACAACAATCACCATTTGCTTCATACTACAGAGACCAAATACGTAAATTTTCTCGTCTATAAAGGTAGCAACTGTATCACCCATGGGTATAGGCATGTTGGGAAGGGGTTGCACCGTGTGAGATCTACAATCGATGTAATACGCACTTGATGACGTTACCGTATCTACCCCACCAAACACATATATCTTTGAACCCACCGCCACAAAGCTTTCACCCTCAGGCAAATCTGAAAGCGAAGAGATAAGGACCAACCAGCGATTGCCATTGGCTTCCCGGCGAAGAATATAACACTGGTCATTACAGGTTCCGCTGGGACAGAGTAAAACATATAGACAGCTTTCGGTGCACCTCAATAGAGATCTTCTGGCGTATATCTCAGGGGACACTACGAGTGATCGGATGTGCTTAGAAACAAGGGAGAGAGTTGGATAGTCGCATCTTGCTACACGCGCTAATATGTCAAGAACGATGTCGTCAGGAAGTGACGTGATCAGAAACGGTGGTTCCGATGATTCCTCATCCTCTGCCCTAGTTTTGGAAGACATCTCCGCCAGATCGGTAAGCACCCAACTTTAGAGACACACAAAACCCTAATTTTATGATTCAATTTAATATCATATACATGAATCATAAATCAGAAGAGAGAGAAAAAGTAAAGGCATCTATCCATCTGACACCTAGTCATTTTATTAAATGGCAGCTCCACATATTTTTATCTTTTTCACAAAAAATTTAGAAAAAGCTTCAAAAAAATTTCGACCAAAAATTGAGAGATTTTTATTTTCGCTCCATAACTTCGTATCACCAAGATCACGGATGTCGTAGTTAGTGCGTAAAAATATTCTATCCTATCCTAGTTTTTTGTGTATTCTACCCACAAAAAACCATATTTTAAAAATCATATATATATCATATACCCTATAGGATAAACTATCATATACCCTATAGGATAAACTAAATAAAATATTATAGTTTTAGAGTTATCTACGGGTACCCGAATTTTTATTCATACAATATTAATAATTTATAACTATTATTTTCTAGATAAATTTCTAATTAAAATATATGAATTAATTTTGCAAAACGGAATTTTACGTTTTTGGTGGAAAAACGAAATCTTACATTTATTTTTTGCGGGAAACCGGAATCTTACGTTTTTGGTCGGACGACATATTTTAAGTTTTTGGCGGGGAAACGGAATTTTACGTTTTTGGCGGGGAAACGAAATTTTACGTTTTTGGCGGGAACCGGAATCTTACGTTTTTGGTCAGAAAACATAATTTTTCATTTTTGGCGGGAAACGAAATTTACGTTTTTGACGGAAAAACGGAATCTTACGTTTTTGGCGGAAAAACGGAATCTTACGTTTTTGGCGGAAAAACAAAATTTTTCGTTTTTGGCGGAAAGCGGAATTTTTCGTTTTTGGCGGAAAACTAAATCTTACGCTTTTGGAAGGAAAACAAAATCATTCGTTTTTGGCGGAAAAACATAATCTTTTGTTTTTGGCGGGAAAACATAATCTTTTGTTTTTGGCGGAAAAACAGAATCTTACATTTTTGATTGGTTATTATAATAAGTTTCGTTTTCTCTTTTGATTTTATAAATACCTTAATTGTTTGTCATCCCTAAATCAACAAGTAACTGCTCTCGTATCTCTTTGATGTTTGCTTTCTGAACTGATTAGTTTTCACAATATCCTTATTGTGGTTTTAATCAATTTCTCTCACATCTCGATTTTGCAGGTTCATAGAGCAGTTTCGAATCTTTATGCCACTTGATTGTACACCATATTCTCTTCCATTCAGAACAAGATTCCAAAATCTCAAACAAATTCTTTCATCTTCCAGCTTCAAGTTAGTTTTTTTTCTTCCATAGCATGTTAAATCTTTCAATAAAAATGAAATGGTTTTGACAGGCTTCATTTCGTTTGTTTTGGTTTTACAGCTATATCTTATAATGATCCCATGGAAGACACAAAAATTGTTTCATCTCAGAACGATCAGAAGCAGCTGCTTTGGTTCCTCATGCAACCAAGCCCAAAACTGAAGGTAATGTTTTTTCTTCACGTTTTTACTTACTTGCTGCGGTTTTGTAATTAAGCTGTATAAGATTTTTTTTTTTTTTGGAAGGTTGAGTTTACGGTTTTAAGCACTGAAAGCTTTTGCTATTGATTGAGAGACTATCAGTGATATGGTTCCTATCTTGGAGAGCAGAGCTGATGGATTCCTCATAATTTTATTGACTCAAACATGAGCAAGCAAAAGAAGATGAGCTTCGTCCTCCTGTATGTGTTCTCAACAAAGAAGTTTCAATGCCTCTCCTGACTCCTCCGATAAAAACGCAGAAGCCTAAAAATTCAAGCAGGACGACCACACAAGACCACTGTCCGTCCACAACAACAACCGTCGACAAATTACACGAATATAAGTCTTGTGGAATTTTTTTCTTTCACATATTCTATAATTCCTAGGATAGAACACAGACAAATACGTTTCCTTAACAATGCATATGGATGTTAGAGAAGACAATAGTCACGTTATGGGAAGGGTATCCCAGGAAGAGGGCTCAGGGGTATGTATAGTTTTCTAAGAATCCACTGACTAGGAGATTATTTCCTATATCTCTGCATGCTTTAATATATCTGGTTGTTGTCCATTTATATTTTCCACAGTCAGAAGATGATATATTAAAAGATCAACGGGAGAGACAGCAACTGGAACAACATAGAATGAGATACCACACGGACACAAAAGGTAGGATGTGTTGGAATGCTTTACCTGATATCTGCTCCAAATAGTTTAAGTCGTCCAATATTGAGTGTGTAGGGAGTATATATGACTAATTAAATTATAGATGTATTATATACAATGTGACCTTTTTTTTTCAATATGCAGTTACTGGAGCCCATCATATCCAAGAAAGAGAAAGGTACAGCCTGTTATAGCTCATGCTTTATTACAGTGAACAAATTTCTTATCTTCGGAATTCCATATTGTTTACAAGGTCAAGCATTTGAATGAGCATGAATGTTATATTGATACCAGCAACAGCGAAAGGGTATTCCCATACAGACCTATCCCTAACTTGCTTCCTCAAAAGGTCCTGGAAAGATTTCTGCAGCATATGGACATGCAGCATTTAACACTGAGGAAACTGTGAAACAAGCCCATTACATGGAGCAACCCTTATATGTGATGGTATACATAAATACATCTAAATTATATTATGTATAGAAAGTGAAAGTTACTAAGGAAAATTAATTCATTCTTCTCTGAAATGTTTGCAAATGCAGTATATGCGTATACATGTTACTTCTTAGCGAAGTACATCAAGTTTTCAAGAGATATGGAAGCTGTTTGGGTCAGATTTCACTCCCGAAGGAAATCAGCTGAATAAGGCCCGGATTCAACCTTGGCAGCTAGGCCCGATTGCGTTTACACCAAGGCCCAGTCCAGCAGAGAGCTCCGACCCCACAGAGCACCTTGGTAGGTACCGTCCGAACCGTTAGGCAACCAACCGGCTACAAAGGAGGAGATGGACTGAGCACGCAATCCCGAAGATCCCGCAAGTTGTTGAAGTCGGCTCCGAAGATCAGGGAAGATAGTTACGAAGCTAGGGACTATAAAAGAAGGGTTCGACAACAGTAAAGGGGATCCGATTTCTGATGGATATTAAAACCTAAGACTGAGATCTTGTGATCGCTATATAGCTCGAGTTCTTGTTGTTCTTCTTACCGAATTAATACAAATCTAGTTTTCATCATTGCTAAGCTCCTTGATCTCGTTCAACCAAGAATCTAGCCCACCTATTTCGTAAATCAGCTCATCAAAGACACTCTAAAAACTGAGTGTGGGTTTTAGGATCCACATTTTGGCGCCGTCTGTGGGGAAGATTCATAGATATTCTTTACACACGAACCTGATCAACAGCCCGCTAGCGTGGAAATGGATCCCAACGCAACAGCTCCGGTCGGATCGCCAAGGTCGCAAGACCTTGATCAAACGAACGCAAGCGTTCAAGTCGGGAATACCGGATCAGAGTCGACCCAGACTCAAGCAGGATCCGGAACAGGGGACCGCATCCCTATTTCCCAGTCTCTAGGAGTTGCGCCCCTAGGCTCAACTTCACAGACAACCGAGAGAACGAACTCTCGAACCTGGATACGATCCGAGGATCGCTCCCAAGGGGACGTACAAATCCCTCGGATTGTTCCGCAGACTCGCCCCGACTCGCCAAGTCTAACGAGATCCGTCACCGACGGCATGGCAGAGCTTCGTAAGATGCTAGCAGTCCTAATCAACAGATCGCATGATCAGGAAGCCACAAAACGGACTGTATTAGCCCGGCTAGACATGCATGACAGGAGTCTGCTGAACCTCGGGAACAGACCATGGCCCGCCACAGGGACCACGGCAGACACCGCCACGAGGAGCCCGTTACCTCGCATGCGTCTGGACTTTGAGGAGGACTACATAACTCCCGAAGCCCCGAGACAGACTTCTGTGGCCGGAAACAGCGGCTACCCAGTGTTTAGTCCGATCTCGGGAAACGCACTTCCCAGCTCAAACACCGTGGCCTCAACTTCGACGGGTATCACGGCCCCTGAAGGAGCGCGACTGCCAACGCCCCCGCCCATGCCAACGAGCTATGAAACGAACAGGCATCGGGTGTTGGGGGCATCAGCCTTCGCCTCCGGCACGCGTCCTCCAGTGACGGAGCCAGGGACTAACACTGCTCGGCCTCCCCCGAGCGAGATAGCCCAACAAGCCGGAACTAGGGGACCAAACAACACGCGTCCGAGGAGCACGCAGCTCCCCATGTTCGACCAACGAACGGACATAGATGACGAAAGCATATATGCCAGGATCCAGCGTCTGCAAGCTGCGGTCCACTCGGCAACAAGCGCGGCTCCAGACAACGATCAAGTTATCGAGGAGACCCGCCGGACCCCATTCACGGATAGAATCGCTACATCGCAAGGTTCAGAGAAGTCAAATCGCGTATAGCCGACCCAAACGAAATCATAGCGATCGCGGCTCTAGAAAACAGACTCCTATACACATCAGAGTTCAGAAAGGAGCCCGCGGTCCGACCGTGCACGTCCTTGGACGACGCGCTGCACAAAGCTACTTACTACGCAAAGTACGAAGAAAGCGTAGCTGCGGCAAAGGAAGAATCAAGCCAGAAGAAAACCAACAAAAAGGAATCTTCTGGCAAGGGACAACACTGTCTGACAGTAGATGGCAAGCCTCAATGGCGCAAACCTTATGATGCAAACAAATATTGTAAGTACCACGACAAGAAAGGGCACTCCTCCGAAGAGTGCCGGTCCAAAGACCGCCTGCTGGCAGCTAAAAACGACAGCAGCGAGGTTCCGGAACCGGAGGAGAAGGAGCCCGAAAAGAAAGATAAAGGAAAGAGCAAATCGAAAAACAAAAAGAATTCGCAATCTAAGCGCGAGAGGACTCCAGAAAAGGAGGGATCAGGTTCCCCAGTCCCCTCTCGAAAACGCATAGATGCAATCTTTAGCTTAGCTCGCTGCGGGGGGTCAATGAGATCGGTCATCACGCCACCCCCAGCTCCTAAGAAACCAGCCAGCCAGTGCTTGCCTAAGCTCGGACTGTGTAGTTCAAACCTCCCCAAAACGATCAACTTCATATCGGGAGGTTCGAGGTTTTGCCGGAATTCGGTAAACTCGATCAAAGCTCACCAGAGACGAGTTACAAATGAACTTAGGGAAATGGTCCCAATCGAAGGACCGAACACTCACATAACATTCTCTGAGAGCGAAACCTCCAGACTCGACAAACCGCACGATGACGCTTTAGTAATCCAACTCGACGTAGCCGGATTCGAACTCTCCAGAGTCATGATTGACACCGGAAGCTCGGTGGATCTCTTATTCTACGACGCCTTCAGAAAGATGGGCTTCAAAGACTCAATGTTGACCGGAGGGAAAACCCCATTAACCGGGTTCGACGGCGAAACCACCTAGTCAATGGGAACTATAAAACTCCCATCTATCGCCGGGGGGCAACAGGAAATCCTGGAGTTTGTAGTAGTAAACAAACCGGCCCCGTACAACGCGATATTGGGTAGACCATGGATCTATACCATGAAGGCAGTGCCTTCTACCTATCACCAGTGTGTGAAATTCCCGACCCCTTCGGGGATCAAGACGATGTACGGGAATCAAAAAGCCTCAAGATCGTGCTACCTAACTTTCTTCAAGCAGCTAGAGACCTTAAACGTATAGCAATTACAGAAAGAGGAAGAGCTCGCTTCCCGGACCGCGAAACGCAGCAACGATCCAATAGTCTGAGGCCCGCGAAAAGATTTAGTCGTCTCAGTCTGTATTGACGACAAAGACCCGGAAAGGTGTGTAAACATCGGATCGGAGCTACTGAACGCTACCAGGGAAGAACTCATCAAATTCCTCAAAGAAAACGTGGATACATTCGCATGGTCCACAAAAGACATGAGAGGGATTGATATCGAGGTCACCTCACACGAATTGAACGTCGATCCAACTTTCAAACCCGTGAAACAGAAACGCCGCAAACTCGGTCTAGACCGAGCCAAAGCGGTTAACGACGAAATCGACATACTACTAAAGGTCGGGTCAATCAGGGAGGTGAAATACCCCGACTGGTTAGCCAACCCGGTCGTCGTCAAAAAGAAAAACGGGAAGTGGAGAGTCTGCATAGACTTCACAGACTTGAATAAAGCATGCCCAAAGGATAGCTTTCCACTACCGCATATAGACCGACTGGTGGAAGCCACTGCCGGACACGAACTACTATCCTTTATGGACGCGTTCTCTGGATACAACCAAATCCTCATGAACCCAGAGGACCAGGAGAAAACGGCCTTCATAACCGATCGCGGAACTTACTGCTACAAGGTGATGCCTTTCGGGCTGAAGAACGCCGGAGCTACCTACCAGAGATTGGTGAATAAAATGTTCGCCAATCAGCTCGGAAAGTCAATGGAAGTCTACATTGACGATATGCTGGTAAAATCTTCCAAAGAAAGTGATCACATAGAACAGCTCCGGGAATGTTTCAAGATCCTAAACCAATACGGGATGAAACTTAACCCCGCCAAGTGCTCTTTCGGAGTACCTTCGGGAGAATTCCTCGGGTACCTCGTAACAGAGCGAGGGATCAAAGCAAACCCGAAACAGATAGCAACCTTCCTAGAGATGCCTTCCCCAAGAAACACAAGGGAAGTGCAAAGACTGACAGGACGGATAGCAGCTCTGAACCGCTTCATCTCTCGATCTACGGACAAGTGCCTACCATTTTACAACCTCCTCAAAGGAAACCGGAAGTTCCAATGGGACGAGAGCTGTGAAAACGCCCTAAACGAGCTCAAGAAATACCTCAGCGAACCTCCAATACTAGCCAAACCAGTGGAGGGCGAGCCATTGTATCTTTACACCGCAACCTCGCCCGCCGCCGTTAGTGCAGTCCTGGTCCGCGAGGAACAAAACGAGCAAAAGCCCATATACTACGTGAGCAAAACGCTCATAGACGCAGAGACGAGGTACCCAGCAATGGAGAAGCTCGCACTCGCAGTAGTGGTGGCGGCAAGAAAGCTTAGGCCGTACTTTCAGTCACACGCCATAGTAGTGATGACGTCGCAGCCCATACGAACTATACTCCATAGTCTGAGCCAATCCGGCAGACTAGCCAAATGGGCAATCGAATTAAGCGAGTACGATATCGAGTACCGGACCAGAACGAGCGCTAAAGCCCAGGTCCTAGCAGACTTCATTATCGAGCTCCCGCTCATGGCTCCGGAGCTGGAAAATCAAGACGATCATTGGACTCTCCATGTAGACGGAGCCTCATCCAAACACGGCTCCGGGGTAGGAATCAAACTCGTAACCCCCACAGGAGAGGTAATCGAGCAATCGTTCAGACTTGGCTTCAGTGCATCCAACAATGAGGCCGAGTATGAAGCCCTCATAGCCGGACTCCGACTCGCAATCGGAGTCGGAGCTCAAGAAGTACGCGCCTTTAGCGATTCACAGTTAGTTACGAGCCAGTATCACGGCGAGTACGAAACTAAGGATGAGCGCATGGAAGCGTACGTCAAGGTAGCCCACGAGTTAGCAGATCAGTTAAAAGATTTCACACTCGAGAGGATACCTCGGGGGGAAAGCTCCTCCGCCGACGCCCTGGCAGCATTAGCCACGACGTCCGACCCTAAGGTCAAAAGAATAATACCCGTAGAAGGGATAGAAAAACCAAGCATCGACGTGGCACTCAAGGCGCACACCGCAGACCAGTCCACAACGATCCAGACAAAAAACTCAACGGGAACCCCGGAACCTGATGCCCGGGCAGAAACGTGAAGGATTATGTGTTTTTCCATGGTTCAATTCCCAGATTGCAACCTAACACATATTTAATCAAGGATCTAGGTTCTTGCAAAACGAATCATAAATCAAACCTGTGACATTACCTTTTGCAGCGGATTATTGATGGTAATGACAAGATCAGCTCAGAACAGATGAATCACCTATTCCTCCTTCGGTATCCACACTCTTACAAGCAAGGGATGGCTGCTAGACCAAAGAGATGGATGATCAGAGAGAGAGAGGTTAGAGAGAGAGATGAAAAACTCGCGGCTGCCAGGAGAGAAAAATCGCAAGCCCTTGGCTTAGGGTTTCGAATTCTTCTTCCTCATTAACTCTCTAAATGGGCCCAAGTCTAATGACTAATGGCTCATTTGTTATTTGGGCCCAAGACACAAATCAGACAAAAGCCTGCATTTTGTCTGGCCCAATTCTCTGATCCAATACAGTAAATGCCAATGCATCTTACCGTATTTATTCCATTTAACTTTCCCGTTAGCTATGGTGTGTGACCCTTCGGGATCATACAATACTGGTAATAAGTCCTAAACTTATAGATCAAGAGCGGACTCTAGCAAGCCATCATGATCACCCAGTATTTATGACTTATGTCTGATCTCGACACTTATCATACTTTCTAGAGATAGTACGGTAGATTTCAGGACATTCCCAACAATCTCCCACTTGTACTGGAATCCTACACAGGACATTCCCAACAATCTCCCGATTGTACTAGAATCCTACATTCCCTAGTCCTTTTGTCTTAATATCTCGATCTGGCATAAGGCAAGATGCGTGTCATCCTTATATAGCCAGACCATGTTTATCGGAACAGATTTGATACTGACAATTCAAACGACTTGGGCAAGTCCGTTTGGGAATGGCCATTCTCTTACCAGCTATCAAGTCTCCGATTGGCCTAGAGATATTACCTCCGTTAAACGGAAGGGACAAATCCCATCTTGTTCCATCACTATGAACTACACAATTCATAATACACCCAACCAAGGTCCGTATAGCTCCCAGTTACGAAACAGCGTTAGACAATGATCAAAGCGCATTACTCCATGTGCAGCCACATGCATGCGAACTCAGGTCTAAGGACTATACTCTATAGTCGTATATGAGAACTTCTTATGACACAGATATTAATATCTTGCAGAGTTCTCATCTTGCGGGCCATGTCCGGTCATATGCTCCCCTACATATACCTATGTGTCGACTTTGATGCCGCGCATCTATGACCCCTCGAAACTTGGTCATAAGTCTCAACACAATCTAGTCTCAACAGGTTGTTGGTGTTCCAATTTCAACAACCTTCGACTATGGACACTATGATTTATGTCACTTCGTTAAATATGGGGTTTCAGGATCAAGTCAACTCATGTACTTCGATGACCCATATATAATGACATGAATTATTTTGGAACGATTATTTTATATCACAGTTAAAAATAATCCAGAAATAAAATTTCATTAACATTTAAAATGTTTACATGAACCTTTCAAAATAACTAAGTAAAGCCCTTTACAAACTCCCACTGAAATTAAGACTGCATCTTAATTTCACTCATCCTACAGCTACAGTCCGCGACTCGTGCTTAGGCCTAAGGAGTGGCTTTGTTAATAGATTAGCAACGTTCTCATTCGATGAAACTTGCTTATCTACTTAACACCTCTGTCATTTATCTCACGGAGTAGGTTATACCTACCCTCAAGGTGTTTGGACCTCTGATGTGCAGCTAGTCTCAACTACGCTGGGAATCACATCAAGTTCAGTGATGAACTTTTCTTTCCAAACAACTTCTTTCGCCGCTTTACAAGCTGCGAAATGTTCAGCTTAAGTCATGGAGTCAGCAACAGTGCTTTGCACCGCCAGACAGACACAAGATATAGCCGGACTGTGACCAGGAATTATCTTTGTCTATTGGAAACTTGCCTTTCAGACTCTATCGACTTGTAGCACCTCACTTTCTCCGTAAATCAAGAACTTATCCTTAGTATTCCTCAAATACTTTAGGATATTCTTTACGGCAATCCAGTGATTCTTTGCTGGATTTGACTGGTCTTTACTTGTCTTGCTTAACATTAAAGCAACATCAAAACAAGTACGTGTCATGGCATACATGATAGATCCAATTGCCGTCGCATATGGAATCCTATCCATGCATTCAAGCTCAGCAGTTATCGTAGGACACTGTATCTTGCTTAACGTAATGCCATGTGACATTGGCATAAAACCCTTCTTGGATTGCTGATTACGTGTAGGACTTTGTCAATTTAAGAATCCTGACTTTGTTCTACCAGTTCTTTTGGATCTCTATCTTTAGATCCAAAATCCAAGAACATACGTGGCTTTACCCGTGTCAATCATAGAACCAACTCCCAAGCCAGTCCTTTACCGACTGCAACATTGGGACGTTATTTCCGAGGATCAGTATGTCATTGACATACACTATGAGAAATGCAACATCGCTCCCATTTATCTATTAGTAAATGCACAGTTCCTTTTCGTTCTTGTTCAAGTAAAAACCTTGACTACTTCAACAAAACGAAGATTCCAACTCCGATATGTTTGCTTCCATCCATGAATGGATCGATGAAGCTAACTTACGTACAGTATAACTTTTCAGAGTCCGGGCTCACTTTCGCTTCTTTGAATTTCGCAGATTCGTCGCTTTCAATGATCATCAGATCATGCGAACTTTCAATGATCATCAGGTTCAACTAATGACGAGAAATCCCTCTCGAATTAGTGACTGATTCATTCATATCTGCGAACTTCAGGCTCTACAGGTGTAGATTCTACAGAAATCTGTAAATCCATCTGTTGCTCTCCCTCAACAGGTTGAGCAGCCTCCTGTATTTCTCGAATTTCTTCGAGTTATACTTTTACTCCCACTGTTCTTCTTGGAAAGTAACTTCCCTTCTTAGAAAACAGAATGGACGTAAAAGTAACAAGCCTTGGTTTCCCTAGGACAACCAGCGAAGTAGCACAACTACAAATACTCAGTAAAGACGAATTTGGATCGATTCCAATCCACATTTACGTGGTGTCTTTCAACTGATATTGGTGGAACTATTTCAGCGTAAACTTAGATATTTCTAGAGCGTTATTCTTAAAGAATATCATGGAAGATTCGTGTGACTCATCTTTAATCATTTCTAATAAGATCTGATTCTTTCTCACAGAAATACCTTAAGGTTTTCAGGAGAATTGAGCTGTGAAACGACTTCACACTTATTCAGATGATCACACAATCAATGACTTAAGTATTCTCACTCGTAATTTAATCCAGAGTCTTAATACTTCTGTCATTCAGATTCTATACTTCATTCTGGAACTCTTTCGACCATGTTAAAGAATTCCGACTCGTGTCTCATCAAATGAACACAGTCTCACTCACTGAAGTAATCAGTAGAGACAATGAAGTACAGGAAATTTTTCTCTGGCATTACTGTTCATCGGACCACATACATGAGTATCTTTAATCTCCGATAAGCCTTTGGGCCTTTCTTAGCTCGGTTAAGATGGGCCCTATGTCTTTTGGTCCAGTAAGCAGAATTCAAGTCTCATAAGATATCCATTCAAATGAGCCCAAAAGTCCATAACTATGGGGTTTCTGAATCTGACTTACTCTATGTGACCAAAACATTTATGCCAAGAAAAATCAGGTTTAACTCATCAGATTTAAACCAATTGCGGTATTTATGTTACATTTAGGCACTCTTTGGTTTAAGGCATAAAACCTATTCCTTGAATAGGGTGCTACAATTAATATTTCATTAAGATCAAAAGAACAAACTAGTCTTTTATCAAAATGAAAAACATTCAAATTCTTTACAAGAAAATGAAAAACAACTCTGCTTAAAGCAGGTACATTGTAGCAATTACTTAATACAAAACCAAGCCTCAAAGGCATCTACAAGTGAAAACCCTACGGCTGAGGCAGCATCCCAAGCTCCTTCCAGACTCGCAGTTCTACTTGCCCTTCCTTCAACGTTCTACTGTTGTTCAGGCTCTGCATATTATAACAAATATCAGTGCCACAACCAGTATCCAATACCTATAAGGTATAACTTGAAGTAATAACATGAATACCTGAGGAAGTAGTCTCATACATCAACTTCAACTCCTCATAATCTTCCATGAATTTAATGCAATCTCTTTTCCAATGCCCAGTCTCTTTACAGTAGCAGCACTTACCAACGTAAGAGGTATCTGACTCGGGCTCAGAAGACACACGCTTGTCATGATTCGAAATCTTGACAACTTTGTCTTCACCCTTGCCAGCATTAGGTTTAGTAAACCTACCCTTCTCCTTCATGAGATTGTACAGGGTACTCTTCACGTTTGGCTCAACTGTCTTGAGCATATCATGCAGTTCAGTCA
Source organism: Orychophragmus violaceus (assembly GCA_030180135.1). Lineage (NCBI taxonomy): Eukaryota > Viridiplantae > Streptophyta > Magnoliopsida > Brassicales > Brassicaceae > Orychophragmus > Orychophragmus violaceus. The sequence continues at coordinate 7,986,387 of CM058235.1, read as the reverse complement.
GCGTCTTCGTTAAGCCTTTCTTGATATAGTTCCTTCTGAACTTATCATAGCTTGACGGCAGTGACTGCAAAATGATCTCAGTTGCCAATTCTTGGCTAACTGGATAATCCAGTTTCCTCAGGTTATCAACGTAACCCATCATTTTACTGACATGAGGACTTACTGGATGATCATTCGGTAGCTTGCAGCTAGTGAGAGATTTAACCAACTGGTATCTCTCCACTCTTACCTGCTCCTGAAATCTCAATTTCAGGCTGCTGATCATCTCTATTGGCGACTCCATGTTCTCATATTGCTTCCGCAACTCTGAGTCCATGGTAGCCAATATCAGACCACGCACATCTACCGCATCATTATAATGCTTATTCCAAGCATTATATACTGCATGACTGGCCTTGGATCCGATCCTCTCGGGGAGAGCTTTCTCAAGGACATAGTCCTTTCTCTCATGCCTGAGAACTAGCCTCAGGTTCCGCGACCAAGTCAAGAAATTTGATCCGTTCAGTTTGTCCATCTCAAGGACATACCGGATCGAGAAAGTGTTTTGATTGTTTGTGCTTGTCATAGCTGAAATTTAGAGATAAATAGAGTTTTAGTTATTAAGTTCATAAAAGAGTAATCTTAACAACTTATAAGAAAACTCGCATTGCATTCAAAATTTCTTTGTTTAACCTCATAAGAATGCAATGATTCCGAGACCCATGTTCAGCTAAATCCAAAGTGGGCCACTGGCCGTCACCCGGAATTAGCTTTACTTGGTAAGCATACACACAGCTAGTTATAACCAATAACTCTCGGTTGTGAATTGGACCCGAGGCCCAAATTCACCAGATGTCTCAAGGCCCGGGACTCCCGATGGCCCAGTCAAGGAAACCAATCTCTTACAGCCAAATAATCACTAAAATCTGGGACTCCCAATGAAATTAGTGACTATATACTACTTTACTTACGCGAAAACAGACACCTCACACTGTAAGCCATATCTGTAATCAAATAAGCGTTAAGTAGCTGACAAGATTGGAAAGACATCCAAGCTTGATATTGTTTTTGAGGATTTTAAGTTTTATTTCCAAAATTAGAAGATTACTATTTTGGGAAACTTTCTTATTTTAGAAACTTTCTAAATTTAGTAACTTACTAAAAATAGAAATTTCTAATTTAATATTTTATTAAATATTTTTGGGTTGGGTCACAAATTATAGGCCCAATTCTTGGCCCAAGACCATAGAATTCCAGTTGGCCCAATAATTTGACATAACCGATCCGGTTTATTAATTCTGGTCCAAGACCAAATTAACTATCAAAACCATCGGTTATTTACTAAACCAGACCAGCTCTAAATTATTTGGTCCAACCAAATCAAACTTAGACCAGCCTTCGGTTTAGGTTAAAATTCAATTTTATGAATTTAAATCCGGTTTAACCAGAAATTAAATAATACCATGTATTAAATTATTTCCAGCAAACCGCGATTCGGGTTAACCGCTTGAACCACCAATTAAATTGGATCGGTTCAGTTAAATCCAAAACCGGGAAGAAACACCTAGTGTTTTAGCCAATTTGATTTAACTTGCGGTTTAAGGCTTTAAACACACAATTAACCGCCAAAAATGGACCGGTTAAATCGGTGTGGTTTTGGGCAACGAACCGCGAAGCTCGGTTTAACCGATTGACTATTCGCGGGACGTAAAATTTTAACGGGCCAAACGATCGGATCCATGATCCAACTCGGCCCAACACGCATGATCCGTGCACGGCCTCACGATCGATTGATCGATCTCGGCCACTCACGATCACGCGGCTCACGGCCGATCCATCCTTCCATCACGATCGATCATCGATCAATCCATGATCTCATGATCGTGAGGATGATCGTTCATGGCACTCTTCATCACATGGCACACGATTAATAATCGATCGAAATTATTAATGATCGATTATTAATAATCGATCGGCATCACACGTGATTACACGCACACACATGATCGATTATTAATCGGCTCACACATGTTCGATTATTAATCTTTCACACATGATCACACGCACACACAAATCGTGAGCCAATATAGGGTTTAATTAATCGGCTCAATAAACATGCCGAGACCAAATATGAACGATTAGGGCATAAAGATTTTAATCAATTTTTAATTCATTCAATTGATTCAAAAACCTTTAAACATTCATATGATCCAATTTTACAAGAAACTAATGACCTTAGCTCTGATACCACTGAAGGATTATGTGTTTTTCCATGGTTCAATTCCCAGATTGCAACCTAACACATATTTAATCAAGGATCTAGGTTCTTGCAAAACGAATCATAAATCAAACCTGTGACATTACCTTTTGCAGCGGATTATTGATGGTAATGACAAGATCAGCTCAGAACAGATGAATCACCTATTCCTCCTTCGGTATCCACACTCTTACAAGCAAGGGATGGCTGCTAGACCAAAGAGATGGATGATCAGAGAGAGAGGTTAGAGAGAGAGATGAAAAACTCGCGGCTGCCAGGAGAGAAAAATCGCAAGCCCTTGGCTTAGGGTTTCGAATTCTTCTTCCTCATTAACTCTCTAAATGGGCCCAAGTCTAATGACTAATGGCTCATTTGTTATTTGGGCCCAAGACACAAATCAGACAAAAGCCTGCATTTTGTCTGGCCCAATTCTCTGATCCAATACAGTAAATGCCAATGCATCTTACCGTATTTATTCCATTTAACTTTCCCGTTAGCTATGGTGTGTGACCCTTCGGGATCATACAATACTGGTAATAAGTCCTAAACTTATAGATCAAGAGCGGACTCTAGCAAGCCATCATGATCACCCAGTATTTATGACTTATGTCTGATCTCGACACTTATCATACTTTCTAGAGATAGTACGGTAGATTTCAGGACATTCCCAACAAAACGGCCTCGGAATGCCACGAAGTCTACGACATTGGCCTCCGTAGTGGCCGGCAAATCCCCGAACCTCCCGTCGAGGAGGAGGAATCCGAGCCTGAAAACGAAGAACCGGACGCAGAATTCCTGAACAGGCCGGATTGGAGGGAACCAATTCTAAGCTACATCCGACACGGCCAAGTCCCCGATGACAAGTGGCAAGCCAGGAAGCTTAAAGCCCGAAGCGCCCGATACTGCATAATCCACGATTGCCTATTCAAACGTAGCACCGCAGAACCTTACTTGCGATGTGTGCATGCCACGGAAGCCCTCGCCGTAATGGGCAACACCCATGAAGGCACCTGCGGTAACCACTCCGGAGGACGGGCCCTAGCCATCCGCATCAAAAGACAAGGATTCTTCTGGCCGACTATGATCGCAGATTGCGAGAACTACACCAGGCTGTGTGATAAATGCCAAAGGCACGCACCGATTATTCACCAGCCTGCGGAGAAACTGTCCTCGATCTCTGCACCATACCCATTCATGAGGTGGTCAATGGACATAGTGGGGCCTCTCGTCTCTTCAGGACCAAAACAACTAAAATACCTCCTGGTCTTAACAGACTATTTCACCAAGTGGATAGAAGCTAAAGCCTACCAGCAAACCACCGAGATCGAAGTACAACACTTCATCTGGGAGCACATAGTCTGCCGGCACGGACTCCCCTACGAAATAGTAACAGATAACGGTTCTCAGTTCATCTCAAGGGCTTTCAGAAATTTCTGTAAGACCTGGAAGATACGCCTGACCACATCTACTCCGAGATACCCCCAAGGAAACGGTCAAGCAGAAGCTGCGAACAAAACTTTACTAAGTAGCCTCAAGAAAAGACTCGACGCTAAAAAATCAGCGTGGTCTGAGGAGCTACCGGGAGTCCTATGGGCTTCCCGCACCACACCTCACAGCGCGACCGGCGAGACTCCATTTTCGTTGGCTTACGGAATGGAGGTGGTGGTCCCCGCGGAGGTATCAGTTCCAACTATCAGGAGGGCACTAAGCCCCAGACACGAGGAACTAAACGAACAGATGCTCCGAGATCGTCTAGACATGACCGAAGAACAACGCGACCGGGCGCTAATACGAATACAAAACTACCAGCAAGCAACCGCCCGCTACTATAACTCCAGAGTCCAACTCCGGAAATTTAGCGTGGGGGACTTAGTACTGCGCAAGGTCTACTCAAACACAAGAGAGCCAGGCACCGGGAAACTTGGGACAAACTGGGAAGGACCCTACAAAGTCACCGAGATAGTCCGCGACGGCGTCTACAAGCTCACGAAAGTCAAAACCGGAGTGCCAGTGAAGAGGCCATGGAATGCCATGAATCTCAAGCTATACAACTCATAAGTACTCACAAAAATCGAACTACGTTAGGCTTGATCCCTTGGCAGGGTACGTAGGCAGCTCGAACTTCGAGTGCAACCACTCCACCCAAAAACTTAGAAATTCTTGCATCCTACTTTTTCGTTTATTTTTGGGGGGGAGTACAGGGTTATCACCCAATTCATCAATGAAAACTCTGGAGAGTACATTACTGAAATTTTTTGTTATCTCTTCGTGTTCCTATTTCTCGTGATAAGTAACATATGCTACTACGAATTCACCAAGTCTTGAAACCTTGGCAATGGCAAACATTAAAGTCTACATTGAATAAAGTATTGCTCTACGCAAGTCTTACTCCGTAAACTCAACGCTACGCGTCGCTCCGAGTCCACACTAAACCTCGCTGCAGCAGACGCGAAGCTACATACACAAACCACAAACACTCCAAGTCTTAAAACCTTAAGTGTTTCGTGAACCCCAACCCCAGAAGATCTCTCTGGAGCAATCTTCCAAAGCCCATAACTCGCGAACAAACTCGGAAGTAAACCCTAAACAAACTTTGCACCGGTTGAACAAGTATCCAAACAATAGCGAACCAAAAAGGGCTCTAAGTCGTGAAACGAACTCCAGAATACAAGAAACGTCTGGCCAGACTAAACAACAAAAATCAAGAGTTCTACTTCACGACTCGAAGGTTCGACTTGCAAACTGACGACGCATAAACGAACCTCGATATTTTGCTAAACTCAGAAATCCAAACTCAAACGAAAACATAAACATAAATCGTGCATTAAAAGGCTCACCCGAGCCAAAAGAGTTATGGATAAAAGCCCTCCCGGGCAACACCAAAAGCAAAAATAAAAAGAATTCAACTTTAGCCCAAAAGGGGGGCTTTAGGGAATTCCAAAAAACAGAAATTAAAATTTTATAAGGAGAAGACATCAGCCTTGCTCCTCACCGCCAACCTTCTCGCCTTCGCCGCCTTGCTTCTCCTGGACTCCGACCTCCGCTGCCTGATTCGCTCCGGTACTCGCAGTTCCCGCCATCATCTCGGCATTCGATCCGAACTCGTTAAACCCCGCGGATCGGGCTACGCGCATCACCGAGTCTTAAGAGATCTGAGGGATGGCACGCAACTCGGCACTCAGAGAGAAGTCCGAGACCTGCGCAGCTTCGAACTCTTTCGCGAAAGTCTCCCTATGCTCCAACAGCTTGGGAAGCTCCTCCTCGATGGTAGTCACCCCGCTCTGCAGGAGATTGATCAGTTCGATATTGGCCTCCACTTCCTGGACCTTCATCTCGCAGTCCGTCTCTTTCTTCTTCCTCTCAAACTTATCCTTGTGAGCTTCAAACATGTCATAATAATGACCGTCCCTGATCCTCATACCGTCGTGCCTAGCTGAGCGAATCGCACCCTCCGCCTTCTCAAGAAGTTCCTTAACCTTCTGCTCCAGAGTAACCGTCCTCTCTACGGCAATCGAACGTTCAGACTGTTGGAATTGTGTCCAGTAATCTCGGTACTGTCTCTAGAAAGTAAGAGTATGTCAATGATCAGACATAAGTCATATAATACTGGGGGTCATGATGGCTTGCTAGAGTCCGCTCATGATCTATAAGTCTTGGACTTATTGCCTTTATTATATGATCCCATATGGGTCACACGCCTAAGCTAACAGGAAAATGTATAGGAACGGCTTAGCAGAAGTACGGTAAAAGTGCCAGGCATTTGTCGTACTTAGAGAGAGATTAATGGGTCTGATTAAATCCAAGGGATTTAATCAGATTGGTATTTGGGCCCAAAACCCAAAAGGGAAAGAGAAGGGTTTTATAAACTAAAAGCCAAATCTCTTTCTCCTCTAACCCTAAGCCCCAGCCGCGACTCTCTCTCTCTCTCTCTGCGCCTCCCTCCTCGTGGTCTAGCAGCCTCTTTCCTGACAGTGTGCGTGTGTGAGTCTTTGGAGGATCCATCTCTTGGTGGTTCTGCTGATCTCTGACCTGTTCTCTCTTTCCGCTGCATAAACAGGTAAAAGGTGAGATCCATTATTGTTTCTATTCAAGAGAACCTAGATCTGGCATGTTTAGGATCTATTAATCTGATGAATTGAATCAGGATTAATACTAAAAGATCCTTTAGTGGTATCAGAGCCATTGGTTCTGTGGTTTTTCTTGTTTAGATTCAAGTTTAGGATTGTTTAAAGAGGTGTTTTTGAATCAATCTACTGATAAGAGCAAAACACTTAAGAAACAAGAATTGAAACCTAAACAAACTAATGAAAATCGCAAACCAAACTATATGATTTGGTTGCGTCGGATTGTGGTTTGAACCGCAAGTCCGGATCGCTAGACGCACGGACCGATCGATGGATCGAGTCGCGTGGTCGAGACGATCACAAGCGATGAGGCGCACGATCACAAGGATGGACCGATCGTATCGCATGGATCAAACGATCGCATGGATCGATCGTGTCCCGTCCCGTCCCGATCGGTCATACTCGTACGCGAGTGTTGATCGTGCGTGGATGGATCGAGCGGATCGATCAAACGATCGCCGCGATCGTCCCGTCCAATCGTCCCGTCGCGCCCAACCGATCGTCCCGTCCCTGTCCAGCTGCTTGCGTCCCGATCGCGTGAGGCTCGGCCGTCCGTCGGATTGTGGATCGTGTGCGGCTGGTCGATAATGATCGAGCCGCGGAAGCATGATGGCTTGCGGCTGTCGTGATCGCGTGAAGCTCACGGCTAGGTCACGGTTCGGTTCGGTTTAAAACTTGATTAAAATCAAAACGTCACGGTTTAATAAACAGATTTAATAATTTTATTAAGTTCTGGTTAAACCGGGATAAGAAATCCAAAGTCGAAAAATTGGATTTTGTGCCTAAACCAGGATTTTCTAATTTGATTTGGTTGGACCAAATAAATTGAGAAAATCCGGTTTAGTAAATAACCGGTTGACAATTGTGGTCATCGTAGTAATTAATTTTGGTTAGACCAATTTTAATGAACCAGACCGGTTATGTCATTTAATTGGGCAATTGGGTTATGTCCTGGACATGGACCAAATTCTTGGGCCTCGGGCCAAGAAGTTAAAACAATTGGGCCAATTATTTGAGTCTTTCTTCAGATTTAATTTAAAATTTATTTTATAAAATTATAAATCGATTTTAAATTAAAGTTTCCGAAATTTTGAAATTAGAAAGTTTCTTAAAATAGAAGTTTCTAGATTTGCATGTTTTGGATTTTAAGAAATTTCTAAAGTTAGAAAGTTTCCGGTTTTAGAAAGTTTCCAATTTTAGAAAGTTTCCAAAATTAGTAGGTTTCCAAAAATGGAAAGTTTCCCAAAATAGTAATCTTCTATTTTGGGATGAAATTTTAATAAACCTACGAACCTCAAATAATATCAAGCGTTGGATGTCTTGTCCAGGCTATGTCAGCTGTCGAAGCCCATTCAATTGTATTCATGGCCTTACAGTGTGAGGATGTCTACTTTTGCGTGGATAAGACGGTTTGTGATTCATAAATGTCATTGGGAGTCCCAGACATTAATGATTACATGACTGTATAGTCTGGTTTTCTTGACTAGGCCATCGGGAGTCCCGGGCCTCGAGACATCAGAGTGGATTGGGCCTCGGGCCCAGATTCACAACCAAGAATTATATCACGGATATAATTAGCCGATATAGGGCTTACCGATATAAGCTAAGGTTGGGTGACGGCCAGTGGCCCACTTTGATCTTAGTTATATGTGGATCTTGGAATCATTATATTCTATTGAGGGTAACTTATGTTATTGAATATAATGCGTGATTAATCATATTAAATTTAATACGAGATTAATCATATTGAACATATTAACTAAAAATCCTTTTTATCTTATTATATTTCAGCTATGACTACTACAAGCACTCAAAACACATTCTCAATCCGGTCTGTTCTCGAGAAGGAGAAGCTGACTGGAACGAACTTCCTGACGTGGTCAAGGAACTTGAGGCTGGTCCTCAAGCAGGAGAAGAAGGATTATGTCCTTCGTGATCCCCTCCCCGAGAGGCCTCCTAACAATGCCGCCAGGACTCTGCATAATGCTTGGGAAAAGCATTCGTCAGATGAAAATGATGTCTATTGCCTGATGTTGGCGACAATGACTGCTGAGCTGCAAATGCAGTTCGAGAGTGTGTTGTCACCCATCGAGATAATGGCAAGCCTGAAATCGCTTTTTCAGGAGCAAGCAAGGACTGAGAGGTTTCAAACAGTTAAGAACCTCTTAGACTGTAAGTTGGCTGCAAATGCGGCAGTGAGTCCTCATGTCTTGAAGATGATGGGTTATCTCGATCATCTTCAGAAACTCGACTGTCCTATCAGCCAAGAACTTGCCTGCGACATTGTTCTGCAGTCTTTACCTGCAAGCTATGATCAGTTCATTCTGAACTTTAACATGCATGGCTTGAGTAAGACATTGCCTGAGCTTCACGGAATGCTCAAGACTGCAGAGCCCAACTTGAGGAAAACCGTCAAGGACCCCAATGTGCTTATGGTGCAAAAGGGCAAGGGGTTTAAGAAATCCTCTGCTAAGGATAAGGAAAAGGCCAAGGCTGTCCAAGTCGCGAACAAGGACACGCCAAAGCCCAAGCCCAAGTCCAAGGCTGGGCCAACTGACATATGCAGGTTCTGTAAAGAACCAGGGCATTGGAGGAGAGAATGTAAGAAATTCCAAGAAGGTCTAAAGGAATTGAAGAAGAAGACTCTCGAGACTTCTTCATCAGGTATTTTTGTTATAGAAGTTAATACAACTACTTCTGATAATACCTCATGGGTTATGGATACTGGTTGTGGGGCTCATATTTGTACTAATATGCAGGCACTCAGCAACAGTAGAAGGCTGAAGCAAGGACAAGTGGAGCTACGAGTTGGGAATGGAGCGAAAGTTCCTGCACTAGCTGTAGGCACATACTTGTTGTCTTTACCTTCGGGATTGATTTTAGAACTCAATAATTGTTATTTTGTACCTGCGATAAGCAGAAATATTATTTCAATTTCTTTGTTGGATTTGGAAGGTTATGATTTTTCAGTTAAGAATAAATTATGTTCCTTCAATCGCAACAATTTGTTCTATGGTTGTGCCCCTCTTACGAATGGGCTTTACATACTCGATCAATCCGCGCCAATTTATAACATTAATACCAAACGGTTCAAACCTAATGAGGAGAACCGAACGTTTCTATGGCATTGTCGTTTAGGGCACATCAGCGAGAAACGCATCAAGAGGCTCCATTCGAATGGACTTCTTGGCTCATTTGACTTTGAGTCATGTGAGAAATACGAATCCTGCATGATGGGCAAAATGACACGGGCCCCCTTTAATAAACCTAACGAGAGGGCCAGTGACTTATTGGGCCTGATACACACTGACGTGTGTGGCCCAATGTCCACAAATGCAAGAGGAAACTATCAGTACTTCATTACCTTCACTGATGATTTCAGTAGGTATGGATATGTTTATTTAATGAAACATAAGTCTGAATCTTTTGAGAAGTTCAGAGAATTCCAAAATGAAGTACAGAACCAACTTGGCAAAAGCATTAAGGCTCTTCGGTCCGACCGAGGAGGAGAATACTTAAGCCAAGAATTCAGTGATCATCTAAGAGAGTGTGGGATCGTGTCCCAACTCACTCCTCCTGGAACACCTCAATGGAATGGTGTGTCTGAGAGGAGAAATCGGACCTTATTGGATATGGTTCGATCTATGATGAGTCACACAGACCTTCCAATATCCCTTTGGGGATATGCTCTGCTAACAGCAGTGTTCACTCTAAATAGAGCGCCATCGAAAGCAGTAGCAAAGACACCATATGAATTATGGACTGGAGTGGCTCCAGTGTTGTCTTATCTTAGAATTTGGGGTTGTGAAGCCTATGTCAAGAGATTAATCTCAGACAAGCTTACACCAAAGTCTGATAAATGCTACTTCATTGGTTATCCGAAGGAAACCAAGGCTTATTACTTCTATCTACGTTCCGAGAACAAGATCTTTGTTGCCCGGGATTGTAACTTTCTTGAGAGGGAGTTTCTCTCTAAGAAAGATAGTGGGAGTAAGGTACTGCTTGAAGAAATTCAAGATGAACAGGATACTGCTCAACCTAATGAGGAAGAGCAGCAGGAGGACCTACAAGAAATTGTAGAGCCTGAACCTGTAGTACCTGAAGTTCGAAGATCCGGGAGGATCCGTCACGAACCCGAGAGATATCAAGGATTCCTCGTGACTAACTGTCATGATCTTTTGATCATTGATGGTGATGAACCATCGAACTTCAATCAAGCCATGATGGGCCCAGATTCCTCGAAGTGGCGCAAGGCCACTGATTTCGAAATGGACTCCATGTCGGTCAACCAAGTGTTTTCGTTGGTTGACTTACCCGCTGGTGTAAAAGCCATCGAGTGCAAATGGATCTTCAAGAAGAAGATTGACGTGGATGGAAATGTCCAGATTTATAAAGCCAGGTTGGTGGCAAAAGGTTTCAGACAAGTTCACGGTGTGGATTACGATGAAACCTATTCACCAATGGCTATGATGAAATCTATTCGGATTCTACTAGCAACTGCAGCTTTTCATGATTATGAAATTTGGCAGATGGACGTGAAAACCGCCTTCCTGAATGGAATTCTGGAAGAGGATGTGTATATGACACAACCTGACGGTTACATAGATCCAAAGAATGCTGGGAAAGTATGCAAGCTTCATAAATCCATTTATGGATTGAAGCAAGCATCGAGGAGCTGGAATCTTCGTTTTGATGAAGCGATCAAGCAATTTGACTTCATCAGAAACGAAGAAGAACAATGCGTGTATAAGAAAACTAGTGGGAGCAAGATAGTATTTCTTATTCTGTATGTCGATGACATACTGCTTCTCGGAAACGACGTTCCAATGCTGAAGTCTGTAAAGGACTGGCTTGGAAGTTGTTTTTCCATGAAAGACATGGGTGAAGCCGCATACGTTCTTGGAATCAGGATCTACCGGGATAGATCTAGAAGGCTGATAGGCTTATGTCAAGATTCATACATTGACAAAGTCCTACAAAGATTCAGCATGAAAGATTCCAAGAAGGGCTTCACGCCAATGGTACATGGCACAACGCTGAGCAAGAAGCAGAGCCCTACGACGGCTGCTGAGCTTGAGCGCATGAAGAATATTCCTTATGCATCTGCAATAGGATCTGTCATGTATGCCATGATCTGTACTCGTCCTGATGTTGCTTATGCATTGAGCATGACGAGTAGATACCAGTCAAATCCAGGTGAAAACCATTGGATTGCCGTCAAGAATATCCTGAAGTATCTAAGACATACTAAGGATAAGTTCTTGGTATACGGTGGAAGTGATGTGCTTAAAGTCAGTGGATTCACGGACGCAAGTTTCCAGACAGACCAAGATGATTTCCGGTCACAGTCCGGTTATATCTTTTGTCTGAATGGCGGTGCAATCAGTTGGAGAAGCTCCAAGCAAGACACCGTTGCTGATTCCACTACAGAAGCTGAATATATCGCCGCTTCAGAAGCTGCGAAGGAAGTTGTTTGGATACGAAAGTTCATTATTGAACTAGGTGTGATACCAAATGCGACTGAGCCTCTAGCACTGTTTTGTGACAACAATGGTGCTATAGCTCAGGCAAAGGAACCAAGATCACACCAGAAATCCAAGCATGTTCTAAGAAGATTTCACTTGATACGTGACATCATTAATAGAAAGGAAGTCAAGATCAGTCGAGTTCAGACAGATGATAACGTCGCTGATCCGTTGACAAAGCCACTCCCAAGGCCTAAGCTCGAGTTCCTGACTGAAGCTGTAGGCATTAGAGACATTGAAATGTAATCTAAATTTGAGTGGGAGTTTGAGGGCTTTATTTAGTTATTTGATATGTTCTTGTAAAACATTTTTATGTTTAATGAAATTATTATTTCAAGATTATTTTAACTGTGATGAAATAATCGTTCCAAAGTGATATGAACCATTTTATAGGTCATCGAAGTAAGTGACTTGATCTTGAGTCATCAAAGTCATTTAGCTTGATCATGAGACCCTATATTTGATAGATGGATTATATCATCATGTCCCTAGTCGAAGGTTGTTGAAATTGGAACACCAACAACCGTGTGAGACTAGATTGGTATGTGACTTATGACAAAGTCTCAGTATGTCATAGATGCGCGGCATCAAAGTCAGTACATAGGTGTATGTTGGGAACATACGACCGGACATGACCCACTTATGAGAACTCTTCAGGATATTTATATCTGTGTCATAAGAGATTCTCACTACGATTATAGAGTATAGTCCTTAGACCTGAGTTCGCATGCATGTGACTGCACATGGACTGATGCACTTTGATCATTGTCTAACGCTGTCGTTCTGCGATAGTTATAAGGACCTTGTTTGGGTACATTATGAAATGAGTAGTTTACAGTGATGGAACAAGACGGAATTTGTCCCTCCAATATAAATGGAGTGAATATCTCTAGGCCAATTGGAGATTTGAATACTGGAAAATGCATGGCCATGCTCAAACGGACTTTCCCGAGTCGTTTGGATTGTCAGTATCAAATCAGAGTCCGATGAACAAGATTAGGCTTTATAAGGATGACACTAATCTTGCCTTATGACTAATCGAGATATTGAGACAAAAGGATTATGAATACAGAGATTCCAGTACAAGTGGGAGATTGTTGGAATTGTGTCCAGTAATCTCGGTACTGTCTCTAGAAAGTAAGAGTATGTCAATGATCAGACATAAGTCATATAATAATGGGGGTCATGATGGCTTGCTAGAGTCCGCTCATGATCTATAAGTCTTGGACTTATTGCCTTTATTATATGATCCCATATGGGTCACACGCCTAAGCTAACAGGAAAATGTGTAGGAACGGCTTAGCAGAAGTACGGTAAAAGTGCCAGGCATTTGTCGTACTTAGAGAGAGATTAATGGGTCTGATTAAATCCAAGGGATTTAATCAGATTGGTATTTGGGCCCAAAAGCCCAAAAGGGAAAGAGAAGGGTTTTATAAACTAAAAGCCAAATCTCTTTCTCCTCTAACCCTAAGCCCCAGCCGCGATTCTCTCTCTCTCTCTCTCTGTGCCTCCCTCCTCGTGGTCTAGCAGCCTCTTTCCTGACAGTGTGCGTGTGTGAGTCTTTGGAGGATCCATCTCTTGGTGGTTCTGCTGATCTCTGACCTGTTCTCTCTTTCCGCTGCATAAACAGGTAAAAGGTGAGATCCATTATTGTTTCTACTCAAGAGAACCTAGATCTGGCATGTTTAGGATCTATTAATCTGATGAATTGAATCAGGATTAATACTAAAAGATCCTTCACAGACTTCACAACGTTAAGCTGAGCGTCAATGAGCTTCACTTCCTCCTGGCAACTCTTGAGGATCGCGGTCAACTGGTGCACAATGCTCTGAGCTTGCTCGAGCTCTTCCCGTCGAGGGACACTCCTAAGGTTCTGCTCGTAGAAGGCTGCAAGCTGATTATCCGCCTCCAGAGACTGAAACATAAAATGAACGTTAAAGACCGGAAAAGGGTAAAAGAAGCAAAGTTTCGAAAGCTACCTTCCCCTTAGCAGTCATTGCCTTGACGTACAGCTCTCGGCCTATCAGATTCTTTATCGAAGGGAGTGAGCATCCAGCGGCCTTGCAATGGCGGAGCAAATGAGCAAGTCCCTCAGGATCATCTGTGATCGGGAAATCCTTCGTATGGTCAAACTTCCAGTGAAAAGGCTTGGACCCCGGAGCATGTGACGATCCCGACCCAACAGCTGCCTCCTTTTCATATCGAGGCTTCTTGTTCGAAGGCTGCACCGAGGAATCACTTCCGGTGGCCCTGGAACTCAGGTTGATCACTTGGTCGGGGCGTACAGCCTCCGGGCCCTTCCCAGGCTCCGAGTCCCGACGCGGAGGCGGCGGTGGAACACCTCCAGACCTCCCATCGTTAATCGCGCCAGCCATAGCATCGCTCAGCTGACCAGCACGGATGGGCGCATATCCGCCAGATGTCGCCTTTTCGGAGGGTCTCTTGGATGACTCTCGGACAGTGGGACGTCTCCTCATCTTCTTCTTTGTCTGGGTTGTGCTCGACGAAGCAGCGTCGGAAGGCGAGTGTTCTCGGGAAGCTGCGAAACGAAACGGTCAAAGATTAACACCTGGAGCATAAATAGAATATTTGTGTAAAAAGAAATTTTTCGCAAAAATGCATACACTCACCAAGAAGAATTGGGGCAGGACGAACCTCCAACGGCTCGATCGCCTCCGGGAGCTCGAGTGCGCGCCTAACTCTGTCAACAGAGAACGACGACCAGAGCACGTCTCTGGAGCTTAGAGTAGCCGCTAGCCTTCTAATCGCAGGGGTTATTCCGTACCTCTCCGGGATCTCTGAAAACAAACAAAAAGTTCAGATACTCCAAACAAAACCGACATGCAAAAGCTAGCTAAAAACGCTATCCCTAACCAATAGACTCCGATCACGAGGTCGCGACTCTAGAGGGGTCATAATCCCCAATCGAATGGTGGTCAAGTTTGAACCAAAAGGGACGCTCTCTCCAACGATCCTCCCGGTTCGGCACAGCCACCAGGATCGCCAAACTCCGCCGAGGAGAAAGGTAGAAAAGCCCCGTCGCCGAGTTATGTTTGATCGAACACAAGTCGTGGAGAACAGACAGGTCGAACGGAATCCCCTCTTCTCGAGCCCTAACCAACATGCCGATGAGGTAGCGGATGAAATTTGGTGTCAGCTGCGGAAGCGCTATCCCAAGCTCGCCAATCACGTCCAACACGAACCGAGGAATCGGAAAGACCAGGTTACACTTCTCGAAATAAGCCTTGTAAGCACAACAATAGCCCGGTATAACTGACTCCGGCGTCTCTCCGGGATCGAGAAGTCTCAGCTCCACCGACCTCGGCACACCGTGCGATGAGTACAGACTTTCGATGTCCTCCGCTTTCGTAGTCGGAATGGGATGATCGAACTCCTCTTCTTCGGCGACCTGTTTCTCTTTTTTAACCCTAACCAAGCTTGATTTCGACATCGCTTAAAGAAAATCAAAAGAAAACAGTTCTTTCTCGCAAACAGGTAAAAGGGAAACTACAGAAGAGAGAGAAATAGAAGCGTAAAAGTAAAGAAAGAGGAGTAATCGCTATAAAAGAGAAGTGGAGAAGTTACCTTGCGAACGGCGGTTGTGTATTGGAGAGTGGGTTCACGAGGAGGTGGGTTATAAAGACGTCATAATTACGCCACCTCGGGACTCCGTAAATCTTTCAAGTCTCGCGTACCGCAACCGTCAAATCACGCGAGAATCTTCCCCACGTGCTGCGGACGCGCATAGTTAATGCCACGCGCTCATCTCGTCCGTTCATCTTGGCGGGATTTCTTTCTGCGCACTATCCAACGGTGCATGCGAAAAGCCGAAGCGTCCAGAATCTTCGACGCGATCCTAACTGCTAAGATCCGGCCTTATCCAAGAAGACTGTGGGCCTTATCCGAGAAGATCTCGCCTTTCAAGCTCGGGAATCCGCTTAAAAGGCTGGGGGGCAAATGTTTGGGCCAGATTTCACTCCCGAAGGAAATCAGCTGAATAAGGCCCGGATTCAACCTTGGCAGCTAGGCCCGATTGCGTTTACACCAAGGCCCAGTCCAGCAGAGAGCTCCGACCCCACAGAGCACCTTGGTAGGTACCGTCTGAACCGTTAGGCAACCAACCGGCTACAAAGGAGGAGATGGACTGAGCACGCAATCCCGAAGATCCCGCAAGTTGTTGAAGTCGGCTCTGAAGATCAGGGAAGATAGTTACGAAGCTAGGGACTATAAAAGAAGGGTTCGACAACAGTAAAGGGGATCCGATTTCTGATGGATATTAAAACCTAAGACTGAGATCTTGTGATCGCTATATAGCTCGAGTTCTTGTTGTTCTTCTTACCGAATTAATACAAATCTATTTTTCATCATTGCTAAGCTCCTTGATCTCGTTCAACCAAGAATCTAGCCCACCTATTTCGTAAATCAGCTCATCAAAGACACTCTAAAAACTGAGTGTGGGTTTTAGGATCCACAGAAGCAATAAATATAAATATCTGTTGGATCCCGATGGATATAGGGTTTGATATATTGAAATTGAAACCAACCTCGTTCTTACCTTTTGGCAGCGGAATTGAGATGGTGAACGAGATCAGTGGAGCAACACAGATGTCTTGCCTCTACCAGATACACATGCACGCTCGCTGGAAACAGGATACTAGTGCCGGATCACTTGGGTTCGATTCTCTCTGGTGTTTCTTCTCTTTCTGTCAAGAAAAAGTTGACGGCTACCTGTTTAGGTCGAAACTCTCGAGTTTTATTCGACCTAAACATGTTTAACGGGCCAGACTTAATTAAGTCTTAATTCGAAAAGCCTTTTCGAAAAACCCGAACTGTGTCGACCGACACACAAACCGTGTCGATCGACACAACACCATTTCATCGATTATAATGTGTATCTAATACACATTAAGATGATCATTACCATAACGATCATTCCCATGTCGTAGCTTCCAGTTCGCTTAGGTGTGTGACCCTATAGGATCATATAGTACTGGCAGTAAGTCTGTAACTTACAGGTTGCAAGAGGCTTCTAGCAAAACATTGCAACCGCCCAGTTCTATACGAATGTCTGATCTCGACATACAACTATATCAGGAGTGAGCACAAGTGTGATTTCAGGACACCATCCCAACAATCTCCCACTTGTACTGGAATCACCAATTCCTATAATCCTTTTGTCTCTATATCTCGATTTGGCATAAGGCAAGATTAGTGTCATCCTTATTTAGCCAACATCGTGTTTATCGAACTCCTGATCTCATACTGAACATTACAAACAACTGAACTACAGTTCGTTTGAGTGCGGCCACACATGTTCTCAGTATTCAATCTTCGATAGGCCCTGAGATATTTATCTCCCGTTATACAGGAGGGACAAATTCCATCTTGTTCCATCCCTGTTTCAACGCATACTTCATGATATACCCGAACAGTGCCGTTATAGCCGCCAGTTACGGGTCGACGTTTGACAAAGTCAAAGTGTACCAATTCATATGCAAGAGAGCATGATGAACTCATGTCTAAGGACTATACTCTATAGTCGTAATGAGAACCTCTTATGACACAGATATAACTATCTTGTAGACTTCTCATTAGCGGGTCATGTCCGATCATATGTTCACCAACATATATCTATGTGACTGACTGCGATAATCATATCATTGGCTCCATGAAACTTAGCCAACAGTCACTTCACAATCTAGTCTCTGTCGGTTGTAAGTGTCCCAATTCTACAACCTCGACTAGGGACAAAATAATTTATTAACTTATAGGGTTTCATGACCAAGTCCTCAACTTGATGACCTATAATATGTAATAAACTTATTTGGGACCATTATTTAGATCACAATAAATAATGCTGAAATCAAATTTCATTAAAACACTTCCAAAAGAATGTTTACATGAGCATCTTATTATAACTAAAGTAAAACCAAAAACTCCCACTAGAATCAAGATTACATCTTAAGATCTCTAATGCCTACAGCAGTCGTATGACTCTCATGCTTAGGCCTTGGGAGTGACTTAGTCAGAGGATCAGCGACATTCTCGTCTGTCGGAACTCGGCTGATCTTCACATCACCTCTATTGATGATATCTCGAATTAAGTGATATCTTCTCTCCACGTGTTTGGACTTCTGGAGTGACCTTGGTTCTTTTGCTTGAGCAATGGCTCCGTTGTTATCACAAAACAAAGCCAATGGCTCCAAAGCACTAGGAACCACACCAAGTTCAGTCATGAACTTCTTGACCCAAACAGCTTCCTTTGCCGCTTCTGAAGCAGCAACATATTCAGCTTTCGTTGTGGAATCAGCTACGGTATTCTGCTTAGAGCTCTTCCAGCTCACTGCACCGCCATTTAGACAGAAGACATATCCAGATTGTGATCGGAAATCGTCTCTGTCTGTCTGAAAACTCGCATCGGTGAACCCATTCACCACAAGTTCTTCACTTCCTCCATACACAAGGAATTTATCCTTAGTATGTCTCAAATACTTGAGAATATTCTTGACAGCTGTCCAGTGTTCTACACCTGGATCAGATTGGTATCTACTCGTCATGCTCAACGCGTAAGCTACATCTGGACGAGTGCAGAGCATGGCATACATAATAGATCCTATTGCAGAAGCATAAGGAAACCTATTCATGTGCTCTCGCTCAGCATGTGTCTTCGGACACTGCTTCTTGCTGAGACTCATGCCATGCGACATTGGTGTGAAGCCTTTCTTGGAATCCTGCATATTGAATCTGCGTAACACCTTATCAATATAAGTGTCCTGGCACAATCCAATAAGCTTGTTTGTTCTATCTCTGTAGATTCTGATCCCAAGAATGTACGCTGCTTCTCCCATGTCTTTCATGGAAAAACAACTTCCAAGCCAAGTCTTAACAGACTGAAGCAACGGAACGTCATTACCGAGAAGAAGTATGTCATCGACATATAGCACAATAAATACAATTTTGCTCCCACTTGTCTTCTTGTATACACATGCTTCTTCTTCGTTCTTGATGAAACCGAATTGTTTTACTGCTTAATCAAAACGAAGATTCCAACTCCGTGATGCCTGCTTCAATCCATAAATGGATTTATGAAGATTGCATACCTTCTTAGCGTTCTTAGGATCGACAAAACCTTCAGGCTGTGTCATGTACACATCCTCTTCCAGAATACCATTCAGGAAAGCGGTTTTGACATCCATCTGCCATATCTCATAATCATAATGAGCAGCAATCGCTAGAAGAATCCAAATGGATTTAAGCATAGCGACTGGGGAATAGGTTTCATCATAGTCAATACCATGAATTTGTTTGAAACCTTTAGCCACCAACCTCGCTTTGTAAATCTGTACATTGCCATCCACGTCAATCTTCTTTTTGAAGATCCATTTACATTCAATGGCTTTTACACCATTAGGCAAATCGACCAAGGACCATACTTGGTTTTCTGACATGGATGTCATTTCGGATTTAGAGGCTCCAAGCCACTTTTCGGATACCGGGCCCATCATAGCTTCCGTGAAGGTCGCTGGTTCGTCACTATTAATGATCATCAGATCATTTGAATCGGTTACGAGAAATCCATAGTATCTCTCGGGTTCGTGACGGATCCTTCCGGATCTGCGAACTTCAGGCTCCACAGGCGCCGGTTCCACAGAACTTTGTGGATCCAACTGCTGCTCTTCCTCAATAGGTTGAGCAGTTTCCTGTGCATCTTGAATTTCTTCAAGATGTACTTTACTCCCACTGTTTTTCTCAGAGAGAAACTCCCTCTCAAGAAAAGAACAGTCCCGAGCAACAAATACTTTGTTCTCAGATTGGTTGTAAAAGTAGTATGCCTTGGTTTCCCTAGGATAACCAACGAAATAGCATTTATCTGATTTGGGTGCAAGCTTGCCAGAGATTAAACGTTTGACATAAGCTTCGCAACCCCAAATCCTTAGGAAAGACAGACTAGGAACATTCACAGTCCACAGCTCATGTGGTGTCTTTTCCATTGACTTAGATGGCACCCTATTTAGTGTAAACGCAGACGTTTCTAGAGCGTATCCCCAAAAGGATAATGGAAGATTAGAATGACTCATCATAGACCGAACCATATCCAATAAGGTTCGATTTCTCCTCTCTGACACTCCATTCCATTGAGGTGTTCCAGGAGGAGTGAGTTGTGAAACAATTCCACACTCGCTCAGATAGTCGCTGAACTCTTGGCTTAAGTATTCTCCTCCGCGATCCGATCGCAGAATTTTGATACTTTTGCCAAGTTGGTTATGTACTTCATTCTTGAATTCCTTGAATCTATCAAAGGATTCTGACTTGTGTCTCATCAAATAGACATAGCCATACCTACTGAAATCATCAGTAAAGGTAATGAAGTACTTAAAGTTTCCTCTGGCAGCAGTACTCATTGGCCCACATACATCAGTATGGACAAGGCCCAATAAATCACTGGCCCTTTCATTTGGTTTGTTGAAAGGGGCTCTAGCCATTTTGCCCACCAAACAAGACTCGCATTTCTCACAAGATTCAAAATCAAATGAGCCCAGAAGCCCATTTCGATGGAGCCTCTGGATGCGTTTCTCATTAATATGGCCCAAACGACAATGCCATAAGAAAATCGGGTTTTCGTCATTGGACTTAAACCTCTTTGTATTTATGTTAAAGACAGGCATTTCTTGGTTTAATACATATAACCCATTATCTAATGGGGCGCTACCATAATAATTACCATCACGATTAAAAGAACAAACTTTATTCTTAACAGCAAAATCAAAACCTTCCAAATCCAAAACGGAAACTGAAATTATGTTTCTGCTAATCGCAGGTACATAGTAGCAATTATTCAAAATTAAAACCATGCCCGAAGGTAAAGACAACTCGTAGGTGCCTACGGCCAGTGCAGCAACCTTAGCTCCATTCCCGACTCGTAGCTCTACTTGTCCTTTCTTCAGCGTCCTACTGTTTCTTAGTGCCTGTACATCAGTACAAATATGAGCACCGCAGCCGGTATCCAATACCCACGAAGTAGGACTAGAAGACATAACATTAAGTTCGATAACATAAATACCTGAATCAGACGCCTCATACGTCTTCTTCAGCTTCTTGTAATCTTCCTTGAACTTCTTGCAGTCTCTCTTCCAATGCCCCAAGTTCTTGCAGTAGTTGCACTTATCCTCAGGAGAAGGCCCGGATTTGGGCTTGGGCTTGGGCTTGTCTTGACTTTCAGTCTCGACAACCTGGGCCTTTCCCTTATCCTTCTTAGGTTTCTTAAACCTTTTACCCCCTTGTACCATCAGGACACTGGGAGTAGCCTTCTTGAGATTCGGTTCTGTTGTCTTCAGCATACCGTGCAACTCAGTCAATGTCTTAGTCATGTTTTGCATGTTGTAGTTCATGATGAACTGATCAAAACACGACGGCAAAGACTGCAGAATCATGTCAGTGGCTAGCTCCTGGCTAATGGCACAGTCCAGTTTCCCCAGGTTATCAATGTAACCCATCATTTTAAGGACATGAGGACTTACTGGACTGTCCTTAGCCAGCTTGCAATCCATGAGAGATTTAACCGTCTGGTATCTCTCTGTGCGAGCTTGCTCCTGAAATAAAGCTTTCAGGCTGTTAATCATCTCAATGGGTGACAACACGTTCTCATATTGCTTCTGCAGCTCAGAGTTCATGGTCACCAGCATTAGACAAGTAACGTCTTTGACATCCGCTGAATGCTTATCCCAAGCATTCTTTTCTGTCTGCGGAGCATTGGAACGTGGCCTCTCGGTGAGAACTCTTTCAAGGACATATTCCTTGTTCTCCTGCCTGAGAACTATTCTCAGGTTCCGATACCATTCCAAGAAATTAGATCCATTTAACTTGTCCTTCTCAAGGACGGATCTTAGTGAGAAAGTGTTGATGTGATTTGAGACAGACATAGCTGTAATTCAAAAAGAGGTAGATTTTAGTTATAATGCTCAGGAAATGAGAAATCTTATCTAATAAGAAAACTCGCATTGTATTCATAACAATGTTTCCTCATATGAATACAATGATCCAAGATCCTCAGATTACTAAAATTCGAGTGAGCGACTCGCCGTTACTCAAGCTTTAGTTATCTAGGTAAGCAAATCATTGCTAATTGTACTCAGTACAACTCTTGGTCGTGAATGAGACAAACTATGTCCAATTCACTCTGATGTCTCTGGGCCCAGAACTTCTGACAGCCCAGTCAAGTATAACCAATCTTTTATCTGTCTTGTGATCACTGACAGTTGCACTGCAAGTCTGTCACTGACCACCTGCCTTACCCATGTTGCAGTGGATATCAAGGACTCCAAGATATCCAACAAACGACACGAGTCTTGACAGTTGACAAGATTGGGCAAGACATCAAGATCACTTGATATTTAGTTGAGGAAAGAACTATTTTATCTTGATGTACATTCAATATATAATCAAGAGTTTATTAATTTATTTTAAAACATTCAGTTTTATTTAGTTTAGATTCATCTACAACTTTTAGGATTAAATTGTTCTGGTATATGCGAATATGTAGTCCAACTAGCATATCTGCGAGTATTGTGTCGATCGACGCCAACCATTGGTATCGATCGACGCAATCGGATTTAAACCGTTCTTCGATAACCAGTCAAACCGGATCGAATTTACTTAACCGATTCAATCCAATTGAACTAGTTCGGTTTAATGGTCTATGTCGATCGTCACACACTGTGTATCGATCGACATTGCCAAACCAGAACCAATTTTGGCTAATAAAATTAACCGTGCCAGATAACCAGTCCAATCCAATTGAACCGATCTATCTTATCGTATTGCCTATGTCGACCGACACACCCAGCGTATCGATCGACGTAGAACGATTACGGGTACTCGATCTCAGATCGAAACCCTAAAATTCTTTTTACGGATTTTCGCTTTGTGTCGACCGACACACGCTTTGTGTCGATCGACACCTTGCGACAAACCCTAAATTTTATTTGCGAGTTTTCGCTCTGTGTCGACCGACACACGATTTGTATCGATCGACACCATGCGACAAACCCTAAAATTTTATACGCGTTCTGCCGCGGCGTGTCGACCGACACACGCTTTGTGTCGATCGACACAGTGCGTTTTTCAACAATTCTTCGTCTTTTCAACATGAACAAAACCGAGAATATAATATGAAAACACGATTTGAGCATGCAAAAATCAATTCAACAACATCAAGATTCGAATTATTTTGCAACAAATTCAACAGCTAAACCCTAACACGCTCTGATACCACTGTTGGATCCCGATGGATCTAGGGTTTGATATATTGAAATTGAAACCAACCTCGTTCTTACCTTTTGGCAGCGGAATTGAGATGGTGAACGAGATCAGTGGAGCAACACAGATGTCTTGCCTCTACCAGATACACACGCACGCTCGCTGGAAACAGGATACTAGTGCCGGATCACTTGGGTTCGATTCTCTCTGGTGTTTCTTCTCTTTCTGTCAAGAAAAAGTTGACGGCTACCTGTTTAGGTCGAAACTCTCGAGTTTTATTCGACCTAAACATGTTTAACGGGCCAGACTTAATTAAGTCTTAATTCGAAAAGCCTTTTCGAAAAACCCGAACTGTGTCGACCGACACACAAACCGTGTCGATCGACACAACACCATTTCATCGATTATAATGTGTATCTAATACACATTAAGATGATCATTACCATAACGATCATTCCCATGTCGTAGCTTCCAGTTCGCTTAGGTGTGTGACCCTATAGGATCATATAGTACTGGCAGTAAGTCTGTAACTTACAGGTTGCAAGAGGCTTCTAGCAAAACATTGCAACCGCCCAGTTCTATACGAATGTCTGATCTCGACATACAACTATATCAGGAGTGAGCACAAGTGTGATTTCAGGACACCATCCCAACAATATCAACAAAAGGGTAGAGGAAAGTAGATATTACACCTAAAATCAATCAATGGATCTTTGCCCTACCCATCTCTTTCCACTGCTCAGATATTAATCCATGAAGCTCTTCTTTAGGAAATGTAAGTTTCCACAGACCCCTCAGAGCTTCCTAAAAGCGTTTGAAGAAGCAAAAAGGTTATTATCAAAACTGTTAACTACAAGAAATATGTCTCGTAGCCTCGGATTAGCCGCGAAAATTTCGTAGCTACGTTTTTTAAGCCGCGGCTAGCTACGAATTAAGCCATGGATATATCCGTAGCCATTTCGTAGCTATTCGTAGCTATATAGCCATGAATTCAATTCGTGGCTATTCGTAGCAAAATAGCAACGGATAGCTACGACATATCCGTAGAAACAAATAGCCACAAATAGCGACGACTCAAAGCGCGGAAATATAGCTACGACATATTTTCATGGCTATTCGTAGCTATATCTAACGGATATTTAAATATATATGGTATAGCTACGAATAAAATCGTAGCTATCTGTGATTTTATAATATAGCTACGGATTTATCCGTAGCTAATCAAAACCCTAAACCCTAAATCAACCGTAAAACTCTAATTAATAACATTTTAATTACTATATCATATCCAAAACTAATATTTAACATTTATAAAAGAAAAATATTTTACAAATTTAATATTTTCAAACCTTAACTTATAACCCTAAACACAGCCCTTTATACACTAAACCATAATCATACTTTAAACCTAATTCTTTCATAAACTATAAAATCAAAATATAAAATTAATTATATATAAATAAACTAATATTTAAAATCTATAATATAAAAAAAAACTAATACATAAAACTAATACATGAAACCCTAAACCCTAAACAAACCCTAAAACTCTAAAGAATAAACAAAACTCTAATTAATAACATTCTAATTATAACATATCCAAAAATAATATTTAACACTTGTAAAAAAATATTTTCAAAATCTAATATTTTCAAACAATAACTTATAACTCTAAATACAACCCTTTAAACTCTACACACTAAACTATAATCATACTCTAAACCTAAATCATAATCATAATCATAAACTAAAAAATCCAAATATAAAATTTTATATATACATAAAACTAAATTTTAAAATCTATAGTATAAACAAAACTAAAACATAAAACCCTAAACCCTAAAACTCTAAACCCTAAACCCTAAAATTTTGGAAAATTTAAAATCATGAATCAGATTTATTATATTTTGTAGAGTATAAAACTAGAATGCCTTAATCATATTTAATGTTATGTATTTACATTCAATGTGATTTAGTAGAAGATATATTTGTTTTACTTGCTGAAAAAAGGAATTTTTATACTTATAATGCATTGTTTGAAAGACAATAAATTTTTTGATTGGCTGAAGAGGTTCACGCGGATCACAATAAGTCAATCAAAAAAGGTTCACGCGGATCACAATAAGTCAATAAGGACCGTTGATTAACTTAAATCAAGGGTTTACAACACATCCTTCTCTCTCGTACCCTTTACCCAATCACTGCATCTTCTACCTTTTACGAGATTTACCCAATCTCTTCATCTTCTACCTTTCTCTGCTCGTTGAATCTCAATCTTCTTTTACTTGACCAAAAAAAATCTCTATCTTTAAAAAAATATGTTACTTCACAACACAATCTGCAGATGCTGGATTCTTGAATCGACGGAGGCTCTAAGACAACGATTCGCTAATCCCCAAAGGCAAGAATCTCAGCAAACCGATGGCGAAAAAAAAGGAAGAAGATTCGTCGGGGAAGAAGAACAGAGACGAATCAGAGTTAGAGAGACGAAGCCGGAGCCAAATCGGGGTGAGTGACGGCCAGATCCGCAGCCACTACAAGAAAAACTGTTTTTAGCCACGAACGAGCCACGAACAGTTCGTGGCTAAGAATTTTCCAGCCACGAATAGCTACGAACCAGCCACGACTGCAAAAAAATAAGGTTTATGGCTAATTCGTAGATATTCGTGGCTATATAGCCACGAATTATATTTCTTAGCTATTCGAGGAAAATTAGCCACGAATAACTATGACCACCGTCGTGGCTAATATTAGCCACGAATTATCCGTGGCTATTCAATACCCTAAACCCCAAATAAACCCTAAAATCCAAAATATAAACAAAAATTTGATAATTAAAACTCCAATTACTATAATATATCTAAAATTAAGATTCAACACTTATAAAAAGAAATTTTATTTTCCAAATCAACTCCAACTTACAAATCAACTCCAACCCTAAAATTATATATATTCAACTCCAAAGAAATTTTATTTTCCAAATCAACTCCAACCCTAAAATTCCAAACTTTAAACCTTAAAATCAAAATACAAACCTTAATTATATATATAACTAATATTTAGACAATTTACATACACACTTTAAATATAGTAAATAAAAAATATTTACTTATGATTTTTCTTTTAAAATCTACTAATCTTTTAATATTAATAAAAATAAAGTCTTATGCAATAATAAATTATTGTATATAGTAATAAATAAACCTATATATATAATTAATATTTAAACCTTTTATCTTTTACAATTATAAACCCAAAATTCTAAACCCAAATAAACCCTAAAAGTTTAAATTAAAACTTTAAAAAGCACAATTCTTATTGTATATACTCATAAATAAAATTTTAAACTTAAATAAATAAAAAGGCTCATGTAAACCAAAATTAAAATAAAAATTAAAACATTTTAGTACTTTTTAAATCATTTGTTTAGTATATATACCCATTTGTATTATTTTAAATCATTTTTTAAAAAAATTAAAAATTAATTTTTTTTTATCTCTAGTAATTTTAAATTTAACAATTTAACAATTTAAATTTTTTTAGTTTTTCGTTTTATCAAGTTTTACTATTTTAATTTATTTTTGAGTATTATACATAAATTAAACCTAAGTAATTTTGTTATTGGTTAATATCTGATCACAATGATCACTAATTTCATCCCTTGGATCTATTTCTCTGCTCAATCCTGGACCATTAAGATCTATTTTTTTTGGCATCATTAGATTTATATTTTATATTAAAAAACCCTAGATCTACGCTTCTTCTCCTCTCCGCCGTATTCTTCTTCAGACCTTCATCTTCTTCATTTTATTTCAACATCATCTTCTTCATTTTTTCTTTCAATCAACACAAACCCGATCTCTCTACTCCCTATTGTGGCCGGCCGAAGACGAAGCCACACGATCTTGCTCCACCAATCTCGGACGAAGACGAAGCCACACGAACATAGACGAATCGCGGTCACGGAGACGACGATTCACAGAGACGGAGACAGCGGTGGTGGTTAAGGCGGAGGTCCCTCGCGGTCGCGGTTGAGTTCGAGGTTAAGGTCGGCGGTGGCTTGGCGGTTTCGATTGATGGTGGTGGTAGCGAGTAGAAGGTGGGACGTCGGAGGGCGTGGTGGTTATAGAGGTGGTGACGGTTTCAGAAGTAGAGGTGGGTCAGCGGTGGCGGTTAAGTCGGAGGTGGGTCGTCGGTGGTGGGTCGTCGGAGGTGGGTCGTCATGCAACCGCATATCGGAAATATAAATATGTATATATGTATGTTTATGTATGTATATATATGTATGTATATATATGTATTTATATATTGTATTTTTTTTTTTTTTTGTAATTCTGTATTTTGTTTAATAATAACAAATATTTAATATTATTTTTTTGTATTTATTTTTTTTTGTTATTTTTTTTTTAAATTGCCACGGAAAAATTTGTGGCTATTCGTGGAAATATAACCACGAAATATATTAGCGGCTATTCGTGGCTAATAGCCACGAATTATGTCGTGGCTATTCCGTGGAAACGTTGCCACGAATAGCCACGATTAACGAATAGCAATGAGTCCATAGCTACGAAACAGATTTATGGCTATTCGCGGCTATATGCAAAATAGCCACGAATAATCAGCCATAGCCACGAAAAATTCCGTGGCTATATCCAGTTTTTCTTGTAGTGAGCGGTGGTCGAAGGAGGCTTCCCGGAAACGGTATGTGTAGCAGCGGTGTCTCGACAGATCCGTGTCCGACAGATGCTCGATGTCTCGACTCCGGTGTTGTGCAGTGGAGCTGCGGCGGGTGTGGACGAAGCCATACGAACCAGACCGACGGATCGACGCATCTCCGTCGCTGCCTCAACGTCTCAGATCTAACAACCGTTACAGCCGTGGACGAGCAGCGGTGGTGGTGGACAAGCAGCGGTGGTGGAGGAGCAGTGACGGTGGTGGAGGAGCAGCTGTGGAGGAGCATCGACGGTGGAGAAGAGGAGAATAGCTGCGATATATACGTATATATCTGTATATATATTGTATTTTTGTGATAAAATATATATTGTATTTTGTTTATAAAAAAATAATGATTTTTATTTTTTTGTATTTATTTTTTTTGTTTTTTTTTTGAAAAGCCACGGAAAAATTCGTGGCTATCTGTGGCTAAGGCCACAAAATTTATCGTGGAAAATTCGTGGCTATAGCCACGACATTATTCGCAGCCATTCGTGGATATATTAGCCACGACAGTTTTCATCGCTATTCGTGGCTAATAGCTACGAATATCATCGTGGCTACGTCGTGGCTATGTGGCTGCGGATAGCCACGAAAAGGTTGTATCCACGAGCCCATAGACGCATATTTTAATTGCGGCTAGTTGTAGCTACGGTGGTATTAGCTACGAAATTTGGCCGATAGCCACGAAAAAATCCGCGGCTATACAGCGAGTTTCTTGTAGTGGTTTCATCTAGAATTATGATGCAATTAATCATGAATTATTGTTTTTCAATAGATGAAAGCTGCATTGCCACATTTCATACAGTAAGGTGCTGTGATAACCGAGCTTGTCACAAAAGTTAAATGCTCGTCTTGCTCGGTGAGCTGACGTGCTCGGGGTCGAATGGGTCAAAGTTTGTCTTAGAGAGGAACTGACTAAGTTTGGGAATGATTAAGAGAAAGAGAGTTGCTCGGGAACAAGCGTATTATGTATTCAGATGTTTTAAGAGAGTCCGAGCAAGTCAAAGACGAGCTCGGGTTACAATTCAGGAGATATTTACTTTAGAGAGAGAAGGTAGTGAGAAGTGCACAAATCCCAAAAAGTTACATTAATGTACAGTGGCGACTCCTATTTATAGTAAAATACGGTCTTACTTTTCACAGGCCGTTGACTCCTTGTCGAGCTCGTGTGGATGGGCCGTACTTGATGACGAGATGGGCCAAGCCGAACATTCCTTTGTCTGTTAGTGGAGCCAAGCTGAGATGTCGTTGCGAGCCGAGCTGAGACAACCTTTAATGATGGGCTCAGTTTAGATGTGTTTACTCGGGCCTTCTGCTTGTTGGGCCGAGTTTGTTTCTCTTGGGCTGATATTTGTCCAGAGAATATATATTGAGCCCTTCTAAAGATGGGTGCTAAACCCATATATAACAGTAGCCCCCCCCCCAGTTCGTCAATCTTCATGGTCGGTTGGAGTCGGCGATTTTGATGAGTGTTTGGTTGGGTCGATATCTGTTCGTAGTGAATTTGGTCGGCCCGTTTGTGTCGGTTCGTTTTGCTGCCTCCTCCTCGGGAATCTCAAGAGTTTCTTGGGAAATTGCTAGAAACTGAAGGGTCGCATAGACGTGATGATGGCGCCTATAACCGTTGGAATCTGAAGGGTCACCCTAGGTGTCATGATTGCGCTTTCCTCGAGAACTTCCCATTCCGCTTATAAATACTTCGCTCCGCTCTCCTCATTTCTCATTTCTCTCCTTCTGAAGGTTTCGCTCTCCCTTCTCTCTAGAATTTACTTTATATCTCTAGATTTGTTGTTGTATTAGTAGCCATGATAATCGATTCTCACTCTTAGTCATCTTCGGATCGCGACGATCTTCATTTGGTGAGGTTATCTCCAGGGACTTCTGCTCAATCGAGCTCGTCTGTTGCGCAGTCTAGTTTGGGATCTTTAGCAACCTCAGACCTAACAAAGGTTATTGGCTCGATCTTGGGAAACGACTGAGCTCGGTCTGCTCCTACTTCAGGTGGCTTCCCGAGCATCCAGATTCCAAATCTTATTGATTCGGAAGACGATGGTGTTCGGCCTTGGTCTGTTCCATTGGGGCTTTATCGTTGTTCTTTTCCGTTGAAGGCTGAAGACGTATACATCGTGGACCAAGCGAAGGAATTAGCGAGAAAGGAGCAGGAAAGTATGTCCGAGAATGCTCAGAAGAAATCGAGGCGACAGATTTCGGGTGACTCCGAGAAAGAAAAGATACCTTTGCGTCATGTTTTTCAATCAAAGTGTACAGACGATGACCTGGAATGGCTGGTGCACAATTGTTCCCCCAGTGGCGCTGGTCAGCTCGAGCTTCGCAGGACTGAGCCGAACGAGAGGCCTTGGGATTGCCCGAAAGGGTGGATATGCATGTATGATTTTTGGTTTATGCTTATGTACATGGGTCAGATGGATGTTGAAGTTTTAGGCTATGTCGGGATAATTTAACTGGCGAGCAGGTAAATTATATCAGTCCAGATCCTAATCGGGAGAGTTTGTTCGGGCCGATCCCGCCGGGGATGATTTTTGAGAATGAGCGTCATTGGGATTTATTTCGTAAGGTGAGCGTAGCGGTCGACGCAGCTGATTCTCGTCAGAAGAAGAAGAAGAAAGGTACGAAGAAGAGGTCCCGGACCGGCGATGCGGCGATTACTGAGTTGGAGGGGGCTCAGGTGGGGGACCTATTTCAGGAGACTGAGGATACCTCGGAGGTGCCTCTTTTGAGAAAGAAGAAGAGGGTAGTTGTAGATGCTATCATTGGGGCTGCTGATCAGTCGGGTGGGGCTTTGGTCGAGACTTCCGAGCGCCCTGGTGCTGGAGAGTTAGTTGTTCGTTCCGAGGGTGTGGATGCTCGGGTTGAGACTTCTGATCACGCTGGTGCTAAAGAAACTAGCGATCCGGTTGGTCAGCAGGAAAACGAAGTCGCTGAGCTTCAGCCCGAGGTTGTGGCTCCTAATTACAACTTCTCCTTCACGTATGAAGGAATGGAGTCGATCGTTCGTGACGAAACGGCTTGGGCGGATCTGTTCCGCATGCTTAGGGACAGTCCGCTGAGAGATCTTCCTTCGGTCAACGAGTCCTTCATGGCGGAGTTCCATAAACAGGCTGCGAATGACATTGTTCGGGTAAGCCTTGTTTACTATTTTGTCCTTGTGATGGTTTTTGCTTGATTTTGAGTTTCGTCTTTTTTTTATATAGGGCCTTACCAAATATAACCTTCTCTTCTATGGTTATGAGAAGGACCTGGTTGAGCTCGGGGAAAAGATCAGGGAGCTGAAATGGACCCTCGTCAAGGCCCAAAGGACCATTACCGAACTCGAAGGATTTCGTGAGAAAGTGATGGCTATGGAGGAGCTTCGGTTGTCTCTTAGGGTCGAAGAAGAGAGAGCATAAGCCTTGGAAAAGAAAGTTGGAGACCTCTCGACTGAAAATGCTCGGCTGGATGCCGAAAACAAGCAGCGCCTGGCGGACTGCTCGAATGCTCATGCCGAGGAGGATGAGTTGGCCACTCGGGTGTCTGATATGGAGGGAAAGCTGAATTCAGAGTGCACTCGTATAAAGGCCTCTCGGAAGCATGAGGTTTTGAAGGAGAGGGAGCGTATGTCGAATAAAGCTCAGGCTAGTCTCTCCAAGATTAAGAAGGCCAGAGAAGAAGAAGCTCTCGGGAGGAGGAAACATATCATGATGAACCAGGCCATTGCCGTCACCTCGATGCTGAAGTAACTTGTCAGAGATGGTTTTGCCATCCTGGCTCCGATGATAGCAAAGGCTGATGCCGACTTCGCCCGTCTTAAGCGTGAGCTTGGCGAGGTCCGGTTCACGGACTTGGTTGATAACGATTTTGTTATGACACCTTCAGAGAGTCATGGTCATACCGAGGAAAGCTCAGCCACGCTCGTCCCTGATCAACATGGCTCTAATCAGGCGGTCATGACCTCCGAGATGGCTGATGGTCTTCGAGCAGTGGAGCTGGCTGGGGAATTCAAAGATGAGAGCGAGAATCTGTTCCTGATTAGCTCGAGAGCGCAGCAGAGACCAGGCAGAGAATTATACTTCCGAAGCTCCTTAGATTTCTTTCCCCCCTTTTCTGTATTATGTTTTGTTGTAACCGGACATGTGTCTTGTGCACGTTTTTTGAAATATAATGTAAGCTCGGGTTTCTTTTCCATTCTGTTTATTCGTTTTGAAACTTGCTTGGGCCTTTCCGCGTACTTGGTATTTTCATTCGGCGTATTTGACTTTCACGATATTCTTATGTTCAGTTTGAGTAGTTTGCTCTGGTTAAGTTAGTGTTAGAGAGGAGCGAGAAGTGTGCTCGGCTTACCTTGTAGGTCCGATCAGAACATATGTGCGAAACTGGGTTCGTCTTATTTTTTCTGTCAGTCGTCCTTATGCGGGGACTGGGCCCAGCTTACTTAATTGAGTGGGATTGAGGCATTGCTCGTTATCCCACAAGTCAGGTGCGAGTAAGTGCTCGGCTTATCCTTAAAGTCTGATTGGGACAGTTACGCGAAAACTTGGTCCGACTTATTTCCTGTCAATCAGCCTTGTGCGGGAACTGGGCCCGGCTTGCACGCTTCGATCATGCTTTATCGAACATTTGGCCAGAATGTCGATATGTTCGGGTAAAATAAGTAAGTAGATAAGGTACTTGATAAAATTTATTTATTGATATAGTTGAGCCTCGTGAAAGGTTGCCTATGCACCCCGAAAGGGGATCAAGCCGATCGTAGTTTACATTACATATTGTACTCCGAGTTCGTGTATAGCGAGCTCGGTTGTTTTTTTAGTGCATGCTCGGTTTTTGGTTGTCGTTGTTCATTCGCGTTACTCGATCGGTTTAGTAGTAGTACCATTTGAGTTTGTTCGCGTTCCACGAGCGTGGAATGGCTTCTCCCTTCATCGTGAAGAGCTCGTACACGCCTGGCTTGGCTACCTTGGAGATGATGTAGGGACCTTCATAGTTAGCCCCGAGTTTTCCTGCTCGGTACTCACGAGTGTTTTCGAATACCTTTCGCAGCACAAGGTCACCTTCGACGAAGCGTCATCCTTTGACCTTTTTGTTGTAATGGCGGATGATTGATGTTGGTAGTTTTGCAGGCGTAGTAGTGCTCGGTCACGCAGCTCTTTCGCTTGATCGAGCTTGTCGATGATCATGTTGTTGTTCAGTTCCTCGTGCTCGGGTGAGACGCTCAGACGGATTATTGGGACGCACATTTCAGCGGGAGACATTGCCTCTATTCCATGGTAGAGGGAGAAAGGTGTATGACCGGTCGAAGTTCTTGGCGTTGTTCGGTGGGACCATAAGACGCCATCGAGCTCATCGGTCCAAAGGCCTTTTTTGATCTCCATTCGTTTTTTGAGTCCATCGATGATTGTCTTGTTTGTTGCCTCGGCCTGCTGATTTCCTTGTGGGTACCTCGGAGTGGACTTGCTTAGGCAAATTTTCCATCTTGCGCAGAACCCTTCGAATATGTTAGATATGAACTGAGACCCATTGTTGGTTACAATCTCGTACGGGACGCCGTGGTTCTTCTGCGATTTATAATGCCGAATTTCTTGCCATTGAGGCTAATGCTTGTACTTCTCTAATCAACAGCCTTGTCTTGGCTCAAACGGTTGAGACTATCTCCACTGAGGAAGCTTCTCCTCCGGCTATTCAAGTGAAGCGATCAATTCAGAGGTCTTTATCTAGTGCGGCTATGCAAAACAATAGTCTCATCTTTAGATTCTTCGGAGGATGAGGAAGAGACAATAAATGTTGATATTGACCCGGATCAGACTGATTTTTTTTACCATTGCTGGTAAAAGAATTCTGAAAACGGTCTGTCAAGCCTTCTGCCAAAGCCAAAGAGATGTAGTGGCTTCCAGGTGCATCGGGCCGTGGAAATCGTGGTCGAGGTAATAGAGGCGGTCGTGGCTAGCTATGTTATCTCTTCAGTCTATTTTGTAATCGAGGCGGAAGACTCGATTTGTTTCTTTTCTTGTCTTGACATCCTGACCTATGTTAAGGTTAATAGCTTATTGCTGGGTCTATTCCCAATTGTTCAAACCTTTTGATTGTAAACGTTTTTTCTTTTTAAAATTAAATATGAAAACCTTTTTCAAATAAAAAAACAACCATTTTTGTTGAGGTTTTAAATATAGTAATTATTTTAGGTTTTTCTTCAGAAAAACAAGGTCAACAACACTCGATCTTTATGGATCAAATAATCAATGACAATCTCTTACAAAAACCAAGTTAATAACATGTATCTAGTTACAATATTTTTTTGGTTCAGCATTCACGTAGAATTTCTTTTTTTTTTGTGACCAATTCTTTATTTTATTTTATTTTATTTTATTTTATTTTTATTTTTGAATTTTCAGGTGTGCCCGACTAATCACCTGACCCGGGGAGATTTGGATCTTATCAATACCTTAGACCTGCAAGGCGTGAGGCCTCCCTCCCAACGGGTTTCGAACTAGGGGCGCACTAGAACCAACTCCGTGCACTAAACCACTGGCCTACCTCCGCGTTGGTAATTCTTTATTTTCTTTTAACAAAAAGAAATTTATATAGTAGATAAATAAATAGAATATAATGATAAAAATGAATAGTGTAAACACAATTAGCTGAGTTTAGACAACCATTTTTTTTTGAGATTTTAAATATAGCTACTATTCTATGTTTTTATTCAGAAAAATAAAGTCAAAAACAGTTGATTTTTATGGATCAAAACAATCAACAACAGTTTCTTAGGAATAAAAAAACCAAGTCAGTAATATGTCTCCTTTCAATTCTCCTTTTCTTGTTCAACAATGAAATTTTCAAGAAAAATAAGAAAAATATGATTATTGTTGTTTTAGTTCCAGCTGATTTTTTTCCTATAAATGTTTGAAAACAAATGTATAATAGTATAATTTAATAAATATTTAATTTTTAATATCCATTTTTATTGATAAAAATAAATGTTACCTTACGAGAAGATGATGATGCCTTTCGTGTAATTATGGTCTACCTCATTTTATGCATATAAATTTTTTGACAAGTGTTTCATTCATATAATACTTAAGTTTGCAAAGTTAGCCGTAAATTCTCTCGTTACTGCGGCTTTCTGATCATCTATGCGCACATTGTCGGTATTCATAACCATTAGAACTAGAAGATACTTTAACTGAATGTCAATTTTTTTAAAAAAATTTCGAGATCATATCTTCAAAATCCGATTGGCTTTCATAGGCATGGCAAATTTTGGTGATATATAT
This sequence comes from Orychophragmus violaceus, assembly GCA_030180135.1. NCBI lineage: Eukaryota > Viridiplantae > Streptophyta > Magnoliopsida > Brassicales > Brassicaceae > Orychophragmus > Orychophragmus violaceus. The sequence goes on along the minus strand of CM058235.1, from coordinate 7,951,268 downwards.
ATATATATATATATATATGTTGATTTAATAAGATTTTCAATGGATTTGTTTTTTTGGACCGAAATGATATTATTAATTTAATAAGATTTTCAATGAGTTTATGGATGGATGCTAAACCCATATCCAACAAGGGTTAACCGATGAAAAACTGTCCTAGTAACTGCAGTGACCTATTAACAGCTCGCAGTATAAACAAGGGGCCACCCCTTCTATAAGATAAGTGAAGCACTTGCTTGATTAATCTAAATTCCTATAAAAATATAGCTTTTTGAATTGTTTTTTTTTTGGTATCTCAAACCTATGGCGGGATTCAGACTAATTTTCAAAGGAAGGTGTAGCCCATTGGTAAATTTTTTCTCCGGATATTCAAATGGGCCGAAAGCAATGGGCTCATATCCATATAGATATCCAAGAAAATGTGTTTTAGTTTCGCATAGCAGATGAATCGAACTTGAAACATGTTAGCGTTCCAAATCCCTCTTCTTACCACTTGACCACAAAATTATCTTCCTAGGTCACTTTCTATATAGAAATTATCTTCGTGGCATATCACATTTTAATATTTTATTGAAGCATCAATATACATAGTGCATCAGCTTACATTTGCACAAAAATGTGTTTACGTATTAACTTATTTAGAGGAAGTTCCTTTAGGGAAATTTCTAAAAATATTTTGCTTTCTAAAAAATGATGGCTGTGTTAAATTCTAAATTGTAGTTTCTTTATATATATGTCTTACAATTTATGATGTGCTATAAGTCTTGATAAATTTTAATTTGTATTAGAGAACTTCAGTACTTTACTTTTATCTTTACTATTTTGTCCCACAAAGTAGTTACTGATGTCAAGTTTTTATTTAGAATACAAAATATTTTTTTATAGAATTATATATGAAAGATATATGTTAAAATTAATATCTTTATTGTATTTTGTAACAGCATAAGTGTAATTATTCTACAACCTAAATGTTAGTTTTCAAAGAAGCATTCCTAGTAAATATTTTTCTTTTGATTTTTTTTTTTTACTGATAGAACATTGCAATATATTTTTATCTGCTGATTCATGTTTTTATAAATAACTTTCCAAATAATAATGTAGAAGATATTTTTCTAGTATTTTAGCAATATTACTATTGGGCTTTCAGTCAATAACTAATTTATATTTTTTTTATTTTAATGATTTGAAAGTTTTTTGAGTCAAGACTAATACATCTCCCTAGACCACTAGTTAGAATGTATAATATATTGTTTCGTACTGAGTAATAATTTCTTTTGGTTTTATACAATTTCAGTTTGAGGTTTAACTAAATTGTTGTATAATCTATATTATTAAAACAAAAACTAATATAGAAATAATTTTGCTTTGACATGGAATATAACATAATTTACCTTTGACATTTAATGAAAATTTTATTACTTCACTAATAGTATTTTCGTCAATCTAAATTAGACAGATATATGTGTCATACTAAATATTTTCTTAATTTATAATTTTATTCAAATGTAAAAATAATATATTACTATTTATTGTTATTTTTAATATACCAAATATTTTCTATTATAATAAAATATAAAAACATAATAAAATATATTAAATTCGTAATTATTAAACTTTATTATAAAGTAATTTTATTTATATTTTTGATTTATAAAAAACCAAAAAAAAAAGAGAAAATATATATACCATAAAATAAATACATTATTAATAAATAAATATAATTAAATGAATCAATAAATAAATTATAAATTATTTATTAAATTATGAATAAGTATATACATAAAAAACAGAAATTGATATATCTTAACATATTCCAATATTTTTAAAAGTGAATATTATAAAATTAAATAAATTTACTTTTAATAAAATATAATTTAATTTTTTAAAAATATAAACACTAGTCAATATTTATATTATTCAAAAATACATGACAGTCATGTTATGGTTAAATGTTTTTACAATTTCAATTTCTGGCGGATTTATTATCAAATTTGCAAATTATTTAAAACTGTATAAGAAGGTTAAAAAATAGAATAGCCAAATTTGATTATAAAAATAGAATAAACTTTATTTACTTAATTAAAAGTATAATTAGTTAATTTAATTTTATAAATATTAAAAATGAACTTAAACCAATGCCGAATGTTAAATTGACCGATTACAATATTTTGACTTTTACAAATGTGTAATTATATTTATCTAAATTATAAATTTAATTATTTTTAAATTAATCTAATACACATTTAAATTATATATAAATTTTGTATGAAGATTATTTTATTAAACAGAAAATATTAAAATATTATTTAAAACATTATCTTACGCCGCATTGCATATTATAACCTAGAATGCGAAATAATTATTGAAATTTCTTTGATGCAAGATATAACTCCTCAAAAATAATACATATTTTTTAGAACACACTATTAATTCCTAATGTATTGTGCGGATTACACAATTAAAACAAAAATATGTTGAATCGTAAAAATCTAAATTATTTACAAAAATTTACTAAAACAATAAAAAAAATTTTAATGAAAATAAAACCTGCGAAAGTCGGGTCAAATCTATGGTATTAAATTTGGATGTAATAACAAATTAAATCAGCATATCAAACACTTTTGGTCAACATATTACACTTAAGAAATATAATAAAAAGTTTTACCCGTATATATAGATGAAAACCGTTTCACATAAATTTATGTGAATAAAGATTTTTATAAATATTTTCTCTGAAGCATCATATCATACAGCAAGTGGTGCATGTTGGTTTTCTACATTTGCTAATATTATTGGATTCAATAAATTTTTCATATTGTTTTCTTCTTAACATGTAGGTTTAAAATTTTAGAAATTAAAATTAGTTGGTATAAAATAATATTATAATATATGTAGCTTTGTTAGATAAAAATCATTTTTACCATATTTTTGAAGATTGGGATAATTTGGAATAATTGATATCTAAATGATTTCGACCATCAAAAATATATAATGCTTTGATATGTTTGCTAAAATCGATGTCGAGAATAAATATCAAAATATTTTCTAGAAAAATAATTCAACTAATTTTGATATTTTATAATTTTGATGTTCTAAATAATTTTAGTCACATCTATATTTGAAAATCTCTGCGTTATGCTTTAAAATTTATCTTGCATAATTTACATATGAAAATACTTGGAAATTTATTTTTAATATTTTAGTATACAAAATTATTTAATTTATTTTCATTTTTGTCAACAAAAATATATTTCATTTAACAAATTTAATGAACTGTTTAAAATATTAAATGAATACTAGTTGAAATTATATGTTAATGGAGATTTTACGAGATAATTTTGAAATAAAACCTATTTTTTAAAAGCAATTTAAAGGCTATTTTGTTAGTCCTTTAAAGATTTTATCTGGTAAAAACTATATATAAATGCATACGATAGGTTTAATTATTATTTTCTTTGATCTCGCTTTTCTTCGGTTAATATTGTATTTCTCTGACCAAATACAAGAGGTAAACTATGCGTTATTTATTTTGTTACAATCGAACAAAAGAGCTTTTATCCAGTACTTTTTGGTCACTCACTCTCTTTATTGCAGTCTCTGACGGTGCAAACGAATCGAAGGAGAATGATCCAAGGTCCTCCAAAGTTACTTTCCTTAATGGAGATACCTCCTATCTCAGTGTCAAAGTCTGCTGATCCCAAGATTTCTTGTGGGCCAAGAGGCAATCCATCAGCTGAAGAAAAGAGAGACCTGGCGCGGCTGAGGTTTCTCTCGAAAGAAGAAAGAGAAGAGGAGGAGCTGTACGGTGTCTCAACAGAACTAACTCTCTATACTGATCCATGGACCATCAAGAAGGAACTAAGCATGAACGATTGTAGCCATCTAAACCGTCTTATTTTAAACGCCAGCTGCGTACATCACCACATACTAAGATATCCGCCTAAGTTTGACCAAAAGGTGTTCCTAGAATGCTATGGACTAGTGGTCAACGTGTATGATCACGATACTGACTCTACGCACATGGTGATGGTGTTTCTACAGAAATGGCCCAGGCGTCGATGTTATTTCCTCTGTGGTGGATGGTTTATGGATTTTGTCTGCAGGAGGGATTTGAAGAATGGAGATGAGATTGGAATGTTTTGGGATCGTTTTGATTTCAAGCTTCATTTCAGCGTGCTTTCACGTGCTCCAACGGGAGTTGGCTCAGGTTCTGTCCTAATAGCCACTCCTCTTCTTGCAGATCCGTAGAACCTTAACTGGGTGTGCCAGATTCTGCTTTATTATGTTGCTGTTGTTGTTGTCGTCAATGTTGCATGTGGTTTTTGTCTTGGTGGTTTCTTATGCAATTTATAAACATAATCATTCTTTTTATGTATGAAGTTATAAGTTCAAGTGTCATAAACAAATAACTATAAGTAGAACATTAATGTTGGATATGGGTTTAGCAACTCATCCATAAGCCCACTAAAATTTTCCTTTTCACCAAAAGCATTTTGTTTCAAAGTCTAAAGTACGCAAAGAGTCAACAGTCCAATAAGAATTCTCGCCATTTTCACTATAAATAGAGTTCATTTCATGCGATCTTTTAACTTTCTAAGCTCCAAACTACACTTATAAAGAGACAAGCTCATGCAATTTTTAGAGAGCTCGTCTATTGACGACCTCCAATCTCATAATCATGTTCATTGTTCGGTTCCGGCCTAGTTATTAATATCAAAGAGTTTCTGACCCCACTTTTAATTCTTACTTCTTTGTTAATTCTGACCCTTTTGATAGTAACTATGACTCTATCGGACTTGATCGAAATCTCGTAAAAATTGGCGCCGACTGTGGGGACAAGAAACTCTCATAGACAAAGTCGAAAATGACATGACCATCCTCGATCAATGACAACCCGGGTCATCATAACAGAATCCGAGCCCATCACAATCGAACACCATCACCAAGCTAGTAATAGCGACAACGCCGAACCCCACGATTCATCCTTTGACAACCCAGCCAGTCAAGATCAGACGAACAACATGATCATGGGAGGACTCCTTGCCTGCAACGACTCGGTGAGGTCAATAAAATAGTACATGCAAAGAGCGGACACGTACCGACGTCGGAAGCAAAGCACGAATTACAAGATCATGAGCGACGACGAGATATCATTCACAGAGACGGCGAAAAGGGATTATACAGACCACACAATGATCCAATCGTTTTCGAGGTACGAATAGGCGATTGCGAGGTAACTAGAGTCTTATTTGACATCGAAAGCACGGTCGACCTCATATACGAAGAAACCCTACAAAGAATGGAACTATGCGACTACGACATAAAGCGCTCAGAAACAATTTTGACTGATTTCTCCGGCTATACAATCACAACCATCAATATGAACAAGCTACCAATTCGCGTTGGGAAGACAACGGTGATAACCATGTTCATAAGTATCAACCGACCGGACATATACAATGCCATCTTAGGAACACATTGGATCCACGGAATGAAGAGAGTTCTGTCGACCTATTACCAATGCGTCAAGTTCCTGACTCCAGACAAAACCTTCACACTCCGGGAAAGCCAGGAAGTTTCAACTACTTGTTTCTTCGTCGAGCATAAATTACGACAAAATTACGGGCATGTTTAGTTGCAAAAACAAAAATAGAGTTCCTGCCATAGGACGGGCCTCAACGCAACACGGTCGAACAATTCAACATTGATTTCAGTGATCTGGACGATGCGTAGGAATATGCGCGGAACTAAGGAAGCATATGAAGGACCGACTCGTTGAATTCCTCCGCCGAAACGCTTCGACTTTTGCGTGGTCAACCAGCCACATGACAGGTATTGATCCTATGGTCGCTTGTCGCTAACTCCGCGTTGATCCATGTTTCAAACCTATCAATCATAAAAGAAGAAAACTCTGCCTGGAACGCTCCAAAGCAGTCAACGAAGAATTAGAAAGGCTATCCACAGCAGGCTCGATAACCAAGGTGAAATACTCAGATGGGCTCGCAAACCCAGTGGTTGTTAAAAATAAAATTGGAAAGTGGCGAGAGTGCATCGACTTTACCAACCTCAAAAAATCTTGTCCAAAATAAAACTTCCCATTACTTCACTTTGACAGACTTGTCGAGGCCACAACTAGCTCTTATCATTCATGGATGCGTTTGCTGGGTACAACCAGATAATGATGCATCCAGATGATCGTGAGAAGACGTCGTTCATCACCGACCGAGGAACATATTGTTACAAGGTGATACCCTTTGGCTCAAATTTTTTGGAGCAACGTATCAGAGGCTTGTCATCAGGATGTTTCCCGTGATGGAACTTCGAGCCAATTCTACCGTATTCAGAATCCTCGTGAGTTCCAGATAGCCTAGGATCTAAGGTCTAGTTAATTGAATCAAGGATCTGATCTCGTGTTTACCTTGTTCTGGCAGCGGAATAGGGTCATGTAAACGAGATCTCCAGCGCCTCAGATGCTGCGCCTCTACTGATAGTCCACACGCACACAAGCTGGAATCCGTCGGGATGCTAGTACCGGGGCTCGGATCTCCTGGGAACTCAGTTTCTATGAGGTTTCTGTGTTTTTCTCTTGGAGAAAAAGTGTCTCAGGCGGCTCTCTTGTTTAGGTCGAAATATAAGATCACTTATATACGAACCTCGACATAAACCGAAACATCAGTTTCGGTTTCGCCCTTGTGTCGACCGACACACTTAGTGGTGTCGATCGACACACGTCTTGTGTCGACCGACCCACTTAACAGTGTCGATCGACACACCTCATCAAAACTATATTCGATGTGTATCCAATACACATCGACCAGATCATATGCCAATGATCAATCCCATATGGACTATGTCCAACTTGCTTAGGTGTGTAACCCTGTAGGTTCACACGATACTGGAAATGAGTCACAACTCATTTGTCATAAGCGGTTTCTAGCAAAACATTATGACTACCCAGTATCACATGAATTGTCCGATCTCGACAATACAACTATCTCTAGAGTGAGTACAATGTGATTTCAGGACATAATCCCAACAATCTCCCACTTGTACTGGAATCATCTATTCCTATAATTTCTTCGTCTCTATATCTCGATTTGGCATAAGGCAAGAAACTGTGTCATCCTTATTATAGCCAACATCATGTTCATCAAATTCCTGATCTATACTGATAAAACAAACGACTGACAATCACCTCGTTTGAGCACGGCCATGCATTTTCTTAGTATCAAATCTTCGATGGGCCCTGAGATATTTATCTCCCGTTCTAGGAGGGACAAATCCCATCTTGTTCCATCCCTGTTTCTAAACATATTTCATGATACGCATAAGCAATGCCGTTATAGCCGCCAGTTACGGAACGACGTTTGACAAGGTCAAAACGCACCAATTCATATGCTAGAAAGCATGATGAACTCAGGTCTAAGGACTATACTCTATAGTCGTAATGAGAACCTCCCATGACACTAATATAACTATCCTGTGGAGTTCTCATTTTGCGGGTCATGTCCGATCATATGTTCACCAACATATATCTATGTGGCTGACTGTGGTAATCATATCATTGACTCCATGAAACTTAGTCCAGCAGTCACCTCACATACTAGTCTCGCGCGGTTATTGGTGCCCCACTTCAATAACCTCGACTAGGGACAATCATAATTTATGTCATCTTTTACTTATAGGGTTTCATGATCAAGTCCTCAACTTGATGACCTATATGATGACTATAAAGTACTTTGGGACCATTACTTAATTATCCAATAATTAAATAATACTGATGTCAGTTTAACTTACATAAACACTACCATAGCATGTCTATGTAAAGATTATAACATAACTAAAATTACTCCCACTAGAATCAAGATCATCTCTTCAGATATCTTATACCTACAGCAAAAGAATAAATCTGGTGCTTAGGTTGTGGGAGAGACTGCGGTGTTTTGTTTGAAACAATTCCAACAAACCACACCGCCATTCAGATAAAAGCACTATTCTACGGTCCACTGCTTGGAGCCTTTCCAAGAGATAGCACCGCTATTCAGACAAAGAGACACAACCAGGTGGGAACCGGGAATCGTCTTTGTCCGTCTAACTACTTTCAACTGGTTCGTCACTTCCTCAGTTCACCACGAAACTATCCTTAGAGTTCCTCAAACACTTGGGATATTTCTGGTAACCGCTTAGTGACTATAACCGGAACATTTTGGTATTTTCTCGTCATGCTTTATGCGTAAGTTGCATCTAGACGAGCGCAAAATATGGCATTCATGATGGATTCTATTGCAGCAGCATTAGAAATCACACTCATTAATAATAGCTCAGACAGTGTTCAATAACACTTCTTCTTGCTAATATTGTTACTAGCTCAGCCAGTGTCCAAGACACTGCATCTCGCTTAGATTATCGCCATAAGACCTTTGGTATGAAGCCATTCTTGGAATTAAGCACACAAGAACTGTCCAATACCTTATCAACATAAGGATTTTGACATGATCCAATTGGCCCTTTTGATCCATTCCAATGGATCCTTATTCCAAGAACTTTTACGGCCTTCTCCCATGTCCATTGTTAAACTTGACTTCCGACCCAAATCTTGACAAGACTTTTAGCGTCGGAACGTCGATTATGAGATTTAAGTATGTTATCTACATACAGTGTGAGAATTGCCATTACGCTCCCATTAGTCTTCTTGTAAACGCATGGTTTCATTTCTTTCTGATCAAGTCAAAACTTTTGACCACATTATCAGAATGTTGATTCCAACTCCAAGATGTTTGCTTCAATCCAGAAATAGATCGGTGAAGCTAACATGCATACCCAGCCAATTTTCGGAGTTGGGGCTCACCATCGCTTCTTTGAATTTCGCATGCTCGTCACTTTTCAATGATCAATAGATCACGACAATTGGTTACGAGAAATCACTCTCGAGTTAGTGAAGGATCCTTTCGGATCTGCGAATTTCAGGCTCCACAGGTGCAGATCCTACAATACTTTGTAGATCTCACCGCTGCTCTCCCTCAACAGGCTGAGCAGCCTCCTGTGTTTATCGAATTTCTTCGATGTGCACTTTTACTCCCACTGTTCTTTTGGAAAGTATGATCTTTCTTAAAAGACACAGTTCCGGACAACAAAAGTATTAAGCCTTGGTTTCCCTAGGACAACCAGCGAGGTAGAACTTATCAGATTTGGGTTCAAGTTTGTTTATTGACTACTGTCTTACACAAACCTTGCAGTCCCAATAAATCAGAAAAACAAATTTGGAAATCACCCAGTCCACATCCAATGTGGTGTTTTTCACTGATTTTGATAGAAACTTATTTAGCGTAAACATAGACATTTTAGAACGTATTCTTAAATGATTATGGAAGATTCATGTGATTCATCATTAATCGGAGCATATCTAATAAGATCCGATTCATTCTGTTTGATGATCACCCAATTCTTGACTCAAGTATTTTCCTCCGCGATTCAATCGAGGATCTTAATACTTCTGTCAAATCGGTTCTACACTTCATCTTGGAACTCCTCAAGGGATTCCTGCTCGTGTCTCATCAAATGAACACAACCATTCTTATTGATGTCATCAATAAGGTAATGAAGTACAGAAGATTTCCTCTTGCACTAATGCTCACCGGGCCGCATACATCAGTATGTGTAAGGCCCAATAAGCCTCTGGCCCGTTTCCTTTAGCTCTGCTAAAAGGGCCTTAGTCATTTGGCCCAGTGAGCAGAATTCATATCTCAAATGATTAATAATCAAATGAGTCCAAAACTATGGAACTTCTGAATCCGCTTCACTTTGTGTGGTTAAATGACTATGCTAAGGAAAAATCGACTTCAAGTCATCAGACTTAAAGTGTTTGGTATTTATGTTATGTGTACTAGCGTACATTGGTTCAAGATATAAAACCCATTCCAAATGGGGTGCTACCATAGAATATTTCATTAAGATCTAAAGAACAAAACTTGTCTTTTATCAAAATGAAAAACATCCAAATTCTTACAAGAAAATGAAAGACATTTCTGCACAAGGCAGATACATAGTAGCAATTACTTAATTTCTAAAACCAAGTATGAAAGGCTCCTACAAGTGGAGAATCTCTACGGCTCATGCAGCAACCATTTCTTCATACCAGACACGCAGTTTCACTTGCCCTTTCTTCAACGTTCTACTGTCGTTTAGGTCCTGCATATTTCTAAAATATTAGTACCACAACTAGTATCCAATACTAACGTAGAACTTGAATTAATAACACAATACCTGAAGAGGAAGTACCATACATCTCCTTCATCTCTTGTGAATCTTCCAAGAATTTAATGCAATCTCTCTTCCAATGCCCTGACTCATCGCAGTAGAAGCATTTTCTAACACTAGATGGGCCTGACTTGGGCTTATAAGATGACACAGGCTTATCCTGATTCCAAATCTGGACGGCCCTGCCTCTACCCTTGCCAACACAAGATTCCTCAAATCTTTTACCCTTTATGATGTCATGCTCTGCTGTTTTGAGCATGCCATGCAGCTCAGTCAACGTCTTCGTCAAACCTTTCTTGATATAGTTCTTAACAAACTTGTCATAGCTTGACGGCAGTGACTGCAGAATGATGTCAGTGGCCAACTCTAAGCTGACAGGACATTCCAATTTCCCCAGGTTATCAATGTAACCCATCAGTTTAATGACATGAGGACTTACTGGAGCATCCTCTGGTAGTTTGCACCCAATGAGAGACTTCACCATCTGGAATCTCTCAACTCGTGCCAGATCCTGAAACTTCAGTTTCAGGCTGGTGATCATCTCTATTGGCGACTCCATGTTCTCATACTGACTCTTCAAGTCTGAGTTCATGGTAGCCAACATCAGACCACACACATCTACCACATCAGTATAATGCTTATTCCAAGTATTATATGCTGCATGCGAGCGATTGGTCCCAAGCCTTTCTGGAAGAGCTTTCTCAAGGACATAGTCCTTGCTCTCCTGCTTGAGAATGAATCTCAGATTCCGATACCAATCCAGGAAGTTGGATCCATTTAACATGTCCTTCTCAAGAACGGATCGCAACGAGAAAGTAGTCATATACATAAGCTGAAATCCAAGAAAAACAAAGATTTAGTTATGTATATGATGAGAAATCTTATCTAATAAGAAAACTCGCATTATATTCAAACAATGTTTCCTCTATGAATATAATGATACAAGATCCTCAGATTACTAAAAATTCGAGTGGGCGACTCGCCGTTATTTAGACTTTAGTTATCTAGGTAAGCAAATCATTGCTAATTGTACTCAGTACAACTCTTGGTTGTGGATGAGACAAATTATGTCTAATCCACTCTGATGTCTCCGGGCCCAGAACTTCCGACAGCCCAGTCAAGTAAAACCAATCTTTTCTGTCTTGTGATCACTGACAGTTGCACTGCAAGTCTGTCAATGACCACCTGCCTTACTCATGTTGCAGTGGATACCAAGGACTCCAAGATTATCCAACAAACGACACAAGTCTTGATAGTAGACAAGATTTGGGCAAAACATCAAGGTTACTTGATATTTAGTTGAGGAAACTAAACCCAAAAGTTTAGCAAATCAATCTTTTAGGTCATGTAATTGTTGATGTTTTAGCACTGCAAATCCATCAACATAGCTACCTGCCTCACTCACGTAATTGTGGACACCAAGCTCTTGGCTAGACCATCACACAATGAAATGAGTCTTGACAGTTGACCATATTGAAGCTAAGCTTTGATCAAGGTTTAGGTCGAGTTTGGTTTCTGCAAATTCAAGGTTCAATAACCAGAATTTCGAGCACTGTATCGATCGACGCAGACTATGTCTGTCGATCGACACCACCAAACAAAACCGGACTTCAATAACCGGTTAATCCAATTAACCCGGTTCATCGAACCGGTCATGTCGATCGACACAACCCGTGTGTGACAGTCGACATAGACCTTAACCGAAGACAGTTTTGATAACCGGTCCAATCCAATTGAACCGAATTATAAGATCAAACTGATCTTAACCATTCAAATCGGTTTATATTAGTTGTGATAACTGGTTCAATCCAATTGAATCAATTCATCCAATTTTAAACCGTTTTAACCAGTTTCAACTGATTGCGATAACCGGTCCAATTCAATTGAACCGTTTCATCCAATCAAATTGATTCAACCCATCGGTTTATGCTAATTGAGATAATCAGTTCAATCCAATTGAACCAATTCATCCAATTTAAACCGATCTATTCGGACTTAACCAAGCATGACAACCGGTCCAATCCAATTGAACCGATTAACCATTCGCTTGGTCTGTGTCGACCGACACTAACCTGTGTCGATCGACATTCGACCGAATTTGTTCTGTGTCGACCGATACACAACCTGTGTCAATCGACACAGTAGGCTTTCGGTTTTTCTACGCGAAAAATCCTAGCCGCCGAATCTGTCGATTTCGCCACTCTGTGTTGACCGACACACCCAGTGTGTCGATCGACACTGTGCGAAAACACAGAATCGGAGATCGATCAGATCGATCTCACCTGTTCTAACTCAAACAACCTAGCTTGCGAATTTAATTCATCAAATTCAATCAACAGGTGCGATTCAATGGAAAACCCTAAGGCTCTGATACCACTGATGGAACTTCGAGCCAATTCTACCGTATTCAGAATCCTCGTGAGTTCCAGATAGCCTAGGATCTAAGGTCTAGTTAATTGAATCAAGGATCTGATCTCGTGTTTACCTTGTTCTGGCAGCGGAATAGGGTCATGTAAACGAGATCTCCAGCGCCTCAGATGCTGCGCCTCTACTGATAGTCCACACGCACACAAGGTGGAATCCGTCGGGATGCTAGTACCGGGGCTCGTATCTCCTGGGAACTCAGTTTCTATGAGGTTTCTGTGTTTTTCTATCGGAGAAAAAGTGTCTCAGGCGGCTCTCTTGTTTAGGTCGAAATATAAGATCACTTATATACGAACCTCGACATAAACCGAAACATCAGTTTCGGTTTCGCCCTTGTGTCGACCGACACACTTAGTGGTGTCGATCGACACACGTCTTGTGTCGACCGACCCACTTAACAGTGTCGATCGACACACCTCATCAAAACTATATTCGATGTGTATCCAATACACATCGACCAGATCATATGCCAATGATCAATCCCATATGGACTATGTCCAACTTGCTTAGGTGTGTAACCCTGTAGGTTCACACGATACTGAAAATGAGTCACAACTCATTTGTCATAAGCGGTTTCTAGCAAAACATTATGACTACCCAGTATCACATGAATTGTCCGATCTCGACAATACAACTATCTCTAGAGTGAGTACAATGTGATTTCAGGACATAATCCCAACATCCCGACCAGTTCGGACAAACAGTGGAGTTATATATAGACGATATGCTGATAAAATTAGCATCATCCGACGACCTCATCGCTCACCTTACTACCTGCTTCGACAGTCTGAATAAGTATGGAATGAAGCTCAACCCATCCAAATGTACATTCGGCGTTACCTCGCGATAATTCCTTGGGTACATAGTCATGAAGAGATGAATATAAGCGAATCCACAAAAAATCGCAGAACTCACCGGGGTTCCATCGCCAAGGAATACACGCGAAGTGCAGAGACTCACATGACAAATCTCCGCCCTGTGTCGGTTTGTTTCCAAATCAACGGAAAAATGCTGTCCTTTCTACCTGCTTCCCCGAGGAAACAAACAATTCGAGTGGAAGCCAAGTGTGAGACACCTTTCAGCAGTTAAAGCAGTATCTATCAACACCACTTGTCCTAGCCAAACCAGAGGGAGGGGGAAATATGTACCTCTACATATCGGTGTTGAGTTTGGCAATAAGCAGTGTCCTCGTCAGAGAAGATAGAGGCGACCATAAACCAATCTTCTATATCAGCAAAAGCCTCGACGACGTTGAAAACGATATTCTACTCTGGAAAAAACTCGCCTTAGCAGTTGTCACCTCGACAAGGAAGCTCCGACCGTATTTTCAGTCTCATTTGGTAGTCGTCCTTACCAACCAACCATTGAGAACCATACTACACAGCCCAACTCAGTCAATAAGAATGGAAAAAATAGGCGGTAGAGTTGAGTGAGTAAGACATCGAATACAAACCACAGACAAGTTCAAAATCAAAAGTCTTGGCAGGAGAGTTCAATGTCTTCACGCTCACTAAAATCTCGTGAAGTGACAATTAATCAGCCGACGCGCAAGCAGCCCTTGCTTCGACATCTGACCCCAACCTCTGGTGAGTCATATCAATCAAATGCATCACTAAACCAAGGATACACCAGACCCAAAAATCATTCGCATCTCTGAACTCGAAGATGGAATGGACGACCTCGACGAAACAAACGAGTTTGTCATGAAAGAGGCTCCCGAGAAATAAAGGTGATTGGAGAGGAAATCAAAGCTTACATCCTAAAAGGAACAGCCTCAGAAGATAGGTGGGCGTCCTGGAACTTGAAGGCAAGGTGCACCACTATGTCGTAAACGACGAGAAGATATTCTGAATAAGTGCATCGAAAGCACTCATATGCTCCATCCACGACGAATAAATAAAATGGGTAGTAGAGGAGACACATGAAGTAGCAGAAGGTAACCACTCCAATGGTCAAGCGCTCGCAACAAAGATTAAGAGACGAGGACATTTCTGGCCAACAATGGTTGCAGACTGCGAAAAAAATACGTCGCTCACTGCAAAAAATGTTAAAGACACGGGCCGGATATTGATCAGCCCGCCAAACTTTTGACCACATCCGCTGCGCCCTATCCATTCATGAGATGGATGATGGACATCGTGGGTCCCTTACCAGCTTCCACGCAGAAGAGGTTTGTCATCATCACGACATATTACTTCACCAAATAGATAGAAGCTGGATCCTAGAGTAACATTCCCGACCTTGACGTGCAAAAATATGTATGGAAATACATCATATACCGCCATGGCTTACCTTACAAAATTGTGACGCACAACGGCTCGCAGTTCATATCAAGCATCCTCGAAGGCTTTCTGTGCACGATGAGAAATGCTGAGCAAATCAACACCTCGTTACCCCCAAGAGAACGGACAAGCCGAAGCCACAAAAAAATCATAGGCGGGCCAAAGAAACATATCGAAAGTAAAAAAGGATTTTGGACCCACGAGTTAGACGGAGTTCTTTGGTCCCATCGTACGACTCCCGCCGAGCAACCGGTCAAACACCTTTCTCATTGTCACATGGAATGGAAACAATGGCTCTGGCCAAAGTATGCATCCTGCCAATCCGGAAAAAGCTATCACCCGAACTCGAGGACCTTAACAACAACATGATTCTCAATCACCTCGATCAAGTGGAGGAAATATGCGACCAAGTACTCCTCCTAATCTAAAATTATCAACAACAGACTACAAAATATTACAACAAAAAGGTCAAAGGCAGGCACTTCAACTAAGGAGACCTCGTCTTAAAGAAAGTATATGAAAATACACGAGAATACAAGGAAGATAAGCTCGACGCAAACTGGAAATGACCCTATATTATTTCGAGGGTCGTCAAACCAGGAGTTTATGAGCTCGTTACCATGCAAGGTGTTGCGGCACCGACCCACCCCCAAAAAAACTAGCTCTCTCTATGATATTAGGCTACTCTCTCAATATGTAAAGTGAACAACGGTCGGCTTGATATCTCCTAGCCTTTTCCAAGGTTCAGCTGTTTCAATAAAAAATTTATAAAAATCCGCCTAAGTACATACTCACATTCTACAATCATCGATATTCTGGCCAAATGATCGATGAAAACAATGTTTCACATAACACAAATGACCACACGTGTCACGTCGTTATAATTGATACCAATATTGAATGACTTAAGCCGGACCCAATCCCTCACAAGTCCTTAACCAAACAAATAAAATAAGCCGAACATTTCTTCGCACATCAACCAAGACATCTACAGGATAGGCCGAGCACGTACTTGCACCTAAAAACGATTGATTAGTTACAGGATAAATCGAGCCGAACTCGCCCCTAAAAACCACTCACATGATAAGTCGACAACAGTTATGCACCTCAACACGAAACAAAAGGTAAGTCGAGCACGTACTCGCACTAAAAGTTATTTACAGGATAAGCCAGGCGCAGATCCACGCCTACAGAAAATCAGTTTACAGGATAATCCGAGCACAGTCTCTCGCACCTAAGAAACAATTATGGGACTAGCCGCACCAAAATCCGCGCCCAAAAAGCGAAAACATTTAAATAAATCAAAAGTAAAATATGTAAAAACAACATAATCCCTTCCACTGTGAAGAAAAACATTTCCAGTACATAACCAAAGGTGAAACAAATATAAACCAACATGCTAGGATTCTTTGGAAGCTCGGGTCTCCGGAAAAATGGGCTCGTCATTACAAAGTCTCGCGGCTTCTGCAGTAAAAATAATCCCCTCATGTGAACCTTGCACGTCCCTTACGGGACGACCCATTGGAGGATTCTGACCATGAATACGATCACCAAGAGGAGTCATGTAAAGATCCTTGTCAAACAGTTTTGTGTCCTCCATCGAATAAAGCTCCTCACTCGGGATCTTTTCATCAGCAACCAGTCGATCGATCTTGGACACCGGAACTTATAACCCCCATCAAAAAGAAGACGGTACGATGCCGGAACGGAAACGACTTGGTTCAACTCCAGAAGTTTATCCCTAGCCGTTCTGATCTTCAACAAACGATCCTTATGCCTTACCAAAAATTTCGGCCCTCGACCGAGCGACCTCGTCGGAGCAAAATGATTGAAGATTGTCACACTCAGATTTATGTGCGGTCTGAGCAATAAGCAATGCATCCTTAGCTTCCGCAGCAGAATCACGAGCTGCAGAACCGATGGCAAAACAACCTTCTCGCTCTCGTGACAAATCGCCAATATGAAGTTCAAAGCCCTCAACCTTTTTCCTATTTCACTGGAAGGCTTCACCACCTTCCCCGAACTCATGAATTTTGCCTTGTATCTCAAGAAGCTTTGTCCCCAGCTCCTTTTCTCAAACCCGAGGATCCTAATTTCATGCTCGTAAGCGTCCACCAGACAATTCTCGTCCGCAAGAGTCCACCACAAAAGGGGGAAATAAAAAAGAGCTTAGGGTAAAAGAAAAGCAGCAAGAAAGCCTCGAAACAATGACTAAACAAAAAGGGGGAGAGAGGGGGGGGGGGGGGGAAACGAGACATGAGCTGGTATGCCCCTATATCTCCATCATAAATCTCAAATGCCCCTATTTTATTTTTAATGTCGAAATGACAATTTTACCCTTAATGAATGGTTGTAAGGACTTAAATATAATTAAACCTGTAAGTATTTGTTGAAAACAACGGTAGCTCAGTGGTTAGGAGCTCTACGCGCATACCTGTGCGCGATGCGCGCCCAGGGTTCGAATCTCACCGGCGTGGTAATACTGGTAATACCGATATTTTTTCTACAGGTAATATTACAAGTATATGTAATACTGGTAATACAGGTAACACTGGTAATACCAGTACCACTGGAGATAACACTGGTAATACCAACACCACTGGAAGTAATACTACAATGGAGGTAATACTGGTATCTGGTAATACTAGTACTACTGGAGGTAACACTGGTAATGAAGGTAATACAGGTAACACTGGTAATACCAGGTAATATATGTAATACTGGTAATACAGGTAACACTGGTAATACCAGTACCACTGGAGGTAACACTGGTAATACTAACACCACTGGAAGTAATACTACAATGGAGGTAATACTGGTATCTGGTAATACTAGTATTACTGGAGGTAACACTGGTAATGAAGGTAATACTGGTACAACGATTATTCATATAAATTAAATCAAAATGAGAAGGGCAAAATCGTCATCACAGGATTTCATTTAAAAAATGAGGGGCACGTAGATTAAGTGGGGGTATAAGAGATTAGATTCTGAGAAAGAGGGGCATATGAGACAATGTTTCGGGGGAAACCCTTACTCGGAATCGACTACAACCCTTTCCGATGAAGGTCAGGCCTAAACAAGCTGGAAATTATAGGAACTCTTTGGTCGGACTCGCGCTGGCTGACCGAAGAAGCCGAGCGCACTCATCAGAATCATTGATACTTGCACGGGTCCCAGAATATTCGAAACAGAAGGAGAAATCAACCGCTTCAGTCCTACTGCATTCACGATTTCCCTGACCAACACGATTTGGGACTGGTAGCTCAAGTTGAAATCGTGACATACACGTCCTTCACCTCAGAATCGTGACATCCCCTGTTTTCTTTCTCCTCTTCTTCTTTGGCAACAATTCGTTGTGACCATTCCCATCATCTTGAGCGGCAATCAGAATGTTCTCTGGCGACCTTTTCCTTTTTCTCTTCTTCTTCTTTGTTGACATATCAACAACTGATTGGTCAACAACACCTACCTCAGTAATCTGGATCAAGCAACTTTCTCTCCCTCAGGTATCAACAACTCAAGAGTCTGCATAAATCATACGATCATTAACGCCCTCGCTACAAGGAAGAACACCAACATCAGTTTGACTAATGACCTCAGTCTCCGAAGCAGAATGAGCAAGAGGTCCTAAGGATGACTTGTTTTTCCTCTTTAGAAGCCCTCTCAGCTTAAGCTCCCAAGTAGCCGTCCTGACGCCTATGCGAGCAAAATACTTATGAATCCTCCCAAAATGAGTATTAGGCCACCTCAAAGTGTCAAGTGCAATCAACTTCTTCAAATCCACGAGAAAGCGTTTTGGATAAGGAGCATTGAACGAACGATGATCTACAAAAAAAAAAAGAGGAAGAAGAGACTATAAAACAGCTAACAAAAGTAAATAAAAAAGGGAGGAAAGAGAAAATAATGATCATACCATGATCATGATTCCACGACGACTATTATTTTACAACATAAATTATTAATTCTGATTTATTGTGTGGATTACACAAAGTCGGGTCAAATTATATTATGGTATTAAATTTGGATGCAATTACATAATAAATCCGTATACCAAATTTTTTTTGGTCAACATATCCCACCTAGGAAATATAGTAAAATTTTTACCGTATATATAGATGAACACCGTTTCACATAAATTTATGTGAATAAAGAATTTTTCTAAATTTTTTCTCTGAAGCACTGTATCGCGTGGTGCAGGTTGGTTTTTATATTTAATATTTATTATTTGATTCAATAAATTTTTCATATTGCTTTATTCTTTAAATGTGCGTTTAAAATTTTCGGCATTAAAAATATTTGATATAAAAATATGATAATATATGTTATTTTGTTAAACTATCAAATGATTGGGATAATTTAGAATATGTGATGTTTAAATGATTTCGACCTTCAAACATATATAATGTTTTGATATATTTTCTAAAATTGATGTCGAGAATAAACTATCAAAATAGTGTCTACATCAATGATTTAAAATTAATTTCGGTATGTTTTCTAATTTTGAAGATCTATAACATTTTAATCACATCTATATTTAAAAATATTTGTGTTATGCTTTGAAATTTATCTTGCATCATAATTTGTATATGAAAATCCTTGGAAATATATTTTTAATATTTTAGTATACAAAATACTTAATTTATTTCACTTAACAAGTTTAATGAACTGTTTAAAATGTTAAATGAGTATTAGTTGGAATCATATGTTAATGGAGACTTTAAGAGATAATTTTGAAATAAAAGTTATTTGTAAAAAGCAAATTTAAGGCTTTTTTTGTTAGTCTTTTAAAAAATTTATCCGGTAAAAACTACATATAAATGCAGACTAGTATATTAAAAAGAAGTTTTGCTTTGATCTTGCTTTTCTTCGGTTAATATTGTTTTTCTCAGACCAAATACAAGATATAAAATATGTGTTATTTATTTTGTTATTGATTGAAATGTATGATTTAATAAAAGAGCTTTGATCCAGTATTTTTTGGTAACTTGCTCTCTCTATTGCAGTCTCTGACAGTGCAACCGAATCGAACGAAAATGATCCAAGATCCGGAAAAGTTACTTCCAGAGTTACTTTCCTTAATGGAGATACCTCCTATCTCAGTGTCAAAGTCTGCTGATCCCAAGATTTCTTGTGAGCCAAGAGGCAATCCATCTGCTGAAGAAAAGAGAGACCTGGCGCGGCTGAAGTTTCTCTCGAATGAAGAGAGAGAAGAGGAGGAGCTGTACGGCGTCTCAACAGAACTAACTCTCTACACCGATCCATGGACCATCAAGAAGAAACTGAGCATGAGCGATTGTAGCCATCAAAACCGTCTTGTTTTAAACGCCAGCAGTGTACATCACCACATACTAAGATACCTGCTTGAGAGTTGCCAAGAGATGTTCAAAAAAGGCTATGGACTAACGGTCAACGTGTATGATCACGATACTGACTCTAAGCACATGGTCCGTCTAAAGAATTGGCCCAAGCGTCGATGTTCTTTCCTCTGTGGTGGATGGTTTAAGGATTTTGTCTGCAGGAGGGCTTTAAGGAATGGAGATGAGATTGGAATGTTTTGGGATCGTTTTGATTCCAAGCTTCATTTCCGTGTGCTTTCTCGTGCTCCAATGGGAGTTAGCTCAGGTTCTGTCCCAATAGCCACTCCTCTTCTTGAAGATCCATCTCAGGGACCAATAGGAGTTACCTCAGGTTCTGTCCCAATAGCCACTCCGTTTCTTGTCGATCCATCTCAGGCACCAATAGGAGTTGGCTCAGGTTCTGTCCCAATAGCCATTCCGCTTCTTGCAGATCCATCTCTGGCACCAATAGGAGTTAGCTCAGGTTCTGTCCCAATAGCCACTCCTCTTCTTGCAGATCCATCTCTGGCACCAATAGGAGTTAGCTCAGGATCTGTTACAAAAGCATCCTACCCTCCTCTTCTTGCAGATCCATAGAACCTTAACTGGGTGTGCTAGATTCTTCTTTCTTATGTTGTGGTTGTTGTTAATGTTGCTTATGGTTATGTCTCGGTGGCGTTGTCGTAAACTTATTTTCTTTTATGGTATCATGTGGTTTCTTATGCAAGTTATAAACAGAATCATTGTTGAATAAAACCTGAACTAAACAGTTCAAAAGTTACTCAAGTTTCAACTATCCCACTTGCTACAGCTTCCTTCACTATCAAACTACAAATCATAAAAGATATAACATGCGACTAAACACATGAGATCACTCAAGAGCAAACGTGACCGGGAAACTTGAAGAACAAACCCAGAGCCTAGCGACTCAGTTTATATAGACAGTGTCGCTATGTCTTGGGGGTCTATCAGGAACCGTACCTGGTTTGAATCTGGACGCTTCATGTCTAGCCAGCTCTGGAGGAACCGCACTGTTGCTCTGAACAAGCATCTGCTTCAGATCATAGAAGACTTCAGTATCATGAAGAGTCAGGAACGAAGTCGCAACACCGCTTTTCCCAGCACGTCCTGTACGTCCGATACGATGTGTATACGTCTCTATATGGTTAGGCATGTCATAGTTTATGACATGAGCCACATCGGAAATATCGATTCCACGGCCTACAACGTCTGTTGCAACAAGAACGTTGTATCTCTTTGCTCTGAATCCTTCTAAGCTGATTTCTCTCTGCTCTTGCGATTTTCCACCGTGCAAGGTTGTCACACGGTACCCTGCCTTATCTAGATTCTTAGCAATAGAGTCGCAGTTTTTCTTTGTGTTAACGAACACAATGGCAGTTTTATCGCCGAGCTCATCCAGCAGTTTTTGCAATCTGAAGAACTTCTCAGATTCTTTCATCATAATTACGTGCTGTGAAATCAAATCTGTGGTCTTTCCTGCAGTACCAATGGTGACGACAACCGGGTTCCTCAGGTACTTCCTAGCGAGCCGCTCAACCCCAGAAGGCATTGTAGCACTGAACATATATGTGGTTCTGTAAATCTTCTTTTCGTCAAGCTCTTCTTCTTCGTTCTCGGGTTTCAAGTTACTTGAAGGCATCGCATCTAACACACCTGCAACCTGAGGCTCGAAACCCATGTCTATCATCCGATCTGCCTCATCAAGAACCACGTAGTTGCACTGGTTCAAAACAGCATACCGCCTCTCAAGGCAATCAATCAGCCGACCAGGAGTGGCAATCACAATCTCACACCCTTGTGTTATCTTCAACCCCTGTTCCTCAATCGACTGACCACCCACTATAGAAGTCACCCTAAACCCTAGATAATGCGCAAACTTAACAGTTTCCTCCTCAATCTGCTGAGCAAGCTCCCGAGTAGGTGCCATAACCACAGCATAAGGACCCTCGGTTTCATTCTCTTCGCTCATCGGTGGCAATCTAGATATGTAAGCTAACATGGGCAAAACAAAAGCAGCAGTCTTACCAGAACCAGTCTCTGCAATGCCGATAACATCACGCTGTTGCAGTCCAAGTGGTATGGCTGCCATTTGAATAGGAGAAGGTTTCTTGTAGCCAGCTCTCTCCACAGCTTTCAAAAGCTCAGAAGTGAGCTTGCTCTCTTCCCAGCTCCTCATCGGACGAGGAATCCTAGAGCCCTTATAAGAGATGTTGAAGTCTTCCCTGAAAATACGCCAATCCCTTTCACTCATCTCCTCTAATCTCTTATCACTCCAGTGTCTATCAACCCTCATGTCGAACGAGTCATACGCATCCGCGGCTTCTTCTCGCACCTTCTGAGCAGCCGCCTCCTCTGGTCTCTCTATTACACCATCTTTCTTACGAATCTCGTCCCGCATCTCTCTCTCGTGCTTGGCCGCTTGTTTTTTCTGCTCACGGCGATCCATTCCGGCGCGGAAGCCTCTCCCAAACAGTAGCTGAGCTTCGTGAGGGTTTTGGTAGAGAGCGTTCATATCTCTCGAAGTATCCTCAGTGTTTTCCCAATC
This sequence comes from Orychophragmus violaceus, assembly GCA_030180135.1. Classification (NCBI taxonomy): domain Eukaryota; kingdom Viridiplantae; phylum Streptophyta; class Magnoliopsida; order Brassicales; family Brassicaceae; genus Orychophragmus; species Orychophragmus violaceus. The sequence continues at coordinate 7,928,403 of CM058235.1, read as the reverse complement.
GAAAGAGAAACGGAACTTCTCGCTTGGCCTGATTACTCTCTTCTTCGGCTTCTTGCCTCCGAGGTACTGCTCTTTAATGGCGTCAAGTTCCTTCTCCTTCTCTCGTTCAACTAATTTCTCAACCCGTGCTTTCTCCCTAGCCTTGGTTTCCTCCTCCCGCTCCCGATCTCGAATTCGCCGGTCTGGCTCACGATCTCGTTCACGGCGGTCACGCTCGCGCTCTCTGTCTCTATCCCTGTCGCGGTCTCTCCCTCTGTCTCTCTCCCTGTCGCGGTCGCGCTCTCGGTCCCGGTCCCGGTCTGGGTCCCGGTCTCTATCCCGGTCTTTAGTGTGATTTTCGTTCGCGTCTTCAGTCTCGGGGGTGGAGCGACCTAGTTGCTCGCGGCGGAGACGCTGCTCGGAGATTTGATCCTGGCGGCGTTTTAGGGCTAATTCTTCGCGCTGAGCTTTCGTGAGGAAGACGGGCTTCTTAGCATTGGCGGCGTCGAGTAAATTCGCCGACGTAGAACCAATGACTTCGTTGATTGATCGCTTCATCACTACTGAAGAATCAGAGTTATTCGCTTGGTCGATTGCAGGAGGGGAAAGCTAAGAAGATCTACAATCCTTTTCTCTTTCTCGTCGTCTCTACTCTATCTTTTCTTTTCACTTTCTTTGCTTTTTAACTTTTATATTTGCAAATTCCCCCAATTTTGGCAAATTTGTTTGATATATAAACCCTATTGGGTAGCACAGGGTTCGCCCTAGTAACGAAAGCTCTCAGGCGCATTTTTCTAGGTAGCCGCCGTAACTTTCTTTTTTCGATTTCTCCTTGGCCGGCGTTCACTGCCATGGCCGAGGAGGGTTCCTCTTGTCGCCGGTGTTCCTAATCGACCACCTTCCAAGCCGTCGTAGACGATGGTTCTTTTGTCCCAGATCTCCGCCTTTAGCAGCTTCGTGCCCTGTTTAGCCTCTCGCCGGCAGTCGTGGTCTCCGTCGGGATCCAGGCGTTTTCGTGGTGTTGTCGCCGGCAGTCGTGGTCTCCGTCGACCTTTCCGCCTTCATCGGAGTCTCCGCTCACCTTGGCTCGTGAGTCTGTGAGTTCGTGCTCGATATGTTTATTCCGGTTTCTAATTGGCGTGGATTCGAAATGTTTTGTTCGGTTTTTGGTATGTGATTCGGATGTTGCTCTTGGTCTGGTTAGCTTTGGTACAAATTCCGGTTTATAGTTTAGGCTTGGGATGTTGGTATATCGGTGTTAGAAGTTTATTAGTAGTTACCTCTGCTAGTTGGAAAATTGGTGTTCTAAGTTTGTTCTAGTATCTCAACTTGTTCCTTGGTGGTTAGTCGTCGTTTGCCTTGTGAGTGCTTTTCAATCATGTTTTTAAGGTTGGTTTCGGGTTTTGGATTGCTTAGACTTCGTTGGAGACTTAGGTTGTGTTTAGGACTTCTATCTAGGTTTAATTTAGACGTTTATGAGTACGTCTTTTCCGCATCCGAAAGAGGTTTGTGAGAACTTTCTTAGGTTCTTTCTTGTCGAGTTATAAAGTCTTGTATCTTGGTTCTGGGTAGGTGAGAGAGTGTCTCTTTGAGTGTCTCCAGGTGGTTGATGTTATCGTTCGGTGAGCCACGGGCTACGACGATTTACCTCGCTCTTTTGTCCTTTGTGATTGCTGCTACTTTGTTCAAGCTTGAGTTGCGATGAGTTGAGTTGGTTTGCATCGATTTATATTTTCTTTAGTTGTAGGTTTAGCGTCCCTTTATGGACTTTTGTTTTCGGGGATATCTTATTTTTCGTCGGCTTAGTTTCTGGAGAAGTTCTGTCTTTTGCCAGCTTTTGTATTTCAAAAACGCATCTCTCCCTGATTAATATTAAGTATCACTTCAGATGAAAAAAAAAAAATTTGGGTATTTGTTTTGTATTTTCGTTGTATTTGGATTAGGTTGCGCCGATTGTTCTTGTTTTGGTTCTTTTCCGCTTCCTGCACTTCTCTCTTGACTATGATTATGAAGTGTTTATGGTTTCACGTCCACTTTTCTTTCCGCTATCCATTATTTACAGAGTTTTATGCCTTTAATTCGTGTTAAAGGGTTTGCCTCCGAAAAAATATATCATGTCGGCTTCAGCTTCCCTCACAACAATATGACATTGGACTCACAGTTCTTCGGGCTTAGTATTTCTTCCTTTTTACCTGTATCATGTTGATAGCCGATCTTTATATTTTTTTCGTCAAGATATACGGTTTATTCCGGATTTAGTTTGTGTTATGTAACAAATTTGGTTTTAATATATTGATTTTTTAGACGAAAAAAGCAATATATATATATATATATAATTAGATTACTTATGTAATATATAAATTATAAAAATTGATGAAGGACAGCTAACTTGTATTCTACAATATATGAATATATTTATTTTTTATAATATTATTTGTTAATAAATAAAAATACATAAGGGCTCTCTCTTTTCTTTTAGAGAGAGAATTTTCTTTCTAGTCCTGCTCGGTTTTTTTTCCAGATTTTCTTTTCTTCTCCCCTCAAAATCATTCAGAAGAGATTAATTTTTTCCCGAAGTTTTGCGATTTTCTCTTCCCGTTTCCGGTAGTTTTATCGGATCTGTTCAGTTTCGTTTTTCGACCTCTATGTCGGCTCTTTCTCCCGGGATGATCCGGGATGTGTTCCGGTATGGTAGGGCTTCTTCCGGCTCTCTTCCGGTTCCTTGCCTCTGTTTGAGGCTTAGATCTCGTTACGCTCTCTTTGGCTTCACCGAAGCTTTGGTTTCTCTTCGACATCAGCTCGTGTTCCTGGCTGGGTGGAGTAATATCTCTGTTGGTTATGCTCGTTGCTAGAGCGCCGGCGGAATTTCGTCTTTCCAGCCGCTTAAATGGCAAACTCTTTATAGGCTTGCCGCCAACGAAGCTTCCACTATATCGGGTTAGCTTGCTGTCGCCTCCGAACCATTCGCGATTCTGATGCTCAGCTTCTATGGTGGATCTATGGCGGAATCGAGGTTGCAGATCGGGTTCGGTAGCGATCCTGAAGCTTCGGACGGAGGTGCTGGCTTGTCTGGCTCCCCGTCGACGATCGTTTACCGGTGGGTGGTGTGTTGTCGGCATCGAAGCTTCTCGTGCTTCTCTTCTGGCTGCCACATGTTTCCTTGTTTACTCCCCTTCTGACATGTGTTCTGTACTCATGATTTCCTTGTATCAATCCGAACATGTAATGGGTTTATTGTGCTCCACTTTGTACCGAATCTGGTCTTTGGGCCTAATTCAATCTGTTTGTTGGCAAAAAAAAAAAAAAAATAAATAAATAAAATACATTGGTTTATTGATTTAGGTCAGTTTGAGCTTGGTTGGTCGGGGTTGGTTTGGCTTTTTTTTTGCCCTCCACTACACCTAGATACTCAGGCCTATTGATATTGTGACTAAGCTAGTGTGTACATTATATTCTCTATGTGTAACATTTTTGAATGAGGTTGTCCAAACAGATTATCTTCGACATCAAAGATCCCATAGTTGAAACGAAAGCCAATTCACAAAAGAGGGTTTTGTCTTTCCGTAGAACAAAGAACAAAAAATAAGCAAATGAAAAACTTGTGGAAGCTGAGAAACTAAAACCTGCTGCTACAAAGGCTGATCTTTCAATGAGGTGAAGTAGCTATGTAATGTAGCTCGTGAGGTAACGACTGCAATCCTTGCCGTTGCGCTATTCTTTGATGGCAGCGAACTCTGCTGCCTACGAAGCGATCCTTCGAGCAGGTCCTCGTCTAAACCAACTTCAACAGGTTCATGCTCACCTCATCGTCACGGGCTATGGTCATAGCCGGAGTCTCTTGACAAAGCTCATTACTTTGGCTTGTTCCGCTCGAGCCCTCGCGTATACTCACCTTCTCTTCCTCTCCGTGCCTCTTCCAGATGACTTTCTCTACAATACAATCATCAAATCGACTTCCAAGTTGCGTTATCCCTTGGATTGCGTTGCTTACTACCGTCGTATGTTATCTTCTAACGTCTCTCCCACGAACTACACTTTCACATCCGTTATCAAGTCCTGCGCCGATCTCTCTGCCTTGAACATCGGAAAGGGAGTTCATTGCCACGCGGTGGTTTCTGGGTTTGGATTGGATACTTATGTTCAGGCTGCTTTCGTTACGTTCTATTCAAAGTGTGGCGATATGAAAGGTGCACGCAAAGTGTTCGATAGAATGCCTGAGAAGTCTGTTGTGGCGTGGAATTCGTTGGTGTCTGGGTTGGAGCAAAACGGGTTAGCGGAAGAAGCAATTCGGGTGTTTAATCAGATGCGAGAGTCAGGGTTCGAACCAGATACAACGACATTTGTGAGTGTTCTTTCAGCTTGTGCACAAACCGGTGCGATTAGTTTAGGATCTTGGGTGCATCAGTACATTGTCCACGAGGGTCTTGACCTGAATGTGAAACTCGGTACTGCGTTGATCAACTTGTATTCGAGGTGTGGTGATGTTGGAAAGGCCCGGGAAGTCTTTGACAAGATGAAGGAAACTAATGTGGCTGCTTGGACGGCAATGATCTCTGCTTATGGTACTCATGGATATGGCCAACAAGCAGTAGATCTGTTCAATAAAATGGAGGACAACTACGGTCCATTCCCTAATGACATAACATTTGTAGCTGTTTTATCGGCTTGCGCTCATGCTGGACTCGTTGAGGAAGGACGTTCGGTCTACAAGAGAATGACCGAGAGCTTTGGATTGATGCCAAGAGTGGAACATCATGTTTGTATGGTAGATATGCTTGGGCGGGCTGGGTTTCTGGACGAAGCTTATAAGTTCATACTTCAACTTGATGCTACAGGGAAAGCAACTTCTCCAGCGTTGTGGACAGCGATGCTTGGAGCTTGCAAGATGCATAGGAACTATGATCTCGGTGTAGAAATCGCCAAGCGGCTCATAGTCCTTGAGCCAGAAAATCCTGGTCATCATGTCATGCTCTCAAATATCTACGCCTTGAGTGGCAAAACAGATGAAGTGTCACACATAAGAGATGGAATGATAAAGAACAACCTTAGAAAACAAGTCGGTTATAGTGTTATTGAAGTCGAAAACAAGACATATCTGTTCAGTATGGGTGATGAGTCTCATCCAGAGACTGAAGAAATTTATAGATACCTTGAAACTTTGATGAGCCGGTGCAAGGAAATTGGGTATGCACCGGTTTCTGAAGAGGTGATGCACCAAGTAGAGGAAGAGGAAAAGGAGTACGCACTTCGATACCACAGCGAGAAGCTTGCTGTAGCATTTGGGTTGTTGAAAACCGTAGATGTAGCCATTACAGTTGTGAAGAATCTGCGCATCTGTGAGGATTGTCATTCTGCTTTCAAGTACATGTCTATTGTATCCGATAGGCAGATCATAGTGCGAGATAAGCTTCGGTTCCACCATTTCCATAATGGTTCTTGTTCATGTCTGGACTATTGGTAAGGACAAATATACAAACACAAGTGTTTCATTTTTATTACAAAAGTGGTACATGGTTCTTACAAAAATACAACCCTTTTGATATTATACAAGATGAGCCTATTTTGGTTACCAACCCGCAAACCAATATTATACATAGTTATTGGATGTTACGAACAGTGCCAACCTTCATGATTCCAGTGCAACCCCTTGGGCGCAATCAACTCCAATCTCTGAGAATGCTTCGACAAGTTTTGGGTAGAGTTTAGAGAGCATGATCTTGAAACCGGCGGAGTTTGTGGTTGAGCTCTTCTGAAGTTTCGCTGATGATGCTACAGGGACGCCTTCCATATAAGCCTTGCACGCAGCCAGAACATGCTCAGTCCGGTGCGTTAAGTGGTCCTTCACTAGCACCTCAAAATGCTACAATGCAACCAATAGTTGATCAAAGTGTTCTCTTCTGGCAATTTTCATTATGGGTTGAATTGTTGCAACAGAACATACCTTTGGAGGCTTGCGGAGTAACGAGATCATGGATTTGCAGGTGATGAGGAATGCACTCTCATTGTAACTCACTGAGTTTTTCTCTCCCTCAGCTCGCCCCAACTGCTTATTGTAACCAGCTTCGTTGAAGTAAGGGTTCTCATTCAGAACAAGAGCCTGAAACGAGAGAAGGACATGAAGGATGGAGGAGCTCCCTGGGTTCCATACTTCAGTGCCAGCGCCATTCCGTGTATTCAGCAGACTCAGGCAGACTCTTCCTGACTCGTACAGGTTAGGATTTAGTCGCATCCCACCTGAATGATAATGTACCATCTGTATTCAAAGAGGGAGAAATTTTTTTGACCATGTCATTTGTTTAGTCCACAAAACACTTTTATACAACAACAGAAGCATCTTTAGACCACATGACAAGTAAGGATCGGAGTTAGCAAAAAACAGAAGTCTGACTAGTCCCAAAGAAACACATATATAAAAGCTAGTGTGGGCGATAGAGAAGTTAAAGCAGTGAAACTCACTGGTGGCTCATTAGGATATTGTGGTGGAAGCATTATGTTGAAAAAGAAAAGTCCATCATGGCATGGTGTTCCAGGGGCACCAACTAGGGCTGCACCTGTACGCCGAAGGTCCATCCTTTCTTCATACACACGCATGTATATTGTGCCAGTTCATCACAGAAAGTCAAGCTCAGTAATTTATATTCAAACACAATACTTGATTTCCTATATTGCGTTTGCCACTGTTGATAAACCTAAACCTACTACTATAGATTGTTGTCTTATGTGTCTATCGGTTTCTCTTTCCCAGGTATGATTACTCTGGTTATGGTCAGTCTACAGGACAGGTATAATCCCCAGCTTACTACTCTTTATTATAATAGGCCATAAACTTCCATGGATTGTATCTTATTGATATATGGCTTGGTACTTGATTCAGGCAAGTGAGAGTAATACATATGCTTATAAATGCCTCAAGGAAAAGTATGGCGTGTAAAAGACAATCAACTGATATTATATAGTCAATCTGTTGGTAGTGGACTCACAGTTGATCTAGCCTCGCGGGGTGGTATTACAATGTCCTATTCTGTCTGGGATGAGGGTTTTGTATCCGGTGAAATATACATATTGGTTTGACATTACAAGGTGATTTAGGGGGACTTCAAATTTTGCTTCTGGTTACATTTTATAGCTGCTGCTCACCTGTGGAATTCCGTGTTCTTTTCCAGAATATTGACAAGATCGGCGCAGTAACATCTCCTGTGTTAGTAATCCTGACATTTCTTTAATTTTCATGACTTCTTTCGTTGCTTTGCCTTGTTGGAAGTTTCTGAATGCAAGTCGCTGAATGATCTTGTTGATTATTCTCATGGAAGACGCCTATGTGAACTGAGCAAAGAGAAGTATGAGCCTTTGTGGATTAGTGGAGGTGGACACTGCGATCTTGAACTCTATCTAGGTTTCATTAGACATCTGAAGAAATTTGTTGTATCACTTTCCAACAAACAAGCAGAGCAAGCTGCCACAGACTCGGAAACGTCAAGAGGAAAGTGATAAGCATGATAAATCCCAGATGAGTGTTGATAGATGTAGAAGAAAAAAAAAAGTCTATAGACACAATGGGCCAAATGGAATGTAGACAGTATATTTCATTTCTTTATGCCACATTCATGGAACATATTTCTGCGTAAACCGAGATATCTTCTGAAATCGTAGAAGATTCAAGAAGAGGCACTTGGGGGATTTGCAAAACCGGTTTAGGAGGGAGTTCAAGAGCATTCACGTTTCCTTCCATCATCTCTACTACTCTGTTCATCGGTGGGCGATTTGATGGCCAAGACTGAATACACCACAAACCCACCAATGTCATCTTCTTGACTATCTCGTCATCTTCGCTGTTGATTCCATTTTCAATAAGCTTTCCATTGTCTCCCTTCTCAAGATCCTTATATATCCACTCAGGAAAGTACATTGAGCTTGTGCTAGATGAATTGTCTTCCGTTGATGTTTTAGTCCTCGCCCCTATCATCTCAAGAACCAACATTCCATAGCTATACACATCTGATTTGTGTGAGACTCTACCGTACACTCTTGAAAACACTTCGGGTGCAATGTACCCTATCGTTCCTCTTGTATCTAGTAGCGACAAGATGCTTTCCTTCCTCTCACAGAGCTTAGCAAGGCCAAAGTCTGAAACTTTGGGACAAAAATCGTCATCTAAAAGTACATTCTGTGGTTTTATGTCGAAATGTACAATCCTTGTTCTGCAGCCATGGTGCAAGTACTCTAAACCGCGAGCAACTCCTAGTGCAATTCCAAAAAGTGTGGCACACTCCATATTTGATGACCTCGTGATTGAGATAAACTTGTCAAGAGAGCCATTTTCCATAAATTCATAAAGAATTGCTCTGTTGGGACCTTCAGAGCAGAATCCTATCAAGGTAACGATGTTGACATGAGATGTTTGGCTCATGCTTGCAACTTCATTAATGAAGTCTTCCCCATCATTACCCTTGGAGCCTTTCAAGACCTTCACCGCAACACTACGACCGCTACAAAGGGTTCCTCTGTAAACAGTTCCAAATCCGCCTTTCCCAACCACTTCGGAGAATGAGTTTGTAATTCTCTTTACTTCTGCGTAACTATAGTGCTTTAGTGGAATAAGTGCTTTGAGTTTTGGTTGACCTAGAACATGTGATGTCTTTCTCTTCCGGAGAAACATTCCTAAAACCAGGAACAGAAACAGAATAATACATGCTGCTGATGCTAAACCTGAAACCAGGAAATTGTTTGGCAAAAGAAATTTTATTAGAAGATCTAAACCAGTCTCCATAACCCTTGTATTTGAATAAAAATGATGAGGACAGTGGAAGAACTTTAGAAATGTACCAAGAAATTTTGCACTTGTTTCTATAATACTATGGTGTTTCCTGTGGTATATGCTATATGGTAATCAAATCAATTTTTCTGAAAGAAGAGTAAAAGGGTAGTTACCTGCTATTTCTCCACTAGAGAGGCCTGCATCAATGGAATTGGCACCAGGAAAAAGGTCAGTTCGATCTGAATACAGAACATTGAATCTTACTGGAAAAAGAAAAAGAAAAAAAGAAACATGAAACTCAAAAGTTCCGTGGGTGGGAGATTTGTGGAAGGGGCAAACGCTCGTTCATACCCTTATTTCTGGTACGGTTGTAATAGCAGATGAATCCACTTGAGCTCGGATTGTATCCACAAGCACCCTCAGTGGCTAAGCACGTCGAACAATCTTGGTTAAGTCCAAGCTGGAAACCCTCTTCAAGAGCCTTCTTTAGGTTATCTGTGCTTGAATTTATCTGCAGTGTGTTCAGCGCAGGTCCAGATGAAGGAATACTGACGTTTCTATCGCAAAATTCCCTGAAGTTGTTTAAAACGCTACTTATCCCTTGAAGTAGAGGGGAAGAGAGGTTTTTTGTCACATAATAACTTCCTCTGTCATCTTCATCAGCACAGGAAAGCGCCCCAACATGAGTAGAAACATACCGTGAAAAGTCTTGGTTGCAGTCATAATAAATTGTTAGAATCTCAGTGTTAGGAGCAAGCGGAAGGACGTTTTGGTCGAATGGCATATTTGAAGGATTTTTGGGACAAAGATCGCCGATATAATCCGATCTTGCCAGTTTTATGATTTCAGAATCATAGTTCGCCTCTACTACAGTTGAGCTTGAAGTCAGGGTGGCCACAGTCTTCTCTGCCAGATGTCCAGAAAGGGTACAAGAGACCGTTTTGATCACCGCAGCTAAACGATTGACTGCAGAGTCTGTGAAGCTTATTATCTGAGAAAACAAAAGATGGGATCACGAACAGCATCCATATGATTCTATAGAAGATAGACTTTTTTGGGGATAGAAAAAGATTGGTCATTGTGTTGCGGGCAAAATAGAAAAATGGTGAAGAAGATGAAGATATGAAAGAATTTTGCAATAATTGAACTAATGGAACCTATGTTTGGTCCTTTTGACCAACCTTCATTTTTTAATATTTCGTGCTGGAAGTTTATATTTTATAATGTGTTGCTTACAACGAAGACTATGAATGCATATTGGTCAACAATGAAAAGGAACAGTGATTTAACGGGTTCTTTGATATATATCTTTTTTGTTCTGTACGACGACTTCAAAGTCAGCTGCTTAGAATTTTCTCAGAAGGACGAAAAAGTCCATTTCCGTCATTGTTGTTTTTTTCCTGCTAAGAGAAATGAAAAGTGGAAGAAGGCACCCTAATGACCATTCACTACGGATCTACAAAATGAAAAAACTTGTAAAAAGAATTCTAAGATTTTTGAAGTTCATCAAGGCAAGGGGAATGAGTCTAGGCTTAATTAAACTAAAAACTCCAGTATAAGTTATTGAAGAAGAGGGCTATAAAACCGATTATTATATTATAAGAAACTTACCATTATGTCGATGCAGTCTAATGCTTCCTGATGATGAGGCATTCCTGCGACAAATCTGTGAGGTATTTTCGAACCCACAGATACCGTTAGAGGATAAACATTCTAGACAAGCTTTCTCATCAATCTTCATCTTCACATCAAACCCTTTACTTAAAACACTTTCCAAACGTGTCAAATTAAACTCTCTCTCTTCTGGAACGAAGCTCTGAGGAACGTTAATTGTGAAACTGTCTTGGCAGGAATTGTGGTAATTAAGGTTTTGAGACACTGAGATAGGACCTCTACCAGGACATGTATAACTCGAACGGTAAGGAAGCTTAGGGTCGCACAGGTACAAAACCGTGAGGCTCTTGTAGGTTGGTGAAAGCTCAAAGATTTCAGGCAGCAAGGTTGCTTCTGTGTATGTAGCGGTGCAAAAAGAACCTCGAAGCTCTGATCTGGAAATTCTAAGTGTCTTAGATGTTTGATCTATATGGAGAACATCGTACATATGGTTTGAGATGATTAAAGACGTTTTGTTTTTGAAGCAGTGAAGCTCCAGCAATGGATGACCGCAAACTTTGGGACGATTCCCACCCGAGAAGGGGAAACCAGCGGTGATGTTCCCACAGTTGAACAGAGCCTCACACCACCCAAGTTCTTGTTGACTTAGAGCACAAGGAAGATGGTGAACTAAGGAAAAGAGGAAGAACAAGACCAGACAAGAATTGGGGAGATAGTGCATGATTTGTTTGAGAGTTATGAACAGTATGCCATGTTGATTTTTGTTTGTGTAGACAGGTGCAGAGAAAATGGTTTACACAGAAAGAGAGGAGAGACATAATCATTACAAGATGAGGTGGAAACTGTGAAACAATTAAATTGTTTGGGCCGTGGGCATTAAGTGCACTTTCGGCCAGTGAATCAATTAAATTGTTAGATACTGACATATAAGAGCATTTCTAATGGTTATATTCTCAAAAATATCTAACCAATTAATATTGGATCCGATTGGTGAACAAAAACGGAATGGATATATTAGCTATTAGCGAAAATAATAAGCGGTTGAATAGTGCAAAACTGTAAGAAAAAACTGTTAGTAAAAGCTGTTAACGAAAACGGTAACGAAAAAGCAGAGAATAACCGTTTTATCTAAGGTCCCAAAAATCTCATATCCAACGATTTATCAGTATGTTTATTAAATATTAAACATATTAGTATTTCACTCAAACATATATATATATTTGTCATTTTTGTCATCTCTATTTTCTGCCGACCTATTCTATTTCCCACCATTTTCTCAAAATTTTACGTAAAAAATATAAATTGATGTTTAGCAATCAAATATATTTTTCACATTTATAATGGTCTATTAGGTATGGTAATTTAATATTTTAAACCATTATAAGCAAATTTTCTATTTAACAATTTTTAGGGGTTTAATTTTTTAAATTTTTATTTTTAAAAGAGGCTAATCTATATGATGCAAATAAATGAGGCTCTCAACTTTAAGAGCCTTACTTTCTAAATAATAAATTTAATAGCTATGATTATTTTTATTACAAAAGAAAATACTATGTAAAAATTAACAAAAAAATATCAATTTTATTAATTTATTGATGAAAAAATCTTTTCATTATTATTATATATATATATATATATATTTTAAGAACTATGTTGAGGTCAAAAACTTCCTCGACGAAAACAATAACCGAATTGAATAGCCGGATACGAACGAATGTTCATCAAACGTCAAATGTTTCGTGTAAATGGCAAAATCGTACGAAACATCGATGATGTCACCTAAACGATTTATCGGAAGAATGATGTCGGAAAACAGACAAAACCACGATCGGGCAAACGCACTATCCGACAAGAATTACGGATCGACGAAACATCCGAACAAAGCAAAGTACGAGCTGAACCAGCTCGGAAAACCGAGCCAGGACAGCTCGAAAATACGAGCTGAACCATCTTGGATTTCCGAGATGAACCATCTCGGATTTCCGAGATGAACCTGCTCGGATTTCCGAGATGAACCTGCTCGGAATTCCGAGATAACCCATCTCGGATTTCCGAAATGAACCTGCTCGGATTTCCGAGATAAACCATCTCGGATTTCCGAGATAAACCATATCGGATTTCCGAAATGAACCTGCTCGGAATTCCGAGATGAACCATCTCGGATTTTCCGAGATGAACCGAGATATCAACCATCTCGGAATTCCGAGATGAACCATCTCGGATTTCCGAGATGAACCATCTCGGATTTCCGAGATGAGCCTGCTCGGAATTCCGAGATGAACATGCTCGGAAATCCGAGATGAACCGAGATATCAACCATCTCGGATTCCCGAGATGAACCATCTCGGATTTCCGAGATGAACCATCTCAGATTTTCCGAGCTGAACTATCCGAACGGATAACTAAACAATTGCCGATGCGCATAATTTGTCGCAACACTTTCCTTCGGAAAGCCCATACTCTCTCGGACCAATGACTTGGGCTAATGGATCGAAATCAAGGAAAATGGGAACTTAGGACTAAGCATACGACAAACTTTAACGGATTCGGAACGTCCAAATCTCGGCCCATCCGGAAGATAAGTTAGGCCTCGGAAAGATGAAAGAAGATAGAGATAAAAGGAAGAGATATCGATGAGCCGGAAAGAAAATCTAAGGGAGAAATGTAAATCTTAACGGAAAAAGGAAGGAGATAACAACAGGAAGATTTCCGTAAATCTGACGGAAATATTCTCGAGGACCGACTTCCCGCAGCTATAAAAGAAGATGGTGGTCATACGATCAAGACAGAGCGAAAAACCCTAGACTTAGACTTAAGAGCTTAGCAGTTTGTCTTAGCCGATTTCCGAGTTCTTTTGCATCTTTTTTCCGATTCCTTTACTTTCTTTTACAATCTTTGTATTCTTTTCGACTTCTAATCAATAAAACGTCCTCCGGGTTTGCTAGTTTCGTGGTTATCCTTGAAAGTTTATGTTTCCTAAAAGTTTTGCTTTACAAGTTTTGACCGTGTGAGTTTCGACTCTCACAAACTAAAAATAATTTTGAAATATTAAATACTTTTTAGAGTCAAATTTTTTTGTCAACCAGTCAAAAAATTATTTTTTTTTTGTCAAAAAATTATTTAAGGTCCCAAAAATCTCATATCCAACTATTTATGAGTATGTTTATTAAATATTAAACAAATTAGTATTTAACTCAAACACATATATGCATGAAAAACATGATTTATATATTTCTTAAAATATTTATACTTTTATAAATACCTTAGTAAGTTTTTCGTTGAGACGTTGAATATTTTCGTCCGGACGACTTCAAACAAGTTGTAGATTGTTATTAGACTGTTAGAGAAAGAGAGAATTGTGGTCATCGTTTGAAAAAACGATCAAGTAAATCTTTAACATGTGGATGAGTAAATGACAAAACTTTTCCACCTAGAGAAAACACATTCATCATCATTTTTACATCACATAATGTACAAAGTTCACTAGCTTTAAAAAAAAAAAATTAAATCTTCTTTATGGGAAAATAACTAGAAGACTAGTTTTATTTTCCATTTTTGTCATCTCTATTTTCTGACGACCTCTTCTGTTTCCCACCATTTTCTCAAAATTTTACATAAACAAAAGATAAATTGATGTTTAGAAATCAAATATATTTTTCATATTTATAATGTTTTATTAGGTATTGTAATTTAATATTTTAAGACATTATAAGAAAATTTTCTTTTAAACAAGAATAGATTTTATGGGTTTAATTTTTAAAAATTTATTTTAAATGAGGCTCTCAACTTTGATAGCCTTACTTTGTAAATAATAAATTTAGTAGCTATGATTATTTTTATTACAAAAAGAAAATACTATGTAAAAAATAACAAAAATATGTCAATTTATTAATTTATTGATGAAAAAATATTTTCATTATTATTATACATATATATTAAGAACTAAAATAGTTTTGAAATATTAAATAACTTTTACAGTCGAAAAATTATTTAAGGTCCCAAAAATCTCATATCCAACTATTTATCAGTATGTTTATTATATATTAAACATATTAATATTTAACTCAAACACATATGTGCATGAACAACATGATTTATATATTTCTTAAAAAAATATTTATACTTTTATATTTACCTCATTAAGTATTTCGTTTAGACGTTGAATATTTTCGTCCGGACGACTTCAAAGAAGTTGTAGATTGTTATTGTACTTATAGAGAAAGAGATAATTGTGGTCATCGTTTGAAAAACGATCAAGTAAACCTTTAACATGTGGATGAGCAAATGACAAAACTTCTCCACCACGAGAAAACACAATCATCATCATTTTTACATCACATATTGTACAAAGTTCACTAGCTTTTAAAAAAAACACTAAATCTTCTTTTTGAGAAAGTAACATAAAGATTGGTTTTATTTTCCATTTTTGTCATCTCTATCTTATGACGACCTCTTCTGTTTCCTCCCATTTTCTCAAAATATTACATAAACAAAAGTTAAATTGATGTTTAGCAATCAAATATATTTTTTATATTTATAATGGTTTATTAGGTATGGTAATTTAATATTTTAGGCCATTATAAGCAATTTTTCTTGTAGACAATAATAGGTTTTATGGTTTTAATTTTATTTTCAAATGAGGCTAATATATATGATGCAAATGAATGAGGTTATCAACTTTAAGAGCCTTACTTTATAAATAAAAAATTTAGTAGCTATGATTATTTTATTACAAAAAGAAAATACTATGTAAAAATAAGGAAAAATACTTCAATTTTTATTAATTTATTGATGAAAAAATCCTTTCATTATTATTAGATATATTTTAAGAACTAAAAATAATTTTGAAATATTAAATACTTTTTACGGTTTAATAATTATTGTTTTATTTAAGGTCCCAAAAATCTCATATCCAACTATTTTTCAGTATGTTTATTAAATATTAAACATATTAGTATTTAACTCCAAGACATATATGCATGAAAAACATGATTTATATATTTCTTAAAAAATATTTATACTTTTATATATACCTCAGTAAGTTTTTCGTTTAGACGTTGAATATTTTCGTCCGGACGACTTCAAAGAAGTTGTATATTGTTATTGTACTGATAGAGAAAGAGAGAATTATGGTCATCGTTTGAAAAACGATCAAGTAAACCTTTAACATGTGGATGAGCAAATGACAAAACTTTTCCACCAGGAGAAAACACAATCATCATCATTTTTACATCACATAATATACAAAGTTCACTAGCTTTTAAAAAATACAAAATCTTCTTTTTGAGAAAGTAACTTGAAGACTAGTTTTATTTTCCATTTTTGTCATCTCTATTTTATGACGACCTCTTCTGTTTCTCACCGTTTTCTCAAAATTTTACATAAACAAAAGATAAATTGATGTTTAGCAATCAAATATATTTTCATAATTATAATGGTTTATTAGGTATGGTAATTTAATATTTTAAGCCATTATAAGCAAATTTTCTTTTAGACAATAATAGGTTTTATGGTTTTAATTTTATTTTTAAATGAGGCTAATGTATATGATGCAAATGAATGAGGTTCTCAACTTTAAAAGCCCTACTTTATAAATAATAAATTTAGTAGCTATGATTATTTTTATTACAAAAAGAAAATACTATGTCAAAAATAAGGAAAAATACATCAATTTTTATCAATTTATTGATGAAAAAATCCTTTCATTATTATTAGATATATTTTAAGAATTAAAAATAATTTTAAAAAATTAAATACTTTTTACGGTTTAAAAATTATTGTTTTATAAAAATACTAAATCTTCTTTTTGAGAAAGTTACTTGAAGACTAGTTTTATTTTCCATTTTTGTCATCTCTATTTTCTGACGACCTCTTCTATTTCCCACCATTTTCTCAAAATTTTACATAAACAAAAGATAAATTGATGTTTAGCAATCAAATATATTTTTCATATTTATAATGGTTTATTAGGTATGGTAATTTAATATTTTAAGCCATTATAAGAAAATTTTCTTTTAAACAATAATAGATTTTATGGGTTTAATTTTTAAAAATTTATTTTAAATGAGGCTAATGTATATGATGCAAATAAATGAGGCTCTCAACTTTGATAGCCTTACTTTGTAAATAATAAATTTAGTAGCTATGATTATTTTTATTACAAAAAGAAAATACTATGTAAAAAATAACAAAATATATTAATTTTTATTAATTTATTGATGAAAAAAATCGTTTCATTATTATTATATATATTAATAACTAAAAATAATTTTGAAATATTAAATAGTTTTTACAGTCGAAAAATTATTTAAGGTCCCAAAAATCTCATATCCAACTATTTATCAGTATGGTTATTATATATTAAACATATTAGTATTTAACTCAAACACATATGTGCATGAACAACATGTTTTATATATTTCTTAAAAAAATATTTATACTTTTATATATACCTCATTAAGTTTTTCGTCGAGACGTTGAATATTTTCGTCTGGACGACTTCAAAGAAGTTGTAGATTGTTATTGTACTGATAGAGAAAGAGAGAATTATGGTCATCGTTTGAAAAACGATCAAGTAAACCTTTAACATGTGGATGAGCAAATGACAAAACTTTTCCACCAGGAGAAAACACAATCATCATCATTTTTACATCACATAATGTACAAAGTTCACTAGCTTTTAAAAAATACAAAATCTTCTTTTTGAGAAAGTAACTTGAAGACTAGTTTTATTTTCCATTTTTGTCATCTCTATTTTATGACGACCTCTTCTGTTTCTCACCGTTTTCTCAAAATTTTACATAAACAAAAGATAAATTGATGTTTAGCAATCAAATATATTTTCATAATTATAATGGTTTATTAGGTATGGTAATTTAATATTTTAAGCCATTATAAGCAAATTTTCTTTTAGACAATAATAGGTTTTATGGTTTTAATTTTATTTTTAAATGAGGCTAATGTATATGATGCAAATGAATGAGGTTCTCAACTTTAAAAGCCCTACTTTATAAATAATAAATTTAGTAGCTATGATTATTTTTATTACAAAAAGAAAATACTATGTCAAAAATAAGGAAAAATACATCAATTTTTATCAATTTATTGATGAAAAAATCCTTTCATTATTATTAGATATATTTTAAGAATTAAAAATAATTTTAAAAAATTAAATACTTTTTACGGTTTAAAAATTATTGTTTTATAAAAATACTAAATCTTCTTTTTGAGAAAGTTACTTGAAGACTAGTTTTATTTTCCATTTTTGTCATCTCTATTTTCTGACGACCTCTTCTGTTTCCCACCATTTTCTCAAAATTTTACATAAACAAAAGATAAATTGATGTTTAGCAATCAAATATATTTTTCATATTTATAATGGTTTATTAGGTATGGTAATTTAATATTTTAAGCCATTATAAGAAAATTTTCTTTTAAACAATAATAGATTTTATGGGTTTAATTTTTAAAAATTTATTTTAAATGAGGCTAATGTATATGATGCAAATAAATGAGGCTCTCAACTTTGATAGCCTTACTTTGTAAATAATAAATTTAGTAGCTATGATTATTTTTATTACAAAAAGAAAATACTATGTAAAAAATAACAAAATATATTAATTTTTATTAATTTATTGATGAAAAAAATCGTTTCATTATTATTATATATATTAATAACTAAAAATAATTTTGAAATATTAAATAGTTTTTACAGTCGAAAAATTATTTAAGGTCCCAAAAATCTCATATCCAACTATTTATCAGTATGGTTATTATATATTAAACATATTAGTATTTAACTCAAACACATATGTGCATGAACAACATGTTTTATATATTTCTTAAAAAATATTTATACTTTTATATATACCTCATTAAGTTTTTCGTCGAGACGTTGAATATTTTCGTCTGGACGACTTCAAAGAAGTTATAGATTGTTATTGTACTGATAGAGAAAGAGAGAATTATGGTCATCGTTTGAAAAACGATCAAGTAAACCTTTAACATGTGGATGAGCAAATGACAAAACTTTTCCACCAGGAGAAAACACAATCATCATCATTTTTACATCACATAATGTACAAAGTTCACTAGCTTTTAAAAAATACAAAATCTTCTTTTTGAGAAAGTAACTTGAAGACTAGTTTTATTTTCCATTTTTGTCATCTCTATTTTATGACGACCTCTTCTGTTTCTCACCGTTTTCTCAAAATTTTACATAAACAAAAGATAAATTGATGTTTAGCAATCAAATATATTTTCATAATTATAATGGTTTATTAGGTATGGTAATTTAATATTTTAAGCCATTATAAGCAAATTTTCTTTTAGACAATAATAGGTTTTATGGTTTTAATTTTATTTTTAAATGAGGCTAATGTATATGATGCAAATGAATGAGGTTCTCAACTTTAAAAGCCCTACTTTATAAATAATAAATTTAGTAGCTATGATTATTTTTATTACAAAAAGAAAATACTATGTCAAAAATAAGGAAAAATACATCAATTTTTATCAATTTATTGATGAAAAAATCCTTTCATTATTATTAGATATATTTTAAGAATTAAAAATAATTTTAAAAAATTAAATACTTTTTACGGTTTAAAAATTATTGTTTTATAAAAATACTAAATCTTCTTTTTGAGAAAGTTACTTGAAGACTAGTTTTATTTTCCATTTTTGTCATCTCTATTTTCTGACGACCTCTTCTGTTTCCCACCATTTTCTCAAAATTTTACATAAACAAAAGATAAATTGATGTTTAGCAATCAAATATATTTTTCATATTTATAATGGTTTATTAGGTATGGTAATTTAATATTTTAAGCCATTATAAGAAAATTTTCTTTTAAACAATAATAGATTTTATGGGTTTAATTTTTAAAAATTTATTTTAAATGAGGCTAATGTATATGATGCAAATAAATGAGGCTCTCAACTTTGATAGCCTTACTTTGTAAATAATAAATTTAGTAGCTATGATTATTTTTATTACAAAAAGAAAATACTATGTAAAAAATAACAAAATATATTAATTTTTATTAATTTATTGATGAAAAAAATCGTTTCATTATTATTATATATATTAATAACTAAAAATAATTTTGAAATATTAAATAGTTTTTACAGTCGAAAAATTATTTAAGGTCCCAAAAATCTCATATCCAACTATTTATCAGTATGGTTATTATATATTAAACATATTAGTATTTAACTCAAACACATATGTGCATGAACAACATGTTTTATATATTTCTTAAAAAATATTTATACTTTTATATATACCTCATTAAGTTTTTCGTCGAGACGTTGAATATTTTCGTCTGGACGACTTCAAAGAAGTTGTAGATTGTTATTGTACTGATAGAGAAAGAGAGAATTATGGTCATCGTTTGAAAAACGATCAAGTAAACCTTTAACATGTGGATGAGCAAATGACAAAACTTTTCCACCAGGAGAAAACACAATCATCATCATTTTTACATCACATAATGTACAAAGTTCACTAGCTTTTAAAAAATACAAAATCTTCTTTTTGAGAAAGTAACTTGAAGACTAGTTTTATTTTCCATTTTTGTCATCTCTATTTTATGACGACCTCTTCTGTTTCTCACCGTTTTCTCAAAATTTTACATAAACAAAAGATAAATTGATGTTTAGCAATCAAATATATTTTCATAATTATAATGGTTTATTAGGTATGGTAATTTAATATTTTAAGCCATTATAAGCAAATTTTCTTTTAGACAATAATAGGTTTTATGGTTTTAATTTTATTTTTAAATGAGGCTAATGTATATGATGCAAATGAATGAGGTTCTCAACTTTAAAAGCCCTACTTTATAAATAATAAATTTAGTAGCTATGATTATTTTTATTACAAAAAGAAAATACTATGTCAAAAATAAGGAAAAATACATCAATTTTTATCAATTTATTGATGAAAAAATCCTTTCATTATTATTAGATATATTTTAAGAATTAAAAATAATTTTAAAAAATTAAATACTTTTTACGGTTTAAAAATTATTGTTTTATAAAAATACTAAATCTTCTTTTTGAGAAAGTTACTTGAAGACTAGTTTTATTTTCCATTTTTGTCATCTCTATTTTCTGACGACCTCTTCTGTTTCCCACCATTTTCTCAAAATTTTACATAAACAAAAGATAAATTGATGTTTAGAAATCAAATATATTTTTCATATTTATAATGGTTTATTAGGTATGGTAATTTAATATTTTAAGCCATTATAAGAAAATTTTCTTTTAAACAATAATAGATTTTATGGGTTTAATTTTTAAAAATTTATTTTAAATGAGGCTAATGTATATGATGCAAATAAATGAGGCTCTCAACTTTGATAGCCTTACTTTGTAAATAATAAATTTAGTAGCTATGATTATTTTTATTACAAAAAGAAAATACTATGTAAAAAATAACAAAATATATTAATTTTTATTAATTTATTGATGAAAAAAATCGTTTCATTATTATTATATATATTAATAACTAAAAATAATTTTGAAATATTAAATAGTTTTTACAGTCGAAAAATTATTTAAGGTCCCAAAAATCTCATATCCAACTATTTATCAGTATGGTTATTATATATTAAACATATTAGTATTTAACTCAAACACATATGTGCATGAACAACATGTTTTATATATTTCTTAAAAAATATTTATACTTTTATATATACCTCATTAAGTTTTTCGTCGAGACGTTGAATATTTTCGTCTGGACGACTTCAAAGAAGTTGTAGATTGTTATTGTACTGATAGAGAAAGAGAGAATTGTGGTCATCGTTTGAAAAACGATCAAGTAAATCTTTAACATGTGGATGAGCAAATAACAAAACTTTTCCACCATGAGAAAACACAATCATCATCATTTTTACATCACATAATGTACAAAGTTCACTAGCTTTTTTAAAAAATACTTACTCTTCTTTTTGAGAAAGTAACTTGAAAACTGGTTTTATTTTCCATTTTTTTCATCTCTATTTTATGACGAGCTCTTCTGTTTCTCACTATTTTCTCAAAATTTTACATAAACAAAAGATAAATTGATATTTATCAATCAAATATATTTTTCATATTTATAATGGTTTATTAGGTATGGTAATTTAATATTTTAAGCCATTATAAGCAAATTTTGTTTTAGACAATAATAGGTTTTATGGTTTTAATTTTATTTAATTTTATTTTTAAATGAGGCTAATGTATATGATGCAAATGAATGAGGTTCTCAACTTTAAGAGCCTTACTTTATAAATAATAAATTTAGTAGCTATGATTATTTTATTCCAAAATGAAAATACTATGTCAAAAATAAGGAAAAATACATCAATTTTTATCAATTTATTGATGAAAAAAAATCCTTTCATTATTATGAGATATATTTTAAGAACTAAAAATAATTTTAAAATATTAAATACTTTTTACGGTTTAAAAATTATTGTTTTATAAAAAATACTAAATCTTCTTTTTGAGAAAGTAACTTGAAGACTAGTTTTATTTTCCATTTTTGTCATCTCTATTTTTTTACGACCTCTTCTGTTTCCCACCATTTTTTCAAAATTTTACATAAACAAAAGATAAATTGATATTTAGCAATCAAATATATTTTTCATAGTTATAATGGTTTATTAGGTATGGTAATTTAATATTTTAGGCCATTATAAGAAAATTTTCTTTTACACAATAATAGACTTTATGGGTTTAATTTTTTAAATTTATTTTTAAATGGGGCTAATGTATATGATGCAAATAAATGAGGCTCTCAACTTTGATAGCCTTACTTTGTAAATAATAAATTTAGTAGCTATGATTATTTTTATTACAAAAAGAAAATACTATGTAAAAATAACAAAAATATATCAATTTTTATTAATTTATTGATGAAAAAATCTTTTCATTATTATTATTATATATATATATATATATTAAGAACTAAAAATAATTTTGAAATATTAAATAGTTTTTACAGTCGAAAAATTATTTAAGGTCCCAAAAATCTCATATCCAACTATTTATCAGTATGTTTATTATATATTAAACATATTAGTATTTAACTCAAACACATATGTGCATGAACAACATGATTTATATATTACTTAAAAAAATATTTATACTTTTATATATACCTCAGTAAGTTTTTCATTTAGACGTTGAATATTTTCGTCCGACGACTTCAAAGAAGTTTTAGATTGTTATTGTACTGATAGAGAAAGAGAGAATTGTGGTCATCGTTTGAAAAACGATCAAGTAAATCTTTAACATATGGATGAGCAAATGACAAAACTTCTCCACCACGAGAAAACACAATCATCATCTATTTACATCATATAATGTACAAAGTTCACTGGCTTTTAAAAAAATAATAAATCTTATTTTTGAGAAAGTAACTTGAAGACTGGTTTTATTTTCCATTTTTGTCATCTCTATTTTATGACGACCTCTTCTGTTTCCCACCATTTTTTCAAAATTTTACATAAACAAAAGATAAATTGATGTTTAGCAATCAAATATATTTTTGATATTTATAATGGTTTATAAGGTATGGTAATTTAATATTTTAAGCCATTATAAGCAAATTTTCTTTTAGACAATAATAGGTTTTATGGCTTTAATTTTATTTTTAAATGAGGCTAATGTATATGATGCAAATGAATGAGGTTCTCAACTTTAAGAGTCTTACTTTATCAATAATAAATTTAGTAGCTATGATTATTTTTATTACAAAAAGAAAATACTATGTCAAAAATAAGGAAAAATACATCAATTTTTATTAATTTATTGATGAGAAAATCCTTTCATTATTATTAGATATATTTTAAGAACTAAAAATAATTTTGAAATATTAAATACTTTTTACGGTTTGAAAATTATTGTTTTATTTAAAGTCCCAAAAATGTCATATCCAACTATTTATTAGTATGTTTATTAAATATTAAACATATTAGTATTTAACTCAAACACAGATATGCATGAAAAACATGATTTATATATTTCTTAAAAAAATATTTATACTTTTATATTTACCTCCGTAAGTTTTTCGTTGAGACGTTGAATATTTTTGTCCGGACGACTTCAAAGAAGTTGTATATTGTTATTTTACAGATAGAGAAAGAGAGAATTGTGGTCATCGTTTGAAAAACGATCAAGTAAACCTTTAACATGTGGATGAGAAAATGACAAAACTTTTCCACGAGGAGAAAACACAATCATCATCATTTTTACATCACATAATGTACAAAGTTCACTAGCTTTTTAAATAATACTAAATCTTCTTTTTGAGAAAGTAACTTGAAGACTAGTTTTATTTTCCATTTTTGTCATTTTTATTTTATGACGACCTCTTCTGTTTCCCATCATTTTCTCAAAATTTTACATCAACAAAAGAAAAATTTATGTTTAGCAATCAAATATATTTTTCATATTTATAATGGTTTGTTAGTTATGGTAATTTAATATTTTAAGCCATTATAAGCAAATTTTATTTTAGACAATAATAGATTTTATGGTTTTAATTTTATTTTTAAATGAGGCTAATGTATATGATGCAAATGAATGAGGTTCTCAACTTTAAGAGCCTTATTTTTTAAATAATAAATTTAGTAGTTATGATTATTTTTATTACAAAAAGAAAATACTATGTAAAAATAAGGAAAATTACATCAATTTTTATCAATTTATTGATGAAAAAAATCCTTTAATTATTATTAGATATATTTTTAGAACTAAAAATAATTTTGAAATATTAAATACTTTTAAGGTTTAAAAATTATTGTTTTATTTAAGGTCCCAAAAATTTCATATCCAACTATTTATCAATATGTTTATTAAATATTAAACATATTAGTATTTTACTCAAACACATATATGCATGAAAAACATGATTTATATATTTCTTAAAAATATTTATGCTTTTATATATACCTCAGTAAGTTTTTCGTTGAGACGTTGAATATTTTCGTCCGAACGACTTCAAAGAAGTTGTACATTGTTATTTTACTGATAGAGAAAGAGAGAATTGTGGTCATCGTTTGAAAAAACGATCAAGTAAATCTTTAACATGTGTACGAGCAAATGACAAAACTTTTCCACCATGAGGAAACACAATCATCATCATTTTTACATCACATAATCTACAAAGTTCACTAGCTTTAAAAAAAATACTAAATCTTCTTTTTGAGAAAGTAACTTGAAGACTGATTTAATTTCCATTTTTGTCATCTCTATTTTCTGACGACCTCTTATGTTTCCTACCATTTTCTCAAAATTTTACATAAACAAAAGATAAATTGATGTTTAGCAATCAAATATATTTTTCATATTTATAATGGTTTATTAGGTATGGTAATTTAATATTTTAAGCCATTATAAGAAAATTTTCTTTCAAACAATAATAGATTTTATGGGTTTACTTTTTTTAAATGAGGCTAATGTATATGATGCAAATAAATGAGGCTCTCAACTTTGATAGCCTTACTTTGTAAATAATAAATTTAGTAGCTATGATTATTTTTATTACAAAAAGAAAATACTATGTAAAAAATAAAAATATATCAATTTTTATTAATTTATTGATGAAAAAATCTTTTCATTATTATTATATTTATATTAAGAACTAAAAATAATTTTGAAATATTAAATAATTTTACAGTCGAAAAATAATTTAAGGTCCCAAAAATCTCATATCCAACTATTTATCAGCATGTTTATTAAATATTAAACATATTAGTATTTAACTCAAACACATATATACTTGAAAAACATGATTTCTATATTTCTTAAAATATATTAATACTTTTATATATACCTTCGTAACCTTTTCGTTGAGACGTTGAATATTTTCGTCCGGACGACTTTAAGCAAATTGTAGATTGTTATTGTACTGATATAGAAAGAGTGAATTGTGGTCTTCGTTTGAAAAACGATCAAGTAAGTCTTTAACAGGTGGATGAGCAAATGACAAAAAAATTCCACGAGGAGAAAACACAATCATCATAATTTTATATCACATAATGTTCAAAGTTCACTAGTTTTTTTTTAAAATACTAAATCTTTTTTGTGAGAAAGTAACTTGAAGACTAGTTTATTTTTCATTTTTGTCATTTCTATTTTCTGACGACCTGTTCTGTTTCTCATCATTTTCTCAAAATTTTACATAAACAATAAAAGATAAGTTGATATTTAACAATCAAATATATTTTTCATATTTATAATGGTTTATTAGGTATGTTAATTTAATATTTTAAGGGAATCTAACAGAAGTGATTTAAGATAAACCAAGAAGTGGATACAACATTATACCTTAATGATCTTGCCTTCTTTTCATAAAAATATCCATTCATTCAACACATAAGAAACCAAAAAGATCAATAAAATAGGAAGACTCATTCTCTCTTTGAAGACGCTTTCTCGTTACCTTTCCTTTGTCTCTCCCTCCTTGTGTTTCCTCTTCTTTGGCTTGACGAAACAGAAGCACGAGAAACAAGGCAGCTGAAACAAAAACTTCATCTTGATTTAGCAAGAATTGCACCAACACTACAACGACGTCAGCCTTTCATAATTGATCAGCTTTATAGCAATTGATCAGTTTCTTTGTGGGAGTTCCTTTATTCGTTTTTGCTTAATTTTTGGATGCTTTTCAAACTAAGTTGATTCCCTCTAGCTAAGAAGATGCCTTTTGCCTCACACCACTTGATTATCTGATGCATGCAGAATCATAATATTATAAATGTAGATCGTCCACGTCAGGATCAGGATGCCTTTTTCAAGGGGCTATATTCATGTTTCTATGTGTTTTGTTTAAGTTAAACTTGAGTACGGAATATAAGTAACCTAACTAATGGTTAAAACTTGGACGTGACAGCCTGTGGCCACTCGTTTCGATCGTCCGTATCCAAAACTAAACTCATCACTGATTTAGCAATTCGTACACTACTGCGAATTGATGTAGCCATTACGATGGCTACTAATACTATGTACATAAAATTCTTAACCACGTTTGTGATAGTGACATTTGTTTTTTTTTTTTGTTAATCCAAGGGTAGATCCCAGACCAATTGATCCAGACTAATCTTCTGGGCCCAGTTAAGCCGCATGCCAACTTCATTTGGGAGGTTTTTTCCTGGGCCAAGGCCCAGTACCCGCGTTGTGACCAGAAGAGACATTTTTGTTTTCGTTTGGAGTGGTGTATTGCCACCACGGACCCGCTACCACTTGGATTACCTCGACCGTTCAAGTGACATTTGTTTGTAGTGTAAAATTTAGAATTTATGTATTTAACAAATATTGTGTTTGAATATCCGTTTGAGGGTGGATGATTTGTCAATAACACATATCATCTCGAGTTTAAACTCGGGCGTTGGCTAAATCAGCTTTGCTCTTGCTATTTCTTCCTCCTCATCCTCTTTTGGAGGATAACTTTGAGGTTTATGAATGAATGAATGGTTATTTGATCAAAAAAAAGTTGACAAAAAAAAAAATCGGGTGATAACGCAGAGAAAATATTAGTGCAAACCTTTGGAGTCCATACAGGTAGATCTATTATCAGGAATCCAATTTGAGATTTATTCCAAAAATCAGGATATTTAGATGGATAAAATGAAAATCTATATCAGAATAGTGAAATATAGGATTTGTCCTAGTTGGATCTAAATATCTGGATAAAGATCAGAACCTTTAAAAAATTATATTTAAAATATATAATATTTTATGTGATTTTATAATATAAAATATTTATAAATTTTTTATTTTAGTTATGTTGTCAAAAAATATTTTATTTCAAAAAAAAATTATTTTTAAAATATTATTTTATAATTATATATTTATTTTTTATTGTTTTTAATGTATCTAGATACAAATATATATATATATATATATTCGAAATATATATATGCATATATTTTGATGTTTATGCGGATATTCGAAATTCGAATATATAGATTGCCACATATCCGGATCTGGATAGTAATAACACGGATTTGATGGATTATATTTTAAAATTATTTGATATCAACTTTAGCCTGGTGATCCCCTATTTTATAGGTGATTATTTTTTTGACAAAGTATTTTATAGGTGATTGTACAAAGGGCAAATCGCAAATATGGCATAAAAAACATGTCTTGTCACAAATTTAGCAACAAGGAAGAAAAATCATAAAAATAACACAAAAACATGTTTTGACACTAAATTAACCCTAATCCTTAACTTTAAATACTAAACCCTAAACCCTAAATACTAAACCCTAAACCTTAAATAATAAATCCTAAATCATACATACTAAACTCTAAACTCTAAATAATAAACCCTAAATCCAAAATAATTAACCCTAAACCCTAAATTATATAATGCTATAAAAGTCTTTGTAATTAAAATAATGCTAAAAATGTGAATTATTTCCTTTGGTGCTATATTTATGACAAGATATGTTTTTGTACTATTTTATGCTTTTTCTCTTATACAAACATAAATATGCAGAAAAACAGAGAATGCACGATGGAAGCAGCTCCTCTATTAGGCTATTAGCCCTTGGGCTTGCAACCTAATTCGAACATTTTAATTAATCGAGTCTCTGATTACAAAACAAAATACCCGATCAAAGAGGAGTGCCACATATAAAAATTAACAAAAGTTAAACTAAGAAATGAACGACACCAATCAACAAAAAGAATGAATCCTAAAAAAAGGGCCAACACATCAAGAAAACAAAACTAACAACCACAAAAATAAAAACCAAAACATAACAGTCTTCCCCTTTTTTTATCCCCAACAAAAGCATCCTCATTTGTTCTTCTGCAATACCGCTTCTATTTCTCCCTCCTTTCACAAGGAAGGGCGTAGGAGAATCTTTACATCTTTAAATCTCATCAATCAAACAAACAACAAAGAAAGTTAAATGGGTATCAAGTTCTTGTTGATCCTTGGCCTCTTGACCCTGGCTGTAGTCGCTGAATCAGCCAATGCCACGTGGTCCCTGACAAAATCTTGTGTCAATGGCCAAGGTTGCATTGGAGACGATGATGGTCTTGAGTCCTTGATGGATTCTGAGACCAACAGGCGGCAACTAGCCGCAAGGCGCAGGTACATCAGTTACGGTGCACTCAAGAAGAACAATGTGCCGTGCAACCGTCGTGGCCGGTCTTACTACGATTGCAAGAAGAGGAAAAGGGCTAACCCTTACAGACGTGGGTGCAGCGTCATCACGCATTGCTACAGGCAGGCTTCTTAATTTGAATAAGCATATACAAAACAATATGAGTAAAAGAAGCGAGAGGGCAAATAATGCGTAAATAAATAAATAAATAAAAGAGATCATCTGTTTCTTCTACATACGATTCTTAACCTTTTTTAATATGATATTGCCTGTTTTGTTTTCTCTTAATTATCTTTAATTATCTTTTTCCATTTATTTATGATCATGATGCATATACGCTCATTTTATATGTCCTTTATATATATTTTCTCGACAAATTGTTGTGTTTCGTTTATGTCAGTGATGTTTCGATACCTTGTGATTTATGTTAAAATAATAAACTTGTATTAATGGGGGAAGAAATGGACGTAAAAATTGGAATTGTTGACGACGTTTTTATTGTATATATCTTCAAATATAAGTCAAAATTGTATCGATAGAACTTTTCATATCATAATCCAAGACGACCTTTAATATCGTTTTACTGATCGATTTTGCGTTTATAGAAGTTAGAATAAACAAACTTGGTATCGCCATTGAAGTACAATAAATCCCCACTCTTTTGTATGTACCACCTTTCGGGCATTCCTTTTACCCACTAAGAGCACGTACAGCGCAGGTTTTTAAGGGGGTTCTTAAGAAAAAATAATAAAATATTGTGGCTCCACCACAATAGTTAACAACATGGGTTCTAAAAGTCCCTAATTAAGAACCGGTCCTTGCATTGTTATGGCCACGTGGCTGATTCCTATTCGTTTTTTTTTGATTTTTGCTTTTTTTATACTTTCCAAAAAAAAAATATTAAAAAATTTCTTAAGGACCCCCTATGGGATTCACGAATGTACGTGCTCTAATTTCTACGCTCTTTTCAACAAATCCTTGTGCACTTGAAAGTGGGGAAACCATATTTTGTTAACATGTTAAATAGGGTTTTAAAGCTCGGCTCTGAGTGAGCCATAACTATATATATATGAGTTTGATCAAGGATAGTCCATGTGAATAAATCCAAAGCAATAGAATTATGCTCAAATTAGTTTAATTAGATAGAAATCTAAAATTGAAAAGAGATAACTCATGAATTTTTTATTCAAAAGAAAACTTTAAATTGCCTTGGAGAACAAATGAGATTTCGTTTTACTTTTTTTGTTAAAGGATTTCGATTTACTTTATCCGACCGGGTTCAAACGGTTCGACCAGATTGTTATTTGCGGAAGATAAACAACGTACGTTTAAGTAGATGTCATAAAAAAAAGACAGAGGAGAAATCGCTCCTAACAATCTATTGAGATGATCCATGACTTTTACACACATGCCCCATACTAATTATAAACAATTTCTAGAGAGAGTACAATTTGTTATACACTAGGTCAATCGGCTGCGAGTAAACGACTATTAGCTTGTGTGGAATGCGTTGGATTCCTGTCATCACCATTTTGTGTGTTTCTCATGTTTTGTTACTCGTAGTATAACAAAATTTAGAATGTTTCTTCTCGTGGTTGGTATAACAACTTTTCCCGAGGTTTGGTCAATGCTAATACCCAATATTAGTATTGTTTTTGTTTACGATTGTCATTTGTTATCATATGGTGATGATCCGAAGATTGAAACAAATCTTTTTGGATTTGTTATGGAAACGAAGACCACCACAAAAACCACCTTGGATTAACATTATTGAGAAAGAGTTGAAGATGGTTACTATGATAAATCTGCATATACCAAGAGCGGATAGTGAAAAAAACAGCACATCAAGCAATTGTATCTTCACTCATCAACAAGATACAGAAACATCTCCAACAACATCTACCTCAAATTTAATTATCAATATCATGCCAAGAATATTTTGGAGTCTCAATAGCAAGCTAGATTACATCTGCTAGTCTATGAGCCTACCATTCGGATAGCATGGTTACTCTCCACTCTTTCATCGAAATTGTTTCAATTTCCTATATTTGCGAAAAACGTTTGTTCTGGAATGAATATGTACTTTGTAAATATTTTTTAATATTAATATATTTGATTTGCTGGAAAAAAAAACAAAAGCAATATATAATGAATAAATGTAAGTTCAATAAAACCTGAATAAATTTATTAAAGCAATGTTTTTTTGTTCTTTTTTATTAAAGCAATGTTAAATGAGGAGAAACGAAAACAACAACATATATAAATGAAAATGGATCCATGATTTCAGTTAGCGAGATAGCATTCGCAAAAGTTTATGCATTATTCTGAGAATATATTCATCATATCTCAACTGTCAAACATTTAGCTTCCAACAAGAAAATCTAGATTACAAAATGAAAATTTAGCTAAAAACATATTTTTTTAATTAGGGTTCATGGCCTATCGGTAGAGGCAGCGAGAGATTCTGAAACCCTAGGAGATGTCAGCGGAAACAGAGGGAGAAGTCGGGGCTCCGGATCCGTCGGAGTCGACGACGACGACTGGAGCAAATAAAACCCTTTCTCTTTGATTTCTCTCTCTTCGGCGTCGGAGCTCCCTTTCGGACTGTAACGTCCGTTCCCGGAATTGCTGGGGAACTGGTTTTTTGACCCGGATGGACAAAACGGGTTAGGAACGAGATGAGTGTCAGGACTGAGAACCAGAGACGGAAAATTCAGGATGCTGGGGGAGACTCTCTCGGGTAACCCAGAATATACCGGGTTAAAAACTGGTTCGATATTCTTGAGATGCTTCTTTGATTTGCGTCGTTCGTAGAGGCACACACCTGAAGGAGATGAAGAAGATTGCTTCTTGTTGGGTACGGATTTGACTAGAGGGATTGAGTGCCTCGGATCTTGTTTGTGTGTCGGGTTAGGATGATTGGGCGGCTTCTTGGAGGAACCGGTGAGCATCTGGACGACACTCTTGAAGGAAGAAGCATCGGTTTGGACATAAATGGTGGATTTGGATTTGGTGATAACAGTTCCGGTCGGAGTGGTGATGCTGTTGTTGCTGATACTGCTGCTGGTTGGTGAAGGTATCAAGCTCTGCGCGTCATCTCTGTATCTCGGGGAATTCTTCATTGTGCTGACTTTGAGAGAAAGTGGTTTCGTGTTTACCAAGTTGAAGAAGGGATATATTTATAGTTTTAAATCAATATCAGATATTTGACTAAAAAAATAATCAAGATCAGATATTTGACTAAAAAAAAATCAAAATCAAATATAACTAAGATTTTTTTAATGCTTAATCATTAAGTAGGTTTTAGAAAATAATCAGCAAAAGTCAAGTCATTTATAAATTGAATGTATCTAAATTATGTATTTTATTCATATATATATGCATATTTTGAACTATAATTATGTAAATATTTTTGAAATTTGATTTAAGCGTGATTTTTTTTTTCATTTAAAGATTTTGTGTTTTGGTGTAGAAATAATTTTTGTTTGAATTGACTGAAAAATTCTGTTTTGGTTCGAAATGCTAAGGTCAAACTTTCTTTGTTTACAGAGTATTATCAGTTGTGACGCACCGTATGGTGTGGACTGTGGATCTGCTGACTTTTTCAGTCTTGCCATTCTCGTGACAATTTTGTTTGACTTGCAATGACTTTTACTATATCCCAAAACTGTATAAATCATTTACCTTTACAAGAAATTGCAAATGGATATCTACACAGACTACAGATAGATTTGTGATAATTAGTCAACACAAAATGATAGATTTTTGATAATTAGTCAACACAAAATGATAGTTTTGTGATACTTAGTCAACACAAAATCCACATAAAATAACTGCATCTTGCTGTGTGGATACGTTTACAAACATCCCATTCTCCTATGGTATCACTTTAATTTTGGCTGCCATAGCACTTTCCCGTGATCTTCTGCGGCGGACCACCGCCAGCATATGTGCTTCTTGTCGGTGATGTGTGTGGTGGTTCACCGCTTCTACTTTTAAATTTCATTTTTACCTTTGTCTCTTTCGATTTCGAGCAAGTCATCATTTGTTTCTGGTGGCGTAGCTCCCCTGCTCTCCTGTGGTGAAATTAAATCGGCTTCAACGAGATATATCTCATGTTTTATCGTTTGGGGTGGTGCTGGATCTATGAGCAAGGATGCACTCCTCGACGGTCTTGGGTTTGGTCGTGGTTTGATAATGGGTTTAGCGGTCTCGAGTGCTGCGGTTGGTTCAGTGGTCACCGGATCTGTTCTAGCCATTTTTATAAGATTCTTTGCGGCATTGGTCGCAGTCTTCTCTTTCTCAAGCTTGGATGTTGGGAGTTGTCATTCCTGTCTATCAATTTGATTTGTTTATTGATGTTCAAGTTTGTTCAACGGTAATTTCAGAGAATTCTCTCCGGAAAAATTTGACAAAGCAATTGAAGAAAAAGATCTATCCTTATTATGAGAATTATCAAAATGTATTAAAAGTAGAAGTCCGCTTGCTAGTGTAGGATTGGGAACGTCTAATTTTATCTTGTTTCGGAAAAAAAACCGGCATGGTTTTGCTAGTGTGTCATTATCAATTGGTTTCCTTATGGAAGACCATTAACTTCTCATTGTTCTTCATTTTGAGAATTTCTTCTATGATGTATTGTGTTCCAAATCAGATTAATAAACAGTGTTAAAAAAGCACCTTCCTGTGACCAACAGACAACAATGGTCTTTTTTTGTTCAAGGGCATCTTGATACTCAGACCACTCTATAGGGACATTGTTCTTTTTCTTTTCTTTATGTTGTTGGATTATCAAGGCCGTTTTGGTTCACATGGATTATATGTTGACTCTATCAGCTCCCGAAAATGAGTATTAGACCCTCAAATCACATATATCTTCCCCAGAGACCGAACCAGCGACAGCCCTTGGCACTCTAGTAAGAGGTTGCACCTTGTGAAACTGACAATCGTTGTGTGACACACTCGATGTGATCAAAACCCCAATGGTAAAATCCACCCATGACAATTATACACGAAACTACGGCTACATAGCTTCCATCACATAGACTTTTTTTATTTTACATACCATTTTGACCGTTAGCATAGTATATCTTGAAACAACTCATACCATTTGCCATTTACCAAAATACCCTTAAGTTCTGTCCTTCAACTGTGTATTCATCCCGTTTGGTAGGTTATGTTATGTCGTCATCAACATCCACATAAGGATAGCCAAAAATAAAAACAGCTAAGTTGATATTGTAAACGGTACTGTTTTTCTTCAAGAAAATAATTACACAGACATTAATACAGAAGCCAATATAAAGAAGGGAAATTAGGTCCCATGAGGCCATGACTAAAACTAGAACACAAGTTAAGTAAATAAAAAGTGACATTTGAACCTATTGAAAAGTCATTATTGCCCACCAACAACTTTACCATATACTTGATTTTATTTGCTATAACACAAACATTTTAATGTTGTGATCATATAATCTTCTCCTTAATAATTTTTGTAATGTTTTGTTGTTCGTTCATAGGTGTGGACGTGTCTATGGATAGTCTTGGTCCATCATTTTGCAGGGCAGTAAATTGTTCCCTTACAAAGATGGCAAATTCTCTTGTTGTAACGGTTCACCGAAGAAATGTTTTGCCACAAAACAAGAATGTGCGGCTGTCTGCAAGCATCTACCACGTCAATGACTTTAAGAAAATTGAAACACTTAAATATACATACCTAAATTTTATGATAATATGAATAATGCAAAAAAAAAAATTTGAATAATACAAATTGATGTGAAAGAAACACATATAATTATGTTTACAGTACGCAATTGTGTTTAGTATAAATAAAAGTCTATGTAATGCACATCAATAAACGTTTTTCTCGTATAGTCCATGATTTCTTATAGTCCATGATTTTACAAGAGTTGGTATAAAAAAAGAGAATGAGATTATACGAGAGTTGAATAAGTTTGTAACGATTTAGAACATCTCCAATCATATTCCAAATTTAGTGTCAAATTTTATTTCGGAATAAAATCTACTCCAACCTTTTTGCTCTTTCAATTGCAAAATGATATATTGTTATTTTTGATTCTAAACATAGAACCAAATATTTTCTAATTCTATTTTGCAATTGAATTTTTTTTTAAGAATCTGAACTTCTTTATTTATAAGTTATAAATAATTATTTTGAAGATGATTTCTTTTTTATTGGTAATTAGAAATACTACGCACCCTAATCTCTAAAATTAATACAAAATAAAATTTTATTTAAATAGAAAACATAATAAAAGCATATCAAATTTAAAAATGTTTAAAATACTAAAAAAAAAAAAAAATTAAATTAGTACAACAACGATTAGACATTTTGTGAATTAAAACTAAAGTAAATCCGTCTCGTGTCCACCTAAATCACCAAAATATTGTCCAAATAAAGCAGATTGAGACGAATTTTGTTGGTATTGTTGTTGTTTGGCCCTTTTCGTAAATTCCGTGTTGGTTCACTTTGAACATATACATGAAGGTTTGGATCTTCTATCTAGTTCAAGTCTTGGAACAAAAACTTATTTTCTTTCTTAAATTATTTCAATGTATAGTTCTTACTTTGAATCTCCAAATGATGTTGTCTTTGTATACTTGTCTTCTTTAATTTCTCCAAAATAGTTTATTTCCTTTTTCTAAAGTGGAAGCGAAGCTCCACTTCAAGAACTCGACATAGCCGAGGATGACAATATTCGGTTTGAATGAGGATGATTAAATTAAAATCTACTTTGTTTATTATATTTATGTAATATAATGTGTTTTATATTATAATAGTTAAATTTAAACAATATAATAATTTATAAAGTTTTGAAAATTTTAAATAAATGGATTAATCTGTATATTTTGGAAAATGTGTATAATTTACAATCAATAATAAAATACAAATTAAAAATATACTTAAAATATTATATTTTAAACGGAATGTACAATAATACATTGGAGAGAATTAAAATTGCATTTTGCATTTTTTCTATTTTGGAATAAAAATGCAATTGAACATTGGAAATAATTTACGTAAAACTATGCATGAACTTAAATAAACTCGACTAAATTAGTATTACTTTCAGGTTTCAATGCAAGTTTTAATGCATGATTTTTTTGTTTTCTTTTCTTTTTTTGTGAAACTTAATTAATGCATGAGCATTATTCACGTTCCATGTTTTATGGTATATAACATGTGCATGGTAATGAGTTGCCGGTTTCACGAGAAATTTAAGTGAAACAAAAAGACGGTAAGAAAGATGGAAAATGGGAGATTCATGTAAAATGGATGGAAAAACAATTATTGTCCATTTTTCATTTTTCATATTTTACCTTAATTTGACATGATTATCTTTATTATTATTTTTAAAAATTCAAAATGTTTTTAATAAAAAAATGGAAAATAGAAAAATAAAAATACACCAATCACAAATTTTCAAACTTTTTCTATTATTTTCGAATTTTTATTTTTTTTTTACTTGTTCTGCGAATAGTAAAACTTGAATTCAACCATGTACAAAATAGTAAAATATGCATTCTACCGTTTTCACTAATATCCAAACAACTTAGAATACATAATCTACCACTTTCAGTATGGTCCACCTTTTGTAGATTGTAAACTCTACGACTTTAAACGTATTCTAAAACCGTGGAATATGATTTCTACATTTTTTACTGTATTCTAAAAACAGATTTTTTTTTTTGTAGAAGACATATTCTGAAGTTTTAACTGTATTCTTCAATTTCGTAGAATTTATATTCTACCAATTACTCATTATTCAAACCTTCGTTGACCATACAATCCAAAATTATTTCTTTCTTCTACATTTTGTGTAATGTACATTCCACGAAATCTGTTAAAAAAATAGAGAAAATTTAGGAACAAAATCTATGATCTTGTTTATCATTTTTTGTTGAATATTTCAAAATTTTCATTACCTACCTGTTTTTGATGTGAAACAAGGGTGGCTTTCTATTTTTTTTTTTTTGGTTTTTTTATTCTGATCGATAAACATGATTTATATTTGTCACAACAAGCCGAGCTTGCCAAGAAGGCATTGCAAGACAATGTTAAGAGGCTTATGGTATTTCTCTATGAACTTGGCTTCTTCTTAGTTATGAATCTACTGCCTTCTTTTGGGTTTGGTTAATATCACCATATAATGTTATTAGTTGACGTGAATATGTGAACATACTAGCATACACCGTATAAAATGTTTTTATAAATTTGTGAATTTGGTTAATATCACTGTATAATGTTATTCTAGTTGATTACCATTTATTAGTTGACGTGAGTTTTTCCTAGCGTCTCTTTTGCTATTGACTAGTTATGAGACTGATTTGGATGGGTTATATTGAATTTGGTTTCTGATGAACTGCATTTATGTTGAATTATTTTCGAGGAATCTCATGCAAAAACTGTATCCTCGCTTACCAAGACAGATGAGAATTTTGACTGCTTCGTTGATGAGTATCACAACTCTTGAAAGTTCTCTATCTGCAGCTGGAGACAAGTATGTCTTCATGCAAAAACTCAGAGACTTCATTTCTGTTATCTGCGACTTTATGCAGATAGCTTTCATATAATGTTGTGCCTGTAGTTGTATTACTTATTGCACATGTTTGAGAGTTATGGCTTTTTAATTTTGAAATACCATTGGCTACTGCTTTTAAGTGCATCTCTTGATCTCTTTCCTTTCAACTCATTTACTGCATAAGATCATGTCTCCAGGGTAACAATTAGTCAATTTCAGATACTATGTTGCATTTATCTGTTTGATCTTAATGTCCAACAAAACATAGAAAATGAGCCAAACCAAATTCTCCCAAGTAAGAATAATGTTTAATTCCACATCAATACCTTGGAAAGATAGTAATTTTTACCAAAAAGCACCTGCACACAGCTAGTTTTCTCTTGAACCCCTTTTCTGCAAACCCTTGCTTTAAACTCAGAGCTATGCATTGTGCCTTCTTTCTGTAACAGTTCATCTATAGATCTGCAACAGTTCATCTATAGATCTGCAAAGCATAGCAATCTGATTCACCTGGAGAGATTCAAAAACCACACTTTGAATCATCAATTCTTTGTTTCAGCTAGTATAAGATCAAAAGAGAGTGAGAACGGAATGAGAGACCAGTCTTGCGTTATGCTTTATGAGAAGAGAACTTCTTAAAAGTTTTGACAAAGGCAGTGAGGAAAGTAACGCCGGTGTAAGCTAGCGGAACGGCGAGCATCCACGGCAATTTGCTACTTCCAACTCGGGGACCTAGAATCACCTGAGTCACTGATCCAGTGAACTCGACTAGGTCTAAAGCCTTCTCCTGAATCCACAACATATCTTCCTCTATTTCCTCTTATGCTACATACATTGATATCGCCTGACAGAAGCAAACCTGAAATTAATCCAAAATCTGAACACAAGCAATGCATGTCTAAGAAACAATTGTAGAAGCTAAGAAAAAGAAACAATCAAACCTGAAAGTAGAGAGTAAATATCGTACAGTTTTACTGAGACTCTTTCAACAACCCAGAAAGTGACGTCGGAGCACAGCTTCTCAAAGGAGGAAAGCCCAAACTTCAGAGGCGGAATGACGGTTTTCAATGCCGGAGTCGGATGCAAGCTAGTCGAGGCCGCCAGAATTTTAGAGGCGGACGAAATCAATCGGAGAGGATAGAAAGGGTTTGAGTGCCCCAGAATCTCAAACTACGGGAAGAAAAGGGGATTATGGTAGAATTAATTAATGTTATTTATTTTATTGTTTTAAACTTTAAAAAAAAATATTTTTTAATTAGAGAAGATTAAAAACTTATTAATATAAAATAAAATACTAGATGGATATTTTTGGGTGTTGAAAATCTGACTAGGACTATAAACTTTTTTCACCCTTATTAAGAAAACTTCTCTAGAAAAATTACCGGACTATAGAGCCATATAGAATACTTTTGTAAAATCTTCTAAAATATTTTTTAGGATTTTAGTTTGTTTTATATTTCTCATTAACTTTATCTATAAGTTTGCCCTATAGCTCAAGATATGATTTTGAAAAATATTGTGACTTTTTAATTTATGTAATAAAAGTTATATGATGTATACTTAAGGATCTTATATTAGTCTAAAATATTTATATGTTTAAAAACAACATATATTTCATATACTGATTAATCTATATTTGTTTTTGGTGTATTCCTTATCAAATTTATAATTTTATATATAAATGTAACTAGAGATTTATTAGATTCAGTAGGATAATTAATCCATTTCTTTCATTGGTCTAAGTTTTTTTTTTGAATAACCAAGAGGGGTTCGGGCCTTCGGCTTTAGTTCTCATCTAAATCCGGTATCAGACGTTGGTAATACTAGTTTAATGGCGTAAATCATACAGTGGCCAGTGGGAATTGAACCTAGGTGGCAAAGGGCTACTAGCACCTTTTTACCATTAGGCTAACCCCACTTGATTTAATTTTGTTTTTATTTTTATTTTTATAATTAAAATGGGTTAATATGTAATTTTCAATTGTCTTGCACTAGTAGAAGTTTATCTTAAAATGTTTTCATATCCAGAATTAGCTAATGTGATTACTTTTGTTTTCTTTAATAAAAATAGGAGAGATAAATACATGAGACTATGAAAGGGATAATTTAGTGATTTATTTATTATAGAATATGTTTTGGTAACTAATGTTTAGATAATCATATGTGATCAAGTGTATAACAATTATTATGACTAGGAATTTTATCCCCCGCGCACGCGCGGGGGTTCGGTTGTTGTTATTGTTGTTCATTGAGCTATATTTTTCTTTATTAGGCCCTAAATTTATTAGACTGAAGTCGTCTTGTAATGTTTAATATTTAATTGAGTTGGAGGTTGTTTCTTCATAAGTGTTTAAAGATGGCTCATACTCTTTTTCTTAAGGATGTTGGTGTTCTTGTGTAATTATACTCTTGGAGGGATATGTAGAGTTCTAGGTCAACGATATATATATTCATGGTATTCGATACGAAAACAGGAGAGGTACGGTAACGCTAAGGCTGGGACGGATCCGGATATCTGGGATTTTCAGAGTATCCGGATCCGGATTTGTCGGATCCGTGATTTTATTATTCGGATCCGACCTCCCTGATATCCGAACTTCGGATATCCGCCTAGATATTAAGATATCCACGGATACCCGGATCCGGATCCGGATCCATTAAAAATAATTAAAATATTAAATATTTTAAATATAATTATAAAATTATATTTTATCTAATATTTTTTTAAAAAAAATTATATCTTATAAAAAGGTAATTATAATTAAAATTTATACAAAAAGTCACATAATATATTTAAAAATATATATTTACAAAAATATTTTATTATATTTAATGGTACGGATCTGGATCCGGACATCCAGACCTCAAAATCAAGATATCTGGATCCGGATCCCGTTTGCATGGATCTTAAATTTTATTATCCGGATCTGGATCCGACCTCCCCGGATATCCGAATTTTCGGAGCGGATCGGAGTGGATCTGAGTACGGATCTCGGTTCCCGGATAAAAATTCCACCCCTATGTAACGCCATGAAAAAGGGGTTTAAATCACGTAGTTACTGTGGCGATTTGTGGGCAACTACTACCTCGTAATGCTTTCAAAATCTTAAACAATTAATCGGCGATGTCATCCGTTGATAGCAAATCATATTGCCGCTCTCTTTTCTTTTGGTCTATGAACTGTATCTAAAACTCTTGTGAATCCGCCTTCTCGGGTTTGTCTCTTGTTTTTTGTAAATATTTTTGCGAATGTATTGAACATATCAAATGTGGTGATGAATTTTTTCACAATTCTATCATCTTAGTCACCTTCACTTGATTTTCATTGAAATAATCTATTACTAGATTT
The DNA here is from genome assembly GCA_030180135.1 of Orychophragmus violaceus. Classification (NCBI taxonomy): domain Eukaryota; kingdom Viridiplantae; phylum Streptophyta; class Magnoliopsida; order Brassicales; family Brassicaceae; genus Orychophragmus; species Orychophragmus violaceus. The sequence goes on along the minus strand of CM058235.1, from coordinate 7,888,053 downwards.
TGACCCGCACTTCTAAGTGCGGGTATAATTTTTTTTACAAATTTTACTTTTTATTCATTTTGTTAATAGTAGTTTAGATTTTTAATTATGTAATCTAATTTTGATTATAATTGTTTAACCAACATTATAAACAGTGAGTTATCAATTTAGTTTTTTAAAATGAATTATGTGTTATTTGGAGGAGATATATCGTAAGGATTAAGAGATTAAAATAACGATTTCGCATTATATATTTTAATCTGTGTTGTATCGTAAGATCATAGTTTGGAAAAATATATATGTGAAAACAACTATTGTAAAAGTTATGTGGTATATGTTTAATTGTTATTTTATTTATCTAAAATATTATTTTATAAAATACATGTTGTAGTCGTATATATAATTTGCAAATTTGATGGAACTATCCGTTAAAAATTTCATTCAAACATAAATCATAATTTGACGCTTCAAATATTTGAATAATATAAGTATGAAATCATTTTAATATTTTATTAATTTTAAAATATATCAACTGAAATTATTTACTATATGCGAATTTTTTTATAGAAAATTTATAATCGAGATTGGCTAATTAATTTTTCAACCCGTTTAATTAATTAAATATTTTTCAGTTTGATGGAAAAAACCTGCTAAAAAGTACAATCGTAAAAACATCAATCGTAATATGTGTGTAAAATATATTATAAATATATTTTGAATTAAATCATAAAATTTTGAATTAAATCATAAATTAGAGAATCTTAATTTATATATAATAGTTGATGTATAAATTATTAATTATATTTATCAATTAATTTGTTTTGATTTTAATTAATTAGGAAAGTGGGACCCATTAGATTTTGGTTGTTTGGCTACATGTTTAATAATTGTCTTGTTTGGAAACATGGATTGTAGAGATAATAAATCAAATATAAATTTTTTTACAGTTTTACCCTTAATGAAGGTTACAAATCCTAATAATATCAAGGGCAAATTTCGAGAACAATATTTATGTACCATGGCAAACCTTCCTGTTTTAATAGTATTGACTAGATTTTGACCCGCGCTAAAGAAGCGCGAGTTTATGTTTTCATTCTTAGAATATATAATTTTATCTTAAATTTATATTTTTATAAATTAATTTCGTTACCTATTTCGTCTAATCTATATCAAATGAAAATAAGATGATATAGTGCTAAATGTGAGAAGAAATTTAATAAATTTTGTTTTTGTTTTGATATTATTAACTTGTATATTATATATTAGTAGTTGTATTTTATTGTTATTTTTAGTATATGATTAGTCATGCTTGAACTTGGTTAATCTATTTTTCAACACGTGTTGTAATGATATATAATTTGAAAATTTGATGGAACAACCCGTTAAAAATTACATTCAAACATGAACTATAATTTGACGCATCATATATTTGAATAATATAAATATTAAATAATTTAAATATTTATATTAAATTTAAAATATATCAATTGGAATTAGTTACTTGTGCAAATTTTATTTTTAGAAATCGAAATTGGTTAATTTATTTTTAGCCCATTTTATTATAATTTAAATATTTTAAAATTTGATGAAACAACCCGTTAAGAAGTACAATCCTAAAAACATTTCTTACAAAATAAATAATTTATACCCGCACGCTAGTACAATATTATATACTACTTTCTTATTTTAATAATAATTTATTAATTTTAATGATTATATAATTTATAAAATAATTATGTATTAAATTATATAATTATATGTACCAATTGATTTAGTAACTTAATTATGCTTGATTTTATTTCTTTAAGTTAAATTTTAGTTAAGAATAATTTATAATATTTATTTTAATATTAATTTCGAAATTAATTATTATTTTTTTAAAATTTTTGAAAAAGATTTTCGTTAGATATGATTATGATAGTAAAAAGAAAACAAAAGATATTATAAGATATTATGAATAAATCAATATAAATTGTTTTACAGTTTTACCTTTAATGAAGGTTACAAATCCTAATAATATCAAGGGTAAATTCCGGAAACAACATTTATGTACCATGGCAAACCTTCCTGTTTTAATAGATTAGATTTCTAATACATATATTTTTAAAATATTCAAGTTGGTATAATAATTGACAAAACTGTAAATAATTTATGTTTTATCTATACTACGTAGATTATGATTTCAAATATCATCATTAACAATTCTATAGTTCTATGTAGATGAATTAATTTTGTTTTTGACTTAATTTGGATCTTGACTTCACACGAAGAAAATGAATGAAACTTAGTTCTAATGTAATGGATTATCATTTGTGTCAAGTATTCCAACTAAACAGCTATAATATTCATTGACAAAAAAAACAACTAAGTTTATAATATTCAAGCTCTTATCTTCTTATAGCTCTCTACTTTTAATTGTCTTTTTAGGTTTACTATTTTTTTTTTGTCATAGGTTTACTATTTTACTTTAGACGTTTAAGCGATCTAACATTAGCCAAAAAAAATCTGCTTAAAATAAAAACAGTTGAAAACCTTGCGTAGTGCCATTCATACAAAAATCATCATGAATTTAGAGAGATAGAGATTGAGATAAAGACAGAGAGAGAGAGGCTTAGTCCACTTCCTCAATCTTGGGACCTGCACCTCCAGAAGAAGGTGGAACATCATCGTTCATTCCTCTTGCAGCAGCTGGACCACCAGCTTCACCTCCTTGGTACATCTTCGCTATGATAGGGTTGCAAATACTCGCAAGAACCTTCTCATTAACCTCACTTCTGAGAATAGCTGCCTGAATAGCTGCACCATATGCAACGGCTTCATCAGGGTTGATGGATTTGCATAGCTCTTTTCCACTGAAGAAGTCGAGGAGCAATTTCTGGACTTTAGGAACACGGGTTGAGCCACCGACGAAGACAACATCATGGACTGAGCTTTTATCCATCTTAGCACCACGAAGATACTTCTCAACAGGCTCCATACACTTTCTGAAAAGATCCATGCTAAGCTCTTCAAATCTGGCATGGGTGATTGGGGAGTAGAAATCAATACCCTCGTAAAGAGAGTTAATTTCGAGAGGGTCCTCTTCGCTCTCTCACAGGCTGCTCTCAACCTCCTTAGAGCTCTTGGCTTTCCGCTGAGATCCTTGTTGTTCTTCCTCTTGAACTCTTGGACAAAGTGGTTTACCATTCTGTTGTCGAAATCCTCACCACGAAGATGAGTGTCTCCTGCAGTAGCCTTCACTTCAAAGATACCTTCTCAATAGTCAAAAGAGAGACATCAAATGTACCACCACCAAGGTCAAATATTAAAAGATGCTTCTCTCCAAAACTTGTAGCCTTCTTCTCTAGACCATAAGCAATGGTAGCTGTTGTAGTCTCGTTGATGATTCGCATAACCTTCCATCCTTTGTTGCCTGACGCTGGGAGTGATTGAAGTAAGCTGGAATAGTCACGCCAGCGTTTTTTTACTGCGGAAGCGAGGTAAGCTTCAGCAATCTCACGCATCTTGATGAGAATCATGTAGGAGATTTCTTCAGCGGCAAACTCTTTATCTTCTCCTTTGTAGTTTACGACAATCATAGGTTTCTCGGCAGGTCCGGGAATGATCTTGAAGGGCCACAGTTTGTAGTCGCTTTGAACAGAGATGTCACTAAATCTACAACCAATCAACCTCTTGGCATCTGTTGCATGACAAATCATAAAACAATTAAACCACAAAAAGAGAAGAAAGGAATTCTATATCAGAAAATGACTTAAGAGAATGACAGTATCGAAACTCAATGAGTATATCAACAAACCCTCTGATAAACATGGAAGATAAACCTTGTCTTGCTTATTTGTTTGAGATTATAAGCTTAATCTTCCTACTAAGTGATAGAGGCGGAAGCAATCAAATCGAAATAAAGTAACCACTTTTATCTTGCATGAAGCTCAAAAGTGACCAAATAACTTTACTTGCATTACATAAGAAGTACCCAGTTAAAAAAACTCAGAGGAAAGTCGAACCTGCAGCGGAAACGTTCGTATTATATTGCTTTGTTTCTATATGCTTTTGACTCTTGGTTTCCATGCTCCATCAGCTGCATCATCAGCAACATTCCAAGCAACAAAACCCTCAGAAAATATTCCCCCAAATAATCACAGGACAGAGAAAAATTCAGATCTACATCCATCTATTCATGAAATTTCATTGACATCGGTATACCTCATATATGATCTTTTTGACTGGTTTCTTGTCGTTATCATTTCTACCGACCCGGTTCTGGTTAAATAGATCCGAAGTTTATTTTCAGTTTCCTTCACCTCCGTTAAGTTTTCCTCACTATCATCTTCCAATCTATTCACCTTCAACTAAAAAATTTTGTATAACAAATACAAGATTTGCAAACACAAAGGTAATGCAAACCTGGAAAAGCGCTTGTAAAACGCGACAGCCGTAGAAATAAGGTAAATACACCGATCTGCCCAAAACTGCCACAACCACCCTCTGGCTTACGGCTTTCCCGCCGATTATGCTCAACTGCAAACAGCTTTTTCGATCGCGTTCTTTGCGTGAGAGATTTTCCTCTTTTTGGCAACTGTGAAAGATAGCTGAAACAATCCGATGTTGAACTAAAATTTCTCATGAAACGAAGATCAGTCAAATAAAAATTTAATCGAAGAACCAAAGCAATATAATACAGATAAAAGGAGCTAACTTTGGTAACGGAAGCGCCGGGAGGGGAAGAGCAGATGGAACTTTGGCTTGGTCAGGCTTGAAAGAGGATGCCATAGAGGATATGGATCTTAGACCTGACGTTGAAGGCCATGGGAGTTTGAAGGTCTGATTTGATGATCTCAGAATATAAGCCGATCTTAGAGCATGTACAACCTTGAACCCCTTCATGGGGTTCTTAAAAAAAAATTTTTTTTTAAGACAAGCTGACACGTGTCATGAACAGTGTAAGGACCGATCCTTAACTAAGGATTTTTAGACCCCGGTTTCTTAACTATTCACGTGGGACCCACGTGAATAGTTAAGAAACCCGAGCTTAAAAACCCTCGTTGTACATGGTCTTAATATCTTCGTGGTTTAATAAAAAAACCAATCGACTATTAGAGTAAAGGAAAAAAGAAGGTGGGTCCACAGTAAAGCATGACGTGGATAGTCCAAAAAATTGAGCGAACTGAAGGCGAAGACTGGTTGGGTTGACGCCACGTAGGACAGAAATACCCGCTGACGTGGACACTCTTAGAGGAGAATAAAAATGTCTCCAATTATATATATGATTTACTTTTTCAAATTTTTATGTTTAATCTAAAACATCTTTAATGAAATCCTACAAAATTCATTAATGTTAATAATATTTTATGTAGTATAACATAAGAGACATGTTATTTCCAGGAATGATCATATTTTAATAGTATATATGTTTGTGTCAACTCGAATATGAGACTATTTTCCCCATATAAACGTGATAAATTTGTAATAGTTTATTCTCACAAATTATCATTATATCGAATAAATTTGATTTAATGTATGGTATTATTTTATAAAGTAAAAAATAATAGCTTTGATAGAAAAAGAGAACAAACAAATTATTTTGTTATCGTATATAGATTAAATCTATACTATTATTTGGGAAGTGATTTTGAGGGAATTGAGCTCTCTCATTAACTCTCAAATTTAATTATTAATAATTATTTTTAATATAATATCTATAATATCTTTTAACGTTATTTTATTTTATCTTAGATATATTAGATGATGTCATAACATTATCACATCTATACAAAATATATATAAGATATATTTTGCAATTGACTCACATATATATTATATCTATCACATATGGTGATTTAGGTTTATCTATTTAGGTTTATCTAATAGTAATTAGATTTTACAGCCGACAGAAAATTCTATATGTAAGTACTTCATATCCGTGCCTCTTTCATTATTATTAGCAGCACAAGCACCATGACGACCACCACCAATTTTCTAATATTAGCAGCTTTCAATTTTCTAATTGAAAGTCATGTCTTATTTTAGAATAAAAACAATTTATACTGTTCTCATTAGTGAAATTAATCCTACTCATGATAGATATAAGATAAAGGTCCAAATTATAAAATTATGGAATGGAATCAGAAACAACAAAATTAATTCAATTGAAATGATTTTAGTTGATCAAGTGGTTAGTTTTCTTTTTATGATTTACTTACTTTTTACAATTTCAAAAGAACTTTCAATAACCCTTAATTACCCTCTCTTATTCATTCTCAATTTTTCATATTAAAATGTCTTAATTGCCCTTAATGAATTACTTTAGAAAAATAATGTAAAATCACATATGTATTAACAACAATGTCGAGATATGTGATCCTTTTAACAAAATTAAAGAAATTAAAAATCATGTGTTCAATAAATTAAACAATTTAAAGATAAAAGTATAGATATTTACATATTCTTAAGACAAAACCGAAAATCATGTGTTATTTTAACAGAAATACTATTTTGCGGAAATTATGATTTTGACGGAAAACATGATTTTGCCAAAAAAACATGATTATGTGGTTGTGACTGAAAATTTGATTTTGTCGGAAAACACGGTTTGACGGAAAACAAGATTTAAAAAAACATGGTTTTAACGGAAAACGTAATTTTACGGTTTTGATGGAAAACACGATTTTGACGGAAACACAATTTTGATGAAAATTGTTAAATCTACTTAGCTTATAAAAAATAAAATAAACCTTTTAGTTAATAAATATACCTATTTTGTTGATAATTTAAATAAAAAGTAAATTTCTTTAGATTATAAAATATGTTTTAGTTAATTTACCTATTTATAGATAAATTAACTATATATGTAGATATATACGAAAATTTATGACTTTCACTTTTAAGATATATATATATATATATATATATAATTAAATTTTTTAGTATTTTAACAAATATATTATATGAAGATTTCACTTTATCTAATAGTATATATCGTTCTGGAAATATTTTATAGAACCGACTTACACTTTATTAACCCCATGCAACCGATTCTCACACAATTAGATTATATGTTTGGCTTATATATAGATTCAAATGATTTTACATTTTGTATTTTCTTTATATCAACAATTGGAAAACATATAAATCAATCCAACACAAAAATATTTAATTTAAATTTAAATAAATAATATTAACTATTAAATTTTAAACATAATTTAAACTTATATTAGCACCCCACACAAGGTGTGGGGCAAACACCTAGTTAATGATATAGAAATAGGTTTCTCCAACAAAAATAATAATTATAATTTGTTTGACTGATTCTCTAAGAAACTTGTAAATCAAACTATTACTGCGGAATATATATGACTAAAACGAGTATCTAACAGTTTTTTATGGATCATCATAGAAATATGCACTATAAATTATATTTTCAATATAAATACCTATTCTGTTTTGAAATTTCTACCATCAAAACAAAACAAATTAATTTCAAAAAGAAAACTACACAATAATGTCATCGTTACATTTTGCTATCCTCTGTATCATCGTGATTTCTCTGTTTCCTCTACATGAGAGTATGTAAATGAAATTATACATGTATATAGTTTTTTGTCAACATATATACAGTTTTCTTTTGGTTCATCATTATCATCATCAATGATGTGATCGTATAACATTCTTCTTAATAATTTTTTATAATGCGTTGATGCTTGTTTATAGGTGCGGGTGTGCCTGTGGGTCCTGCTCCACAATTTTGCAAGCCAATGAAGTGTGAACTACGCAAAGATCAAAAATGTGCTTGTTGTAGCGGTTCGCCGGTGCAATGTTTTGCTACACGACAAGAATGTAGGTCTATCTGCAAGTATCCACCTCCGAATCAATATCGTCCACCTCGTTAATGACTTTAAGAAATTTGAAACAACTAAATCATACATACCTAAATTTTATGATAATATTAATAATACAAATTGATGTGAAAGAAACACATATAAGTATGTTTATACATAGTACGCAATTGTGTTTAGTATAAAAGAAAGTCTATGTAATGAACATCAATAAACTTTTTTCTCTTATAGTCCATGATTTCTACGAGAGCTGGTAAAAAAAAGAATGAACTTAAATAAACTTCTTGATTGATTAAAAAAGTATTACTCAAGTTTCAATGAAAATCTGGGGATATAAAATTAATGCATGGGTTTTCATTGACGTTCTACTAAAAAAAAAAAAAACACGTCTTAAACCGATGGATTTTCCGACGGGAAAATATATGTCGATAATTACCGATAGATTACTGACAAAAAATAACAGATAGAAAAAATACACCAGAAACCGATGGATTTGCGTCGGTAAGTCCGTCGTTTTAGGCTTAATTACCGATGCAAAACCGACCAAATTATCCATCATTATTAAAAAAAATTCCATTGCCGATGGCTTATCGACAGATTATAGAAAAACGGCAGTCAATTTTAGATTTTAGTATGTTCATCGGTAATCCATGAGTAAATACCAACTGACAAGCAACTTTTTAAGGTTTAGACTTTCAAAATTAAAAAAAAAAAGATCCGAAACAAAACTATACATATTCTAAAGATGTTTTTCAAGTCATCACACTTCATATGTCTACTTTAAACACTAATACCACGACTTTATAAATTTGAACACTTTTTTACAAAATAAATTCCTTAGTGTATATAAGTATCAAGTGTGACTTATATGTTACTTAGGAAACATATTTTTTAAAGAAGAAACTATAATGGAAAATGAGTTTGTAATTTTTTTTATAATTGATATATTTTACAATGTATCATCCTTGTGTATGTTTAAACTTTTAAAAACAGTCGAAATTCAACCTCAAAATCCTAAATCGTCGGTTTTCCGTCGGTATATACTGATGGATGAATTGTTATTAAAGATAACAATGTTCATCGGAAATATGTCGGTAGTTTTGTCAAAAATTCATCAGACCGCGTAATATTCTGAAAAATTTTCGGTTGTCTCCAAACAGAATTTAAATTAATTCAATAACCGATGGGTTACCTACGGTTAATTAAAAACTGACAGAATACCGACGGAAATATTCGTGAGTAATTTTTAATATATAACCCATGTGAATCATCTTTTTATTCAATTGGCCGAATCTCTCTCTCTCCCTCTCTCTCTCTCTCATGGTTTTCTCTTGTTTCTCTCTAGAATTTCCGGCGGAAAACCGTTACCACCTCCGTTTTCCGGCGAATTCCAAAATCATTATCTCTATATATAGTTTTCTTTTTGTTCATCATTAATTACCATCATCATTGTTGTGATCATATAAATTTTTTCTTAATAATTTTTTGTAATGTTTTGTTGTTCGTTTATAGGTGCGGACGTGTCTATGGATAGTCTTGCTCCATCATTTTGCTGGGCAGTAAATTGTTTTTTTTTTTTTTTTTGTTTAATCTGGGGGTATCCCGGACCTATGGAAGGGCCCAGACTAATCCCCGAAGGGAGGTGCAGCCTATGGATAGACCCTCTCTCCGGGTATTCAAATGGGCCGTAAGCAATGGGCCCATATCCATGTGGATGAGCAGAGGAGGCATTTTTGTTTCCGCCTGGGCTCGAATCCGGGTGGTTTCTAGCCAGCACAAGCCCCTCAACCAGTTGGACTACCTCAACCGCTCTGGGCAGTAAATTGTTCCCTTATCAAAGATGGCAAATTTTCTTGTTGTAACGATTCTCCAAATAAATGTTTTGCTACAAAACAAGAATGTCCTGTTGTTTGCAAGCATCTACCTAGTCAATCACTCTAAGAAATTCGAAACACTTCATACCTAAGTTTATGATAATATGAATAATACAAATTGATGTGAAAGAAACACATATAATTAGGTTTATAGTACGCAATTGTGTTTAGTATAAACGTTTTTCTCTTATAGTCCATGATTTTACGAGAGTTGAATAAATTTTACAGCTTTCATTGGACTACAATCTAACAAAATAGTTTATGCATGAACTTAATTAAATAAACTTCTTGATCGACTAAATTAGTGTTACTTTCAGGTTTCAATGAAAATATTAATGCATGAGTTTCTTTTTCTTTTTTTGTTTGCGAAACTTAATTAATGCATGAGTTTTTTTTTTTTGTAAAATTAATTAATGCATGAGTTTTATTCACGTTCCATGTTTAATGGTCTGTAACATGTGCATGGTAATGATTTGCGAGTTTCATGAGAAATTAAACGAAACAAAAAGACTGTAAGGAAGATAGAAAAATTACATATAGAATACTTTGTAAAATCTTCTAAAATATTTTTAGGATTTTAGTTTGTTTCATATTTCTCATTAATTTTATCTAAGCTTTAATTCGCCCTATAGAACAAAATACGTTTTGAAAAATATCGTGATGTTTTAATTTATGTAAAACAGCCATTTAAAAGTTATATGATGTATACTTAAGGATCTTATATTAGTCGAAAATATTTATATATTTAAAAACAACATATATTTAATATTGATTAATCTGTGTTTGTTATTGGTGTATTCATTACAAATTTATAATTTTATATATAAATGTAACTAGAGATTTATTAGAGTCAAAATAGGATAACTAATCCATTTCTCTCATTGGTCTAAGTTTGTTTTTATTTTTATTTTTATAATAAAATATTAATATGTAATTTTCACTTGTCTGGCACTAGTAGAAGTTTATTTTAAATGTTTTCATATTCGGAATTCGCTAATCTGACCTTCAAACCATCCCGTAGTGGTTTAAGATATTTCGCTTTTGATGTAACAACTCGTATACGATAAGACTTTTATCATATACCTAATGTGATGACTCTTTTTTCTTTAATAAAAATAGGAGAGATACATATATGAAACTATGAGAACCAAAGCGTGGATTGTTTGTGGGCAGTTTGGGGAGTGTGTAGCTCAGCTTGGTCTCTTCGATTTGGCACAATCTGGTCTAAGATATACCTGGACAAACAACCGGCCTTCCGATCCCATAGGTAAGAGCAGTGGCGGATTTAGAAACTTTTTTAATTGGGGCACTATATTAAAAAGAACAAAAAAATCATATTTGACCGGGGACACTTTTCTTTTTTATTCACTAAAACTAAGAACAATTAGTCAAATTAATCTAAATTATTTTGGAAAAAAAAAAACAGAAGGGGGCATGTGACCCCATACCGTAACCTCTCTGCCCCTGGATAAGAGGCTGGACCTCTGCTTAGTAAATGGAGCCTGGATTCTGATGTTTCCTTTCGTCACGGTTATTTTGATGCTCCTCAGTTCTCCAATTATACACCATGTCATGTCAAGTTGTTTTTGGATCCTCCCAAGTTTGGAACAAGGCCTTTTAGATTTTTCAATATGCTGATCAAGCATCCTGGTTTCCTTGATTGTGTGAAAAATACGTGGGAGAATTGGACTAGCTTAGCCATGAACTTAAGGATTTCTGCTTCAAGCTAAAGTCCGTAAAAAGACCCATGAAAACCTTGCACAAAGAGAACTTCAGCGACATCGAAAAACGATTTTTGGAAGCAAATGATGTTCTGCAGAGGTTGCAACTGGCTGCGTTGTCAGACCCTTCTCCACAAAATGTTCTTTCGGAGAATGAGGCTAGAGAGCTGTGAACGAAGCTTCGGATGGCGGAAGAAAGCTTTTTCTGTTAAAGATCTAGGATCGGATGGATGGGGGAGGGGGATAGTAACACGCCTTTCTACATGAGAATATTCTCTGCACGATCCGAGGGGCTTTCCACCGTGAACTTCCAGAATATCTAAGTTCTCTTATAGAAATAAAGTGCTCTGCTATTCATCAATCTGCTCTCACGCTCCCCTTTTCCACTGAGGCAATTCATCTCTGCATGTGCAAGATGCCAAGGAACAACCCTGGTCTCGATGGATTCTCGGTGGAATTTTTTAAATCATCTTGGACAACTTTAGGTAAGGAATTGACCGCAGCGGTCCAACACTTCTTCTCTGTCCGCTTCATGCCAATGGCCCTGAACTCTACTTCTCTGATACTTCTCCCAAAGAGACTAGACGCAGATAGGATCACAGAGTTCCGTCCCATATCTTGTTTGAACACTCAATATAAGCTCATCTCAAAGCTACTAACAAACCGCTTTAGAGTCTTTCTGCCATCTCTTGTGCTTCCGAACAAGACAACTTTTGTGAAAGGAAGACTTCTCCTAGAAGACTTCCTTCTCGCATCAGAAGTTTTTTTGGGGTTAACATAACCACTCTAAGAAGCCAAATATCACTCTTAAAGTAGACATTGCTATATCCTTTGACTCCGTGAGATGGGATTTCGTTCTCAGCTCATTACAAGCTTATGACTTCCATGTTGTGTTTATTGACTGGATCAAGGCTTGCGTCTGTTCTCCTTCCTTCAGCCTAAGTATTAATGGGGCCACCTTTGGGTACTTCAAAGGAAAATCAGGTTTAAGGCAAGGTGATCCGTTGTCCTCGATCCTTTTTGTCCTAATGATGAACGTTATTTCCCTTATTTTGAGTAAAGCGGCTGAGGAGGGTAGGTTCTCACTCCACCTTGGTTGTGAATCGCTGCAGTTGACGCATCTATGCTTTGCATACAATCGTTTAATCTTCTTAGCGGCACAAAAGACTCGATCAAAGGTGTTCTTAGCTTGCTTAAAGAGTTTGCATCCATTTCAGGTTTGTCGGTCAATATTAAAAAGACTTCAATGTTTACCTCGGGCGTGGATGAAATGGTCTTAGCTACTATAGAGACCGACCACAATCTGAAACAGTCAAGCCTTCTAGTGCATTATTTGGGGCTGCCGCTCTGTTCAAAGAAGCTCTTTTTTATGTGACTGCGAGCCTCTTTTTATTCAATTGAGAAAGAAATTCACTTCTTGGACACTTCAATCTTCGAGTATGGCTGGTAGACTCACCCTGATTTCATCTGTAATCTATGTAAGCATTGGTTTCTGTACTTCAGTCTTCTTCTTACCAAAAAAGGTTATCAAGAAATTGAATAGCATGTGTAGCTCCTTTTTGTGGCATGGTTCTTTAGATATCCCAACAAGGGCCAAAGTGGCGTGGAAAGACTTGTGTTATCCAAAGAAAGAGGGCGGATTGGGGATCCGTAGTATGGAGAGATGGAGTGACACTTGCGGGCTTAAGCTAATCTGGATGCTCTTCTTCCGAGCAGGTTCTATATGGGTCGCTTGGATAAGGGATAGATATCTTTCGACTTCTTCCTTATGTTCTTTAAATGAGCTTAAATACTCTTACTCCTGGATGTTTAGAATGATCTTAATATTGAGAACTAAAGCTCTGAAATTTCTGAGGATCAATGTGAGAAATGGTGATTCAACGTTCTTTTGGCTTGATCCTTGGACTCCTTATGGCCTGATCTACACCTTCGTAGGCGAGGACAGTCCGTCTCAAATGGGGATTCCACTTTTCGCTACTGTCGCGGATTTGAGAAGTGGTGAGAACTGGAATTTTTGGACTGCGAGATCAGAGAAGCAACTTACTCTTATGACTTATATCTCTACTCTCACAATCTCGCAGGACGGTGGCTTTCCTTCTTGGTCTATCAATAACATTGAGCAGAAAACAATTATCTCCAAACAAGTATGGAATGCTGTCCGTGCGGCCAAGGAAGTTAAGGATTGGTCGGCTATGATATGGAACAAAGCAATTATCCCAAGACATGTCACAACAGCCTGGTTGTGATAAAGAATAAACGTGAGTATGGATAATTGAATCAACAAGAACCGATGTTCATAAAACACAAGCTCTGACCTCAAGAGCAAAGAACCAAGATGAAGAAAAAGGTTCTTAAACTTCAATGAGCAAGGGATACACAGAGAGTTCAATAGAGAAAAGAAGAAATCAAATGATTATTCACTAGCTATTCCACAGACAGAATGCCGACCTAAAACACCAACAAAACAGTTGCGTATCGTAACCGAATGCAACAGAAAAATCAAAATGAAGATATTGTAAATCTCCAGCTGAATCTTATTCTCAGCGACTTGTTATCAGTAAGCTGACGTGTCCTCCATTTGAATTCCCCGCCAATTCCCTGTAACAAATCTTCCTCCTCCGAAGAACCTTGACCTCAAGGTTTAAAAGATGGACATCGCCTCTCTAAGTCGAAGAGAAACTCCCATGTTGCTTCTTCAACCGGCTCATGTGTCCATTTTACTAACACTTTAGTGACTGCTCGTCCTTGCCTCTTGACCATCTTTCTCTCCAGGACACGTTCTGGTTCCTTACGCAAAACGTCGGATGTACCTTCCGGCAGGTCGTGAGAAGTAACCGCTGTTCCAACCATCAGCTTGAGCTGAGATACATGGAAGACAGGATGAATCCTTGACTCCGCCGGCAGCTCAAGCTTGTAAGCTACCTTTCCACAACGATCAATGATTCTGTATGGACCATAAAATTTCGGTGCTAGCTTAGGCCCATTTCGTATCACCACCGAGTTCTGCCTATAGGGCTGGAGTTTCACATAAACCCAGTCGCCTATTGTTAACTCCCTTTCAGTCCGATGTTGGTTAGCAAACGTCGTCATGCGATGTTGTGCTCTCCATAAATGGAACTTCAAAATAAGAAGCATGCTCTCCCTCTCCTGCAAACTCCTTGCTACCATAGCTACTTTCGACTCCCCAGGTAAGTATGGTAAATGCTGAGGTGGAGGTCGCCCATAAACAACTTCGTATGGAGTTGTCTGAGTAGCTGAATGAAAGTTGGTATTATACCAATACTCCGCTAGAGGCAGCAACTTACTCCACATATAAGGCATGTCGCTACACATACATCGTAGGTAGGTTTCAAGACACCTATTAACAACCTCAGTCTGTCCATCGCTTTGTGGGTGATAGGCACTCGAAAGGTTTAGAGAGACCCCCTGCAAAGTGAATAACTCCTGCCAAAAATCGCTCAAGAAGACACTATCTCGATCACTTACAATTGACTGTGGCAGTCCATGAAGCTTGAAGACATTATCGAGGAACGCTTGCGCTACTGTAGCAGCTGTATATGGATGCGACAAAGCCATGAAATGAGCAGCCTTGCTCAATCTATCCACTACTACCAGTATCACTGATTTTTCGAATGAAGTCGGAAGACCATCTATGAAGTCCATAGATATCGCAGACCATATAGTTTCAGGTATCGGAAGAGGCTGTAGCAACCCAGGATACGCCACTGTGTCATTTTTGCATTGTTGACACACTGAACATGCCCTAATGTACGACTGAATGTCCTTTGCCATTCCTCTCCAATAAAACAGCCCCTTCACTCTCTGATGTGTAGTATCACACCCTGAGTGTCCTCCTAACCCTGACCCGTGCAACCATTCAAGAATCTTAGCACGAAGCGAGTTATCAGCAGGAATAACGAGCTTCCCTTTGCGCCTCAGTACATCCTGACCCCAAGTGAAATGTTTCTTGGCGTTTTTATCTTGTTTCAACGCTTCTATGATCGCTGACAACTCAAAATCTAGTGTATAACTGCTCTGTATCTGCGCCAGTAAGTCACACTCCAAGACTGAAAGCGCCATATGCAACACCTCAGAGCCTTCTACCCTCGACAAAGCATCAGCGACTGTGTTGTCTTTCCCCTGACGATATTGAATCTCATAATCAAACTCAAGCAACTTTGGAAGCCATTGTTGCTGTACAGGTGTGTTTAACCTCTGCTCCAACAGGTATTTCAAGCTCCTCTGATCTGTTTTTATCACAAAGTGGCTTGTAAGTAAGTAATGCCTCCACTTTTGTACTGCAAATACCACCGCATAATTCTTTCTCGTAGATTGACAAGTGCAGCTGCTTTCCCTTAAGTTGTCTGCTAATATACGCCAAAGGATGGCCATCTTGCATCAGCACTGCTCCTATACCATTCCCACACACATCAGTCTCTACGATAAAGGGTCTATCGAACATAGGAAGGGCCAGTACAGGCGTGGTGCACATGGCTTGCTTCAGAGCTTCGAATGCTGAACTAGCTTCTTCGGACCAAACAAAAGCATCTTTTTTGGTTAACGCCGTTAAGGGTGCCGCAATAACACCAAAGCTCTTTACGAACCGACGATAATATCCTGCTAACCCCAAAAACCCTCTCAATTGCTTCAAGTTCTTTGGGGTAGGCCACTCAAAGACTGCTTTAATCTTTGCTGGATCCGTGGAGATGCCTCGGCCTTCGTTAAAATGACCCAAATATTCGACTTTACCAGCAGCAAAAGAACACTTACTTTGTTTGGCAAACAGATTATTGCCCTTCATCAGTTCAAATACCATGCGCAAATGTACCAAGTGATCATCCAGTGACGAACTGTAGATTAAGATGTCATCGAAGAAAATAAGAACACATTTCCTCAACAAAGATCTAAAAACTGCATTCATCAGCCCCTGAAAGGTTGCTGGAGCGTTAGTCAATCCGAAAGGCATGACTAAATACTCATAATGTCCGCTATGAGTTTTGAATGTTGTCTTGTGGACATCCGCAGGGTCCATTCTCACTTGATGATACCCCGCACGCAAGTCAATCTTCGAGTAAATCACTGATCCACCCAATTCATCCAACAAGTCCTCTATCAATGGAATTGGAAACCTATCCTTGATGGTCATGGTGTTTAAGCTTCTGTAGTCAACACACAACCTCCATGTTCCGTCTTTCTTC
This sequence comes from Orychophragmus violaceus, assembly GCA_030180135.1. Taxonomy (NCBI): domain Eukaryota; kingdom Viridiplantae; phylum Streptophyta; class Magnoliopsida; order Brassicales; family Brassicaceae; genus Orychophragmus; species Orychophragmus violaceus. The sequence continues at coordinate 7,871,449 of CM058235.1, read as the reverse complement.
TTCACTAACACAACAGGTGATGCGTACGAGCTCGAGCTTGTTTGTATTGTCCCAGCTTGTAACAAATCTTGGACCAACTTATCGATCTCATTTTTTTGATGGATCGAGTACCGGTATGGTCTCTGGTTCACCGGATTTGAACCCTCCAGTAATGGTATCTTGTGGTTATGCTGAGCTCTAAAAGGTGGTAATGTACGAGGCTCCATGAAGATCTCACCAAACTCTTCTATCAACTTGGTAATGACCTCGGGTGCTCTCTGGTCCGTACCACCCGCTGGCTCGATCAAGCATATTGACCCCGAGTCTGCCTTATTGAGCTCCTGCACACACAACATAGATAGCTGAACCTCTCCCTCGTGAAACTTGTTCAGTTTCGCAGCTTTCACCTCACGCACCGAACCATGTTTAATACCATGTAAATGTATCTTCCTGCTGTTCCACTTAAATTGTATCTCCAACCTCTGAAAATCCCAAGTAATCGGACCCAACTGTGACAGCCACTGCACACCCAATACCATATCGCAGCCTCCCAATGGAATCACTAACACATCCGATTGGAACTCTGTCCCTTGAAAGTCCCATGTAAACTGATCCACTTTAGCTTCAACAGTCAAAAGATTACCATCAGCCACCTTTACTCTCCTCATATCCGCGGGTCTCAAGTTACAACCGAGCTTGACTGCTACATTCTTATCAATAAAATTATGAGTAGATCCCGAGTCTATTAGTATGAATATCACCCTTCTCCCATGTACTCCTCTGACACGCATGGTTCGATAGTTTTCAGATATACCAGCTACCGCATTTACTGAGATCTGTGCTAAGTCTCCATCATCGACTACTTCATCACTGTCCTCACCCACTTCATTCTCCTCGTCACCCTCATTTTCCAGAATGAATAATTGCGATTTTTTATGTTTCAGATAATGATCAGGTGTGTATTTCTCATCGCAGAAATAACAGAGGCCTTGAGCTCTTCTCCTGCTCATTTCTTCCTTTGACAGGAACGGTACCGGCTTTGGAATAGTTTTGCTCTTATCTCCAGTTGCTGGATCATTGGTCTTTGATCCAGACTCTTTTTTGTAAGGCAAAATGCCTTTGTTACTCGTCACCTGAGTCTTTGTTGTTGACCAATTTGATCCTTGCTGTTTCGATGGATGAGCCTTCTCATAGAGCCTTCCAAGAATCAAACACTGCCGAACTGTTCTTGGTTGAAACATCCTGATGTGCATCTGCGTATCTAGTCTCAGCCCTGCCAAATAAGCACTAACCAGATACTCCTTCGACAGATCCACCCGAGTTCGTATCAATTCGAACCTGCTATGATATTCTGCTATCCCCTCAGTCTCTTGCAGCTGTTTAAGCTCTGCAATGGGATCGTCCAGAACCTCCTCGAACTGCTCCAGCAGCAAGGTTTTATACGTCTCCCAATCTGCCGTAGCATGAGCCCCCATCTCCGATTGCACAATCGATCTATGCCACGCCGATGCCATATCATCAAAATGAATTGACGCCAGTCCCACCTTCGTATCTTCAGGAGTGCGATCAATAGAGAAGAATTGTTCAACCTTGAACAGCCAGTCTTTCACCTTATCACCGTTAAACCTTGGGAAATCTAACCTGGCTAGTCGGGTCATTCCTGAATAGGATGTTCCTTGACTCGATTTTCCCTTATTACTGTCTTGCGTATAAGAGGGTCGAAAGTTGCTGTTTGTTTCACCTGAATTACTCATCAACTTCATCGTCTCCACAATATCGGATAGCCCTTTCTCTAACCACTCGGTTAAACCTTTCTCTAGCTGCTCACTATGCGCCGCTAAATGTGTGGCCATTTGAGTCGCAATCGTTGTTTCAATCCGAGGTCCCATATTCTCCTCAACCTCTTTCATCAACGCTTCTCTCTCCCGAATTGCTATTTGTGCTCTTGTCTCAGCCATTGATTGTCCAAGGAAGGTTTGACGCTCTGATACCTTTGATAAAGAATAAACGTGAGTATGGATAATTGAATCAACAAGAACCGATGTTCATAAAACACAAGCTCTGACCTCAAGAGCAAAGAACCAAGATGAAGAAAAAGGTTCTTAAACTTCAATGAGCAAGGGATACACAGAGAGTTCAATAGAGAAAAGAAGAAATCAAATGATTATTCACTAGCTATTCCACAGACGGAATGCCGACCTAAAACACCAACAAAACAGTTGCGTATCGTAACCGAATGCAACAGAAAAATCAAAACGAAGATATTGTAAATCTCTAGCTGAATCTTATTCTCAGCGACTTGTTATCAGTAAGCTGACGTGTCCTCCATTTGAATTCCCCGCCAATTCCCTGTAACAGGTTGTTTATGCTTAATAGAAATCCTACTATTGATAGGCTGATATTGTGGAACTATGATGTTTCTTCAAAATGTTTGCTTTGTGGTGACTGTGATGAGACTAGAACTCATTTGTTTTTTATTGTATTTATTGCAGGGAATTATGGAGCTTGTTTCCGCGAAGCTACGATTCTCTCAAGTGCCAACAAGGTGGGATAATGTCATCACTTGGCTACTGTCTGATCACCCTCCCGTCCACCGTAAGCTTGCTATGTGGCAAGGCTGTCAAGCGGCTGTGTACTTCATCTGACGCGAGAGGAACGAGAGATATCACAACGGTCTAACTCAGCCTTCTCTTCTTTCAGAGTTAACTGCTGAGGTATGTCTCTCCTAGGCTCTTTGTCTGGCCCTCTTCCATTATCCTTCTGGTTTGACCCGCCATAACCTCTGTTCAGTAGCTTTGTGTCTGTGTTTGCCCTTCTTTGTCCGATTGTTCTTCCTCTGTTTCCTCTGTCTTTTTTTCTTTATCAGTGGCTCTAGTTGTTTTGTTGCTTTCATTGTACTATAAACCTTTGTCCGATTAATGCAAATCCTTTGTCAAAAAATATATATGAGACTGTGAGAGGGATAATCTAATGATTGATTTATTATAGAAATATATTTTGGTAACTAATGTCTACATAATCATGTGATGAAGTGTATAACAATTATTATGATTTACTTTTCAAAATTGTATGTTTAATCTAAAATATATTTAATGAAATCCTAGAAAATTCATTAATGTCTAATGATATTTTGTCATATAACATAAAAGACATGTTTTCGGGAATGATAATGTTTTAATAGTATATATGTTTGTGTCGACTAGAATATGAGACTATTTTTTCCATATAAACCAGATAAATTTGTAATAGTTTATTCTCACAAATTATCATCATATCGAATAAATTTGATTTAATGTATGGCTATACTTGAAAAGGTAAAAATAAAAGCCTTGATAGAAGAGGAGAACAAGCAAATTATTTTGTTATTGTATATAGATTAAATTAATGATATACAAGTACGTTCTCCAAAAGAAAATCCTAATTTGTTTGACTGATTCTCTAAGAAATTTGTAAATCAAACTATTATTGCGGAATAGGACTAAAACAAGTACCTAACAGTTTTTTATGGATCACCATAGAAACATGCACTATAAATTATATTTTCTCTATATAAATACCTATTCTGTTATGAAATTTCTACCATAAAAAAAAACAAAATAGTTTCAAATAAAAAAAACTAGACAATAATGTCATCATCACATTTTGCTATCATCTGTATCATCGTGATTTCTTTGTTTCCTATACATGGAAGTATGTAAATCAAATTATACATATATATAGTTTTTTGTCAACATATATACAGTTTCTTTTGGTTCATCATTCTCATCATGGATGATCAATGCTGTGATCGTATAATCTTTTTCTTCTTAATTTTTTTTGTAATGTTTTGATGCTTGTTCATAGGTGCGAACGTGCCTACGGGTCCTGCTCCAGACATGTGCGATCCATTTCCGTGTTCCCTACGCAAAGATCAAAAATGTGCTTGTTGTACCGGTTCGCCGAGGATATGTTATGCTACACGACAAGAATGTAGGGCTGTCTGCAAGTATCCAGTTCCCAAGTGGCTTCGTCATCAATGACTTCAAGAAATTTGAAACACTTAAATAATACATACCTAAGTTTTATGATAATATGAATAATACAAATTGATGTGAAAGAAACACATATAAGTATGTTTACAGTAAGCAATTGTGTTTAGTATAAAAGAAAGTCTATGTAATGCATGAATAAACCGTTTTCTCTTATATGTCACTTTGGAAAGAAAATTTTTTAAAAAGAAATTTAATGGAAAATGTGTTTGTAAGTGTTTATAATTGATATATTTTACAATGTATCATCCTTAAACCGCTCCTTGGATATTTAAACTTCAAAAATGGTTTAAATTCAAACTCAAAACCTTAAATAGTTGGTTTTCCGTTGGTCTTTTTGTCGGTATATACCGCTGAATTACCGACGGATAAATTTTTTTAAAAAAAATATCAATGTTCTTCAGAAATCCATTGGTATTCTGTTGAAAATCCATCCGGAATTTAACCGTGTAATATTCTGAAAATTTTCCGGTTGTTACCAAACGAAATTTAAATTAATTGATTAATTAAAAACTGACATAATACTGACGGATGTTAATATATAACCCATGTGAATCATGTTTTTAATTCCAAATCTCTCGATCTCTCTCTCTCTCATGGTTTTCTATCGTTTCTCTTTAGAATTTCCGGCGGAAAACCGTCACCATCTCCGTTTTCCGGGGAATTCCAAAATCATTATCTCTATATATAGTTTTCTTTTTTCACCATTATCATCATCATCAATGTTGTGATCATTTATCTTCTCCGTAATAATTTTTTTAACAATTTGTTGTTCGTTTAAGTGCGGACGTGCCTGTGGATAGTCTTGCTTCATTATGCAGGGCAGTAAATTGTTCCCCTATCAAAAAGGTGTCAAATTTCTTGTTGTAGCGGTTTGCCGAAGAAATGTTTTACCACAAAACAAGAATGTGCGGCCGTCTGCAAGCATCTACCTCATCAATGACTTTAAGAAAATTGAAACACTTAAATACACATACCTAAGTTTTATGATAATATACATACTACAAATTGATGTGAAAGAAACACATATAATTATGTTACGCAATTGAGTTTAGTATAAATAAAAGTTTATGTAATGCACATCAATAAACGTTTTTCTCTTATAGTCCATGATTTCCTATAGTCCATGATTTTACAAGAGTTGATATATATATATATATATATATATATATATATATATATAAAAAGAGAATGAGATTATACGAGAGTTGAATAAAGTTTTAACGATTTAGGGCATCTCTAATCATATTCCAAATGTGATTATAAATTATCTCTAATCGTAGTGGTTTAAGATATTTCGCTTTTGCTGTAACAACTCGTATATGATAAGTTTTATCATATACCTAATGTGATTACTCTTTTTTCTTTAATAAAAATAGGAGAGATACATATATGAGACTATGAGAGGGATAATCTAATGATTTATTTATAATAGAATATGTTTTGGTAACTAATGTTTAGATAATCATATGTGATCAAGTGTATAACAATTATTATGATTTACTTTTCATATTTTATGCTTAATCTAAAATATCTTTAATGAAATCTTAGAAAATTCATTAATGTCTAATGATATTTTATGTAATATAACATAAGAGGCATGTTTTTTCAGGAATGATCATGTTTTAATAGTATATATGTTTGTGTCAACTGGAATATGAGACTATTTCCCCCATATAAGCCTGATAAATTTGTAATAGTTTATTCTCACAAATTATCAACATATCGAAAAAATTTGATTTAATGCATGGCATTATTCGAAAAAGTAAAAATAAAAACCTTGATAGAAAACGAGAACAAACAAATTATTTTGTTACCATATATAGATTAAATTAATGATATAAGTAGGTTTCTCCAACAAAACAAAAAATTCTAATTTGTTTGACTGATTCTCTAAGAAACTTGTAAATCAAACTATTACTGCGGAATATGACTAAAACAAGTATCTAACAGTTTTTTATGGATTACCATAAAAACATGTACTATAAATTATATTTTATCAATATAAATACCTATTCTGTTTTGAAATTTCTACTCACTACAAAAAAAACTGTGTTTAGCTACGGATTAGCTACGGAATTTTCCGTAGCTAATTTTTTCAGCTACGGATTAGCTACGGAATTTTCCGTAGCTAATTTTTTCAGCTACGGATTGCTACGGATTAGCTACGAATTCAAATCGCAGCAAGGTCGTAGCTATCCATAGCTAATCATAGCCATTTTAGCTACGGATACGCATAACTACGAATAGCTACGAATAAGTCGTAGCAAATAATAGCTACGATTAGCTATGTCAAGTTCGTAGCTATTCACAGTTATATATATTGTATAGCTACGAATAGCTACGAATATATCTGTAGCTATTGAAACTATAAACCCTAAACAAACCCTAAAACTCTAACTAATAAAATTATAATTAGTATAATATATTCAAACTAAGTTTTAACACTTATAAATAAAAAATATATTATAAATCTATTATTTATAAATTTAAAACCCTAAACACAACATTTAAAACCCTATACCCTAAATAATAACCATCCTCTAAACATTAATCTCAATCATAAACTATAAATTCAAATTTGAAAACTAATTATATATATATATATACATAAAAAATATTTAAAAGTTTACATATATAGTTTACATAAAACAAACTAAAAACTCTAAACCCTAACCCTAAACCCTAAACAAACACTAAAACTATAAAGTATAAATAAAATTCTACTAATTTATAATCCTTTTACCTATAATTCACTAGCACTTTCGCTGGTAACTGCAACCCTGAACATGCGACACGTGTATTTTTCCTACCTGTCATCCTCTCCATTTTCTGCACAGATTCTATTCTTTTTCTAATTTCTGATTCTTATTATTTCTAATTCTTTTTATTATCTAACTTTTAGCTATTTTTCTTATATTCGGATTAGCATAGTCTCTCACGAACCCACGTTTCCACGATCTTCTCCAACTAATTTCACACGAAGGATGAACCCATACAAATATACCTTACCCAGTAAACAGATTTATAAACAGTGTATATCTTCTCTACAAAGATCGATCGAAAGAAGCTAATCCCTTTCGTAGATTGTCGGTAATTTCTCACCGTTTTTATATGAATCCCTCGGCAAACAAACCATTCACGATGTGCTATTGATCCTCTGCAATTACCTTTGAAGAACAACCGTCTCATCTTCCTCGCCATTTTGACGAAACCCAAAAGGAAGCAAGCGGAGGAGTGGCGGGAAAGGGTGGAGGAGGCTCAATCGGCGGAGGCAGAGACTCAAACGGCATAGGCGGAGGGTCGAGAGGTTCCATGGCTTCGGAATCTGGCGGGTTCACGGCGAGCATGGCGACCCCCGAATGACAGGCTGGGAGTCCGGCAAGAACGACGACGGAGATCAACAACGGAGATCCCACCATCAGACCTAAACGGCGGCGAGCCTCGGGACTCGGGTCTGACAGCTTTTAGGACATTTGTTTTTTTGGTATATGATAAATGGAGCTCCGTCAGATGAGATCTACAATTGTATGATTTGAGCTCGCATTTTCGATCTTGATATAGATGAGATTTGACGAAAGTGATTATCGAGTTTGAGATGATGGGAGGTTTCCGAAGGAGTCTCCTGGCTTATACAGAAATATCTACTCTGTGTCAATGTTGTTCTCGGTAGGTCTCCGATTCTATTTAAGCTCATTCCTCTTTCTATGATGATTGCATTGTGATGTTTTTTCTTCTTTCCTTTTTGAAAAATCTTTAGGCTGCAATGACCAAATCTTGTGATGGAACCAAAAGGGAAGAACTTTTGTGTAGGATAAGCGGATACCAATCGAAAGTAAAAAAAAAAAACAGATTTGACCATTTTTCCTAATTTCATTTATGTTTGATTCTAATTGCAGGAGAAGAGGTACTGCCATCGTTTTCGAATTGTTGTATTGGTCTCTTTGTGATTGTATTTGCTTTGTTTTATTTCCCTTTTGTTATTGGTTGGAACAGACTCTTGCAGATCCTGTACGCAAGACTATGAGTCGCATAGTGAATGCTCAATTGAATTTGAAGTGGATGGACCGTACAAGGTATGCCTATACATTATGACTTTTAGTCTTTTGCTGCTCTTTGGATTTCTTCACAAAAAGGTAATTTGTAATTGTTTCCACTCAGGCAATGATTATTCTTGCATCGAAAGAAGAAGGAATCTTAATCAAGAAGCGGTATGTTGTTTTCAATCATAATGGAACCTTAGCAGAACTCAAGGGGGTTTGAGATCAAACGTAGAGGGAGCTGAAACTCATCAAAGTAAATGAGATCTGCTTCTTACCTTTCATTGATTTCTCTGACTAATATGTTAAGCAAGACAAGTTCTGATGACATATGGGTTAATGTTTGCATAATTTTTACAGTTGTTCTTTGCTCCTTAAGCGTAACAGATGGTTGGGTGTCAGAGATAGATAGATTCACTCGGTCACTCCAAAACTTGATGCAAAACTTGCTGAAGTTAGTAGAAAGAGTTCAGAGGTGGAGAGGAAGTCGAAGGAAGTGGACGCTCGAGAAAGTTCCCTAAGATTTTCCTACATTGCTGAGTACGTATCTTTTCTGTTGAATAATTTATCTTTTTGTCACTTCCTTGATTCTCATTAGGGGATGACTTCATTGGTACAACTTGATTTGCTTTCTCTTTCTCAGACGTGAAGCAGATAAGGCAACTTCGTCAAAGCAGAGGGAGGACTTGCGTGAATGGGAAAGAAAGTTGCAAGGAGAAGCAGGGCCGTGCTTATCATATTACCAAAAGGGCTACTGCCCCAAGCCCCCTCCTTACACAATTAATTTAAGGCCCCATTTTTCATTTTTAATTGCTTTGATTGGTTATATAAAATGTAATTGATTTTATAGTTTTGTTAATTTACAATACATGGTAATAATTTTTTTTTGAAAATAACAATTTATTCAAATCTATTTAAAATAATATATGTTTTAGTTTTTACTTGTTTTATGTGTTATAAACTCATTTATTATTCTAGTTTTGGTGTCTTTTAATTGTTTTTGTTTTTTTTTTCCACATTTTATACAATAGTTTTAAAAAATTTATCAAATTTCGCCCTAAGCCTCCAAAACCATGAGCACGGCACTGAGGAGAAGAAAGAGTTGCTAAATTTTAATTGATTGTGAAGCAGAGAGAGGATATGGTAAATGAAAGCGATGAGAATATCAAGCAAAAGGGAAACGAACTAGAAGAGGCCCACAAAAGATTGATGCTGCTATGATTCTGGAAGTATGTTTCAAGATTGATGCTGCTTTGAAGAAAAAAGAAGAGGACATCAGCTCAAGGATAAAAGCTCTTACTCAGATACACCGTATTACACTATTACGTTTCCAAATTTATATTAAGTTAAACTTAATAGGTATTATCCCGTACTTAGAAACTAATTATGAGTATCAAAAACGACTATTTTCATATAGACAATAAATGATAACATTTGTTTGGAGAAATCGAGATTCAAAAGTGACAAAAACGAGAAGACAAGAAAAATTCCAAATCACTTTGACCTAAAGATTTTAAATACTTTTGACTGTAGATATCTATTTTAACCCGTTCAAAATATAAATATCGTGGACCGTCTGCCTATAACTTATCAATTCTATATAACAAAAATCAATATATCAAATACGAATGAAACAAAAATCTAAAACGCGTAATTTTCATTAAAAAATATAAATAGATAAAATAATTCAAAGTTTTTTATGGATGATATGGTTGAAAAAAATGAACGAAACAATATTGTATTACTAAAGAAAAACAAACAATATAGACAAAATAATATAACAATTTAAAAGATATAAAACTTATTAATGTAAGAAATACCTCACATATATAACAATTAAAAAATTATAAAACCTACAAATATAAGACGAATTCCGCGCGTATGCGTACAAAACAGTGGTCTCGAGAAAAGTAAAACATTCTTCCTCTTTAAATAAACATAAGGAGTTCTATAAAAAAAATAAGAAATTATTTTTAAAATGGACCATACAAAATACATTAATATCATCATTTAATATATATTTAAAATAACTATTTAAAAAAATATATTATACCAAAAAAAAAAATCAAATTATTTACCTAAATAAGTCAACATTCATTTCACTACTAAAAATGTAAAAATAAAATATTTTGCTGCACCAATTAAAACGAATAAACACAATAATTGACCAAACAATTTTTTTTGGTATAAAATTAGCTCAAATTTTTTTTTTCGTAAAATAAAACCAAACTCATACTATAAAAGCAATAATTATTTAAGCTATATTTACGAGTAATATTAAATAAGAATGAATTATTTAAAATATAAATTTTATATAAATAAGAAATAAAATTGATATAAATAAAATACTTAAAAGTTTTTCGAAAAAGATGTGGGAACAAAAAAAAGACGAAAATATTATATTATTGATGAAAAATACAAAAATATAGTCTAAAAATAACTCTAAAGCTAAAATATAAAACTTAGAACTACAAAACAAATAACAACGACTAATATTTGTTTAAGCTATATTAAATAGGAATGCCAAGTAAGAATGAACCACAAAAAACTATAATATGTAACTTTTAGATAAAAAAAAAATTAAAAATAGATACAAAATAAATAGTTAATAATTACGTCAAAAATGGGATAAACTATTTTATTATTAGAAAACACAAAATATAATTTACAGGTAAATTAATTCAAAATTCAAAATGAACTATACAAGTTATTTTATACGTGTAATTTTTATATAACTAAAACTTCATTTTATTTGTAAACACAAGTAAATGTGCATACGCAAGGGGTGTATACAAGAAACAATATTTTCGGAAGTTATAGGTTATAGATAAAATGATAATTAACCTGTTTGTTTTACTAAGCATTGACATTGACACCTGATAATTTTAAACGAAAGTTTGTTTGTACCAACCAAAGTTGCCGGCTAGATCGGTGCCGTAAAATACTACAATTTTAACATAAGGTTTTAAATGACAGGGTACGACCACCACCAAACAACAACCAATTGAATCGACGACAAGTAAAACAAACCAAACTAAGTTCGATAGAGAGAGAGAGATCACATAGTACTCACTCTCTAAGAGAAGAAATAGTCCGTCAGCTTAGAGTATCTGAGGTCTGAGTTTAATGGTGTGATCCTGCAGATGTAACAAAGAATTGGTTTACTAATAGATCAACTAATGTATAAACCAAATCAGATATTGAAGAACTTAGCAAGAGAGAGAGAGAGAGAGATATTGCATATGAACAACATCGACAAATCAAAAATAAACAGGAAAGACCAAGCTTTGAATATTCGACAAGTCAGGTCAGATAAAACCTGGTAAGTTCATAGATTTATGGTCGGTTTATTAGACGATTTTCATGCGGGCGATGGAATTGAGATGATCATTGATTGCTTTGAGGGAAAAGAGATGAACTGAACACAATATCTTTTTTTATTAAAAACTTGCTTCCTCATCTTTTATTTTTGTCTGCTAATTCCACACTGTCACATATGTTTTTGACATTTATCTTATCTCAAAATTATTTAATTAATGTATTTTTATTTTCGATTAATATTTTATTAATTTATAACATAATTTTAACCCTCAAAATTTTTAAACTAAACAATTAGCCCGTGCAAACGCACGGGCCGAACACTAGTATTAATCATAAACTACAAGTCTTAAAATTATCTTTTTAATTATTGTATATATATACTAATAACTAAAATTTAACACTTTTAAAACTAAAATTCTTATAAACTTAAATTAAAAATTAAATTTATTCATTTTGTTATTTTTAAATCAGTTTTTGGTTATTATATATTAAGTATAATCAAAAAATTTCTATTGGCTAAGATTGTTTCTCATGGATCACTCTTCTTAACCATTGATTAAAACAGATGTATGGTTCAGATTTCATATACTCATATCAGATTTTTAACCATTAGATCAGTTAGACTCTTAATCTTAACCATTCATTTTTTTAACCTAATTAATAAGTCTTCCTTCACTCACAACTCACGAGAGCCGTCAACCCATTTTCACCATTATTTTCTGTATCCAAAAACTGAAGGAAATCAAAGAATCAATCTCTTCTTCGCCTGTTCCCACGCAGCCTCATCCTCCCAAGTTCTTAGGTCCTCAGATTTCCTCCGTCGCAGCCTAACTCTTTCCGCTGCCGTTGCTTCAGAAGACGTCGTCACGTGAGTCTTTGTGGAAATGGAGAAGCAGCAAAGGCAAGAGAGGGGACGGTGGTGTTCACGGCAGCAGATGCAGAGATCTGTGACAGTGGCAAAGCTGAGCCGTCAGAGCCTTTGAATCACTCGCCTCTCGATGACGAAGATCCGGCGATGGGGAATCGAAAAAGATGAGCCGTCAGAGATTGCGCGCTTCTCGAAGACGAAGATCCGGCGATGGAGAATCATTGCAGACGAAGATTCGGCGAAAGCTCTGCTCCGATTTCCGGCAGAGAGAGGAGATGGTGTGGGCAGCAGAGAGACGAAGAGAAGACAGCGCCGGAGCATGTTCTCCTCCGCAGCCGGACGAAGGTGGTGGGAAGAAGATGGCGATAGTGAGCGGGAAGAAGACGACGGTGGTGAGAGGTGGTCCACGGCCGAAGAGGATTTTTGTTTTCGTGATTTTGTTTTTTTTTTGTTTTAAGATTAATTATTTAATGTAATTTTATTTATTATAAATATTAATTTAAATAAAATAATTTTTGTTTTGTTTATTTTTTGTATTTTTTTTTTAATTTGTAACTAGGCCTGGGCATTCGGGTATTCGGGTATTCGGGTCGGTTCCGGGTAGGATCCATTCGGTTCCGGTTTTTTCGGGTTGAGAAATTTTTTACCCAATAGGTACTTATGCAATTTCGAGTCGGGTATCGGTTCGGGTCCAATCGGTTTCGGGTCGGTTCGGGTCTAAAAATTGAGAACCGAATTTTACCCGAAATTTGTAAATTTTTTTGAATTAGACCCAAAAATATGATTTTTTTTCTCGAAAACCATAAAAAATAACCGAAAACAAAGAAAAAACAGAAAAAAATATCCGAAATGTCAAAAATATATCCAAAAACTGAAAATGAAACTATAAAAATACCCATAATACCAAAATTATATCTATAATATCCGAAAATAACTAATATATTTAATATTTTTCGGGTCATTCGGGTACCCGTTCGGGTATCGGTTCGGTTCCGGGTATTACCCGTTACCCACAGGTCCAAAATAAATTACCCATCAGATAAATGCTATATAACCAAATCGGTTTCGGGTCGGGTAATTTCGGGTCGGTTCCGGTTCGGGTAATCGGTTCCGGTTAAAATGCCCAGGCCTAGTTGTAATTAATCTAGCTACGAACACAGATCATAGCTATTCGTAGCAAATAGCTACGGAATTGTTCGTAGCTATTCCGCAGAAAGCTTGCTGCGGATAGCTACGAATTTTCATTTGTTACGAGCGTTTAGGCGGGGATAGCGTTCGTAGCTATCCGCAGCTAATTGAAAATTAGCTACGGATTTTGGGCCATATTCGTAGCTATGACCCAGATTTCTTTGTAGTGACCATCAAACAAAACATATTAATTTCAAAAAGAAAAATATACAATAATGTCATTATCACAATTTGCTATCCTCTGTATCATTGTGATTTCCTTGTTTCCTCTACATGAAAGTATGTAAATGAAATTATACATATATATAGTTTTTTGTCAACATATATACAGTTTTCTTTTGGTTCATCGTTATCATCATCAATGATGTGATCGTATAATATTCTTCTTAATATTTTTTTATAATATATTGATGCTTGTTTATAGGTGCGGGCGTGCCCTCGGGTCCTGCTCCACATTTTTGCGAGCCATGGAAATGTGACCTACTCAAAGATCGCAAATGTGCTTGTTGTACCGGTTCGCCGAAGCAATGTTATGCTACACGAAAAGAATGTAGGGCTATCTGCAAGTATCCACCTCCGTACTTTAAGAAATTTGAAACACTTAAATAATACATACATAAGTTTTTTAATAATAATAAGAGTACAAACTGATGTGAAAGAAACACATATAAGTATGTTTATAGTACACAATTGTGCTAATAACCGACGCAAAACCGACCAAATTATCCATCATTATAGAAATTTGTCATTACCGATGACTTATCGACAGATCATTAAGAAAATGGTGGAGTCAATGTCAACTTTTAGTATGTCCATCGGTAATCCATGGGTAAATTACCAACTGACTACCAACTTTTTAAGGTTTAGACTTTCGAAATTAAAAAAAAAAAACAATCCGAAACAAAGCTATACATATTCTAAAGATGTTTTACAAGTTATCACACTTCATTTGTCTACTTTAAACACTAATACCATGAGTTTTATAAATTTGAACACTTTCTACAAAATAGATTCCTTAGTATATATAAGTATTAAGTGTGACTTATATGTCATTTAGGAAACATATTTTTAAAAGAAGAAATTATAATGGAAAATGAGTTTGTAATTGTTTATAACTGATATATTTTACAATGTATCATCCCTAAACCGTCTCTTGTATGTTTAAACTTACAAAATGGTCGAAATTCGAACTCAAATCCTAAATCATCGGTTTTACATTGGTTTTTTGTCCGTATATGCTGACGGATTACCAAAAATTGGCGAAAATATCAAACTATCATTAAGACGGATGAATTGTTATTAAAATATATGTGTTCATCGAAAATCTATCGGTAATTTTGTCAAACATTTGTCATAATTTTAACCGCGTAATATTTTGAAAATTTGGTTTTCACCAAACGGAATTTAAATTCATTCAATAACCGTTGGATTACCTACGGTTAATTAAAAACTGACAGAATACCAACGAAAATATCCGTGAGTAATTTTTAATATATAACCCATGCGAATCATCTTTTTCCTAATTTACCCTCTCTCTCTCTCATGGTTTTCTCTCGCTTCTCTCTAGAATTTCTGGCGGAAAACCGTTACCACCTCCGTTTTCCAGCGAATTTCAAAATTATTATCTTTATATACAGTTTTCTTTTTGTTCATCATTATTATCATCATCAATGTTATGATCATATAATCTTCTTCTTAATAATTTTTTGTAATGTTTGTTGTTCGTTTATAGTTGCAGACATGTATGTGGATAGTTTTGCTCCATCATTTTGCAGGGCAGTAAATTGTTCCCCTATCAAATGGCAAATGTTCTTGTTGTAACGGTTCACCAAAGAAATGTTTTGCTACACAACCAGAATGTGTGGCTGTCTGCAAGTGTCCATTTTGACCACATGAAGAAAATGACGAATTTCTTGGTCCTGAAATATCATATCTAAGTGTAATTAAAGCGCTTATGTACTTTACAAATTGCACTCGACTTGATATATCATATGCCATTAATCTATTGGCGAGGTTTAGTTCATCACCTATGCAAAGACGACATTGGAGGAGGATTAAACACATATTTCGTTACCTTCGGGGGACTCTTGATTTAGGATTATTTTATCCTACTAATTCAAATGGTGAATTGATTGGTTTTGCATATGTAAGAAACTTATCAGACCCACACAAAGCTCGATCACAAACAGGGTATGTTTTCACAATTATAGGTACTGCTATCTCATGGCGTTTTCAGAAGCAAACACTCGTCGCCACTTCATCGAACCATGTTGAAATCATAGCACTCCATGAAGCGAGCAGAGAATGTGTGTAGCTAAGATCAATAAGTCAACACATCCAATCAAGCAGTGGAATCTGCGTAAATACGGAGCCAACTATTTTATACGAAGATATTGTTGCATGTATTGCCCAGACCAAGAAAGGATATATCAAAACTGATAGAACCAAACATATCCCCCGAAGTTCTTTTCATACACCCAAGAACTCGAGAAGAACAAGGAGATTGAAGTGAGATATGTCCAATCATGTGACAATACTGCAGATCTCTTCACAAAATTACTACCTACTACTACGTTTAGGAAGCAAGTTCATAACATTGGAATGGGCCGTCAACGATTCCTATAAGATACTCTCTTGAATCTTGATCATTCGAGGGGAAACTTATAGAATTGTACTTTTTTTACCTTACTACAGTTTTCCAATAAGTTTTTTTGTAAAAAGTTTTTAACGACGCAATAAAGACATTAAGCGAGTTATAATAGCGATATTGGTCTTCAGGGTGGAATGTTACGAAAATGCTTTAACAAAAGTAAAAAAAAAAAAGGAAAGAACAAATAGAAGAAGATGTGCGTTGATTAAATTATGTGGAACCCGATATCACTATTTATGTAAAGTAAAACCAACTTTTTAACTTCTATATAAACGAATGTTTTTCTTCATTTGTAACAGATCTAAACACTTCTTCAATACAATTTCCTATATTACTCTCTTTTACTTTTATTTATTAGCAGTATTGCAACCGGTATAGTATTTTTGTCAGTAAATCATGATTATTATTATACCATACTATTCATTTTATAAAACTAATCTTGGTAGTTAGTAGTAGCTACTAACAATAATCAGAATGTGGCGGCTTTATTAGCCGAGTTGAGCAAAGCACAAACGAAGAAACTGAAATTCAAAATTCAAAATCAATTTCGCCGAGAGAGAAAATATCGGATCATCGTCTCTCTTCCCTTATTCTCTCGTCTTTCATCTGCAATGTCTTCTACCAGAAAGGGCACTAAGCGAGCACGCCCAGAGCCTCAATCGCTCAAGAAGCAAGCACCGAACGCAAAACTCCATGACGATTTGGAGGATCTCGATGTTTCGAGGTCCGTTTCTTTCATCTTCCTCTTTCTTCGTTTCGTCTGATCTTTTTTTTTTGGCTAGATCGTCACTCGTGATTGTGTGGATCGTGCAGCGATCTCAAAGGAATCATGTCGGCGTTGCAGCAAATCAGGGAGAAAGCACACGAGGATGGCCGTAAGAAGAAGGAAGAAAGCATCTCCAGGTGATTTATCTCTTTCGTTACATGTTTCATCTCAGGTTATGGATTGCTTTGAAGAATCAGAGTTAAATATCTCCGTAACCTTCGGTTTCATCTACTACGCGATTTTCCCCTCAAATTTCTGTCAGCGAGAAAGCCATTCTCAGTTTTAAAATCTCTTTCCGATCATATGCATCTTCACCAAAAATGGGGCGTATTGTGCTAATTACGATCATTTCTTCTACTTGTTATCGTTGTTTGTACATGATATTCTCTGGATCCTGTATCGCAAACACGTTTTATCAACTATATATAGCCAGATGATCCCTAGGTGTTCGATCATTTGTTCTAGAATTTGATATCGATTGACCTCTTGTGGTGTATGCTCGTGTATATCCCTTAAACATGAAAGCAAATGTTTGATTGATAGATATCAAGCTCGTTTGATTTCCCGGATAGAAAACGTTTAGATGTTCAGTCCTTTGTCCCTCAACTCTGAAGGATTCGGTTGATTTCTATCGTTCATTTTGGTAGTTAGTAGTATGATTTTGCCATTTATTGTTTCAGATAGACAAAATCATTGTTTGAATCCTTGGTTTCGCTCAGCAGAATCAGTTTTCTCCACAAGAAAATGAAATGAACTCCATGGTTCTACTGCTCTCTTAGCACTGTTAGTTTTGATACTACAGCTTGTGTATCTTTCTGG
This sequence comes from Orychophragmus violaceus, assembly GCA_030180135.1. Classification (NCBI taxonomy): domain Eukaryota; kingdom Viridiplantae; phylum Streptophyta; class Magnoliopsida; order Brassicales; family Brassicaceae; genus Orychophragmus; species Orychophragmus violaceus. The sequence goes on along the minus strand of CM058235.1, from coordinate 7,853,790 downwards.
CAGTGTGTCCACTGAGTTAAAGTCAAAGGTCGACGAGCTGAAGTCAAAACTTGAGAAAGAAAGGTAAGGCTATGTTGCTGAGGATGGATGTATGATATCTTCCATGCTTTGTGAATCTTGGTTTACAAGATAACCTATAAATGAAAGCGTACTGATGAGTTCTATACTTGACAGACAAAATTTTGCCAAAGCACTTTCAAAGAGCTCAAAGGAGGTTTGAACAAAGACCCCAAGATGATATTTAACTTTATGAGCCATTATAAAGGTACAAGGAGCTGACCTCTAATCCATATAAGCAGTGTGAGAGTATCTTGAAGGATGAAGCTGCCAAGTTTGAGGAGATTCATCACAAGTTCATGAAGGAAAAAGCTGATCATCTACAGGCTTTGAAAGGTATTCAATCTATTTCCCTCTGGTTTTGTCATGTCTTACTCTTAAGGTCAGTTTTCTTTCATTAGCTAAAACTGAATGTGTTTATGCTTGGCAGGCACTATTTCCAAGTTTGAGGAGGACAAGGAGAGGCTCTATATGCGATATGAGCAACTAAGTAAGCCAACCTCCTTATAATGAAACCATTGTTATAAGATGGTAAACACTTTCCTTACTAGCACCTGTAAAATAACATATAGGGAAGAAGGAGAAGACAATGATATCGGAACAGGAGAAGTTCTGTGCAGACAAGCTTGCTCAGTTGGAAGAGTCGCTGAAGAAAAAGAAAAGGGTAAATAAATAGTCTTACATATAGTTGTTTAACATATACTCTCTCTCTCTCTTACATCTTGTTATATGATGAACTGCGAATTCTTGGGGGGTGTAGGATGACAAAACTTTCAGCATATTGAGGAAGACTCTCGGCTCTTTTCTGGAGAATGAAGCTTCTGATGAGGAGTTCCCGCCTGATGAGTGAAAGTTTAACACTATCTTCACTTGACGCTACAAAGGTTAAAACCCTTTTAACTTTTGATTAGCAAGACGTTTTAGGTATTGCCAAGTATCAATAACAGTGAAAAAAACACATCTCTGGTAAGAATTTGACATTTGTATCTCATCGTCAACCGTTCTTTGACCCTGCGTTGTTCCCTTTGATTTATTATAGTACAACTTTAAAAATTCTAGATGTTTAATAGGCACGGGATGTTTCATATTTGTGTTTGGTATGATTTTAGATATTCAGTTATTTGCATAGCATTTTGTGTTATCCATGTCTCGGGTAAATTCGGAACCAAACCAATACCCATGATTAATACATATAAAGATTCAATAGGATAAAATGCTAAAATCCGAACTTGATCAGAACCGGTTTTTTGGATCGGTTTGGTTTAGTTATACATGTTTTTGCTGTTGCGGGGACACATCAGGCATCACATATATCATGCATATCTCTCTGATCCAATTCTAGAGACAGAATTATATTAGCCATAGCTAGAGCATTCTGTAATAGATATGGTCCCTGTGGTGAACTATTGTCAAAGATAAAATGGTTCAAAATAAGCATATTTTTCTCATGAAATTACAGCAACCCTCTTGATTTTACAAGAATCTATTTCCAACATTGGAAAGAAAAAGAAGGTAATAAAATTATAAGGGAGATGAGTTTCTTCACTTCCAGAGTTCTTCCATGGGGATTCCACGCTCAAGAGCAACATCTTTGAACTGTCTCATCTGTTGAACTGCTGCAAGAGTTGCTCTCGCGTTGTTGAGAGCATTGTTGCTTCCAAGCTGTTTCCCCAAAGCATTCTCAACTCCTGCCATCTCTAACACGATCCTAACCGCTCCTCCAGCAATCACACCCGTTCCTGGTGAAGCCGGTCTAAGCATCACCTTGGCTGCTCCATAATCTCCCTCTGATCTATTAACCCAAAAAAAAAAACCAAACAAACCATCTCAGTCAACAAAACCATGGCTGTACAATCACAAACCACCACAATGCTATCCCAAAATCTTATTTGGCTTTTTTTTTAATCAACGGAAACAGATTCTGAAGCATCAGGGCACAGCATAAACATAAAAATCAAAGCTTTACCTGTGTGGGAAAGTAAGGTACTTAGTCATGGGAACTTGAACGATATTTCTCCTGGCATCAATGGCGGATTTCTGAACAGCAGCGACAACTTCCTTAGCCTTAGCACAACCAACTCCAACATTCCCTTGTTTGTCTCCAACAACAACAATAGCTCTGAATTTCAATTGCTTACCTCCTTTAACAACCTTAGTAACTCTCCTAACTTGCACAACTCTCTCTTCGAACCCATCTCGGATCTTTTCCTTCTTCGGCTTCGAACCACCAATACCTCCTCCACCTTTCTTAAGCTTCGAGTCCATCACATTGATATCCTTCCCGAGCATGCTCTCTCCGCTATACGCCGGACCGTACAGCTCCTCGTAAGCTGTGGCGATCTCCGTCTCTGTTTCGTCCGCTCCTTCGTCGAAATAAGGCGGCGGGACGAAACCTTCTGGAGCTGACGGTGGGTCGAATACGGCGTTGGCGGTTATCTCTGGGTTCTCATCCTCGAAGAAAAACGTCTCGATTTGGTCTGAGGATGAGGCTTTGACGAGAGTGAGAGTGGAGGATCGCTTGAGGAAGGAGAAGGAGACAATGGGTTTCGAGGAGATGATACGAGAGGTTCTGTTGTGGAGGGAGAGAGAAGAAATAGAAGAGAGTGCTGATGTTGCCGCCATTGAAATGGGGGGTTTCGGATGAGCAAAGCGAGAATGGAGAAAGGCTTATCCAGCAGAAGAAGAAGACTGTGAGGGGGTTTAAATGTTGTAATTACTTCTTCTGCATTTTTTACAAATTGGCCACAATATATTAACATATTAACGTTTTAACCCCGTAAGTCGTAGCTTAGAGAAAAGCCTTTCGCTCGCTTTGCACATATTAACGTTTTAACCCCGTAAGTCGTAGCTTAGAGTCGTACCTTTCTTAAGCTTCGAGTCCATCACATTAAGGTCTTGCACATTCTTTTTGTTCGAATTGGGCCGATAAGGAGAAAAGCCTTTCGCTCGCTTTTGTTTAGTACCCATTATAGTTTATGGCAAAGTTGCAGACCGCATTAGTATTTTTTTTATCATCGGTTCATCTTTCTAAACCAAGTTTTACCAAATAAAAGGATGAGATACTAAAAGCACTCTCAATGAGGAATTTGGGCTCCGTATTTTGTACCGAACCAGGCCTTAAGGCCCAATACGATCTGTTTGATGATAAAAAAAAAGAGTTTTTTAATTAGATACCAAGAGTTCTCTCTCTTCTTTTAGAAAGAGAGACTTATCTCGTCTTCCTTGTTCTCTGAACCAAATCTTTCATAAGGAAGAGCCTTTGTTTGTTTATAGCTTTTGTTGTGTTTTGTTTCAATAAAAGTCAGCAGGCTTATTCTGATCTTCTTCTCGCGTTTGCGAAACTTTCTCCGATCGTCTTTTGATCGGCCTTTGGTCTCCGTCATATCGTCGCGGAGTTGCGATCTAGCACATGCGTTATCTTTGTTGTCCATCTCCGATGTCTTGTCATCTCTCTATCTCTGTTTTTGATCCTTCCATCTTGCTCGGATTAAGACCGTCGTCGTCCACCGCTTCCGGCGGACAAGTTCATGGTGGGTTTCAGGTCGGTATGTATATTGGGCCGTCCGTCGTCAGCGCCTCCGTGGTTTTGGTCTGATCCGATGGAGTTTGGTTTGGCGGTTTCTTTCTTATGCGGCAGATTTGACGACATCTCTTCTCAGGCGTTAGCTCCACAACTGGTATACGATGTTCTCCAGAGATTTGGCCCACCAGCATTTGGCAACATTTCCTCTGCGTTCGCCGGCGATTTGCATGGCCGTGCGGTTTGGCGGTCGACACGTGGGTGCAGAGTTGACTTTTGGTTACAGTTACACGTGGCACCCTTATCTTTTATCTTGTAACTCATGTCTTGGCCCGCTCATCTTTCCCGCTTGAAGATGATTGGCTGGGATTTGCTCGGCCGCGCTCCCGGATTTTTGTTCCAGGAAGGATGCTTCTTCGCCGGAAAATGATGTTTGCTCTGGTGAGGTTGATGCATGGTGGGATCTACGGAATAACACCACATGTGTTTTTATTCTGAGTCGGTTTCTACTGATAATCGGCCTTGTCTTGGCCCGTCTGATTTTACTCCTGCAACGCTCCTTTGTTCTCTGTACTACGGCCCATTGGGCTTATGTTATAAAAATCGTGCCAGTATTAAAAAAAAATTAGATACCAAGAGTTCTTAAACATATAATGTGTGTCTTATTTTCATTGGTTCAAATTTGTTTCTAAATTTAATTTTAATTATATAATAAAACTAAACATTAAATAATAATATTATATAACTTAGAACTTCAAAGTGAGGTTCTTAGCATTGAGGATGCCTTAATAATGTTTGTTTGCCAACTGCTGGCAGCTACGGTTGATGACTGCAGTAGATTATTATTGTTTATCTATCGTAAACTTCTACAGTATCTGTCAATATCCAGCAACGATCTCCTGCGTTTAGCGTTTTTTGAATCAATAACTAGAAATTCGAACCGCATAAAACTGTGACTAAATGTTAATGGCTACTACAGAAAATTACGAGAGATAAAGAAACAATAATCTAATGCAGTCGCATGTCGTAACCGCCAGGCAAGTCATCCGCAATTGGTAAATGAACAACCAAACTCGTTCTATCTCTACTAGCGATCGGCGATGTCTGACCTATATAGATAAAAAATGAAATCCATGTAGGATCGGTTTTAACATTTTGATTTTGAAAGTCACATTCGATGGACTAATAAATATAAAATTAAAACAAAAATTTTGCAATATATGATTTGCCCAAACTAAATTACTATATGATGATTAAAAAAAAAATATTCGTCTAAATTAAGCTGCATAGTTTAGTTTTAAGTGGATTCTGAAGAAGCACTGAGCTACGACATGAGTTATAACAGGAGCTGAGTCAACCAGCATGTGCAACAGTAACTGAGTCAACGATAGAAGACGTGAGCTGGAACGAAGAAAGAGGGAAGTACTAAAAACAAGTAGCTGACAAGGACAAACCTAAAGATGAGTAGCTGAGCTGGACATGAAGATCAGTGAAGATACTCAAAGGATGAGCACCGAAAAGATTTTAGGAAAATATGCTTTTTACAAAGATGAAGAAAAATGGAAATATGCCTAAAAGAGTTTAGGAAATATGCCAATAGAAATAAAGCAATTGTACGATTATCTATAAGTATAAATAGATCATCTAGGGCATCTGTGCTTGGTGCGCCTTTAGAGAGAGAGATTACTTTTAGCAAAAGTTAAGAATTCTTAAGAGAGAATTAGACTTGGTGTTAAGGGTGAATCTAGAAGGCTTTGAGATCATTGATAGATCGAGAAGCAAGAGAGAGACTAGGTTGTTAAGGTGAAACTTTTGTTTGCTTTGCAATAAACAGTCTTGAAAAAGAATACCCTTGTGTCACATCTTGTATTACGTTGTGTCTCACATTTTCAATTGGTATCAGAGCAGACACTTGTTGCTCATATATACAGGTGGGATCCTGCGGAAAAATGGAGAACTACAATGAGCTGATCAATAGCTCTAGAGTAATACTGGATGCGACGAACTATGGTTTCTGGAAAGCACGGACAAGATCACAAATCAAAGGTATCGACCCGCTAGCTTGGAAGGCAGTTGAATCAGGATGGACAGCTCCAACAATGAAGAATGAAGCAGGAGCCAATGTACCCAAACCTGAGGAACAATGGACAGAAGTAGAACTAAAGCTCTCAAAATTCAACTCCAGAGCTCTAACTGCAATTCATTGTGGAGTCGCTAAGAAACAATTCGAACTAATACAAGGATGTGAATTGGCTAAAGAAGCTTGGGATATTCTTCAAATTCACTTTGAAGGAACAGAGAAAGTGCAAAACTCCAGAAAAGATCTACTGGCCACCAAGTTTGAAGACCTAAAAATGGAAGATGATGAAACAATTTCAGATTTCAGCGCCAAAATCAGCTCTTTAGCTCAAGAAGCATCACTCCTTGGAAAGAAATACAAAGACAAGAAACTTGTAAAGAAATTCTTAAGGTGTCTGCCAGCCAAATACATGCCATACAAAGCGGCCTTGAGTGTATCAGCTAACACTGAGGATATGAGTTTTGATGAGCTAGTCGGTATGCTGCAAGTCCATGAGCTAGAACTAGATGGTACCAAGAAATCCAAAGGCGTCGCACTCATTACTCAAGCAAAATTAAATCAGGAAATCGAGGGAGAAGATCCGGTAAGCCTCATTGTTCGAAGATTTGATCGTGCGTTAAGAAGGGTAGAACAAGGACAAGGATCGTACAAAAGCACTAAACGGTCAACTGATGGCGAGAAAACCACAAAGAAATCGGAGATGCAGTGCCATGAATGCAAGGGGTTTGGACACTTCAAGAGTGAATGTCCAACCGTCAGGAGACGAGAGATGAAGTGTTTTGGGTGCAAAGGAATTGGGCACACTCATATGGAATGTGTCAATGACCAGAAACGAAGACAAGAAAAATCCATGATAGGAGTAAACCATGATGAGTCAGATGAGGAAAGTGATGAAGAAGAAGTCAACAACTTTGTAGCATTCCTTGGAATTGCTGAACTTGAAGACAATGAATCTGACTCAGATTCAGAAACAGAAGCGGATCTTGTCAGTAGTTATAAGGAGGTAAGGGATACTCTCATCAAAATCGGACTAGAGAATACTGCACTACTTCAAGAAAAGCAGCGGCTTGAGGCGCACATTGAGTCACTTCGAGAAGAACTGGAAACTGAACGGAAGCTAAGCAGAGAAAGTATCAATTTAATCAAAGAAAAATTGACACTGGCTAAGAGATCAGACGAATTAGAGCAGGTGTTAAAGAAAGAAAAAGAGGTAACTAAACAACTACAATCTGAGTTAGACCAACATCATCGCAAAATACACATGTTTGCCGGAACAAAACAACTGGATCAAATTCTGAGCTATGGAAGAACAGAATACACAAAGTCTGGACTTGGGTACACAGGACGTTCTGGAGTCACATTGGGAAAAACTACATTCGTACGAGCAAATTCGACAAAACCAACTCAAGCAGTGTATAACTCATCATCGAGAAACTGTTACTATTGTGGAAAAGAAGGGCATTACAAAGCATATTGCTACAGATTTCACCAAAGGATCCGACAGCTCAAGAAACTGGGAAGATTCAACTGGAACAAGGACAGATATCAAATCTGGGTGAAAAAGGCGGACATGTATGAAATAGGAAGTAGTACAGGGGGTACCTCACAGAAGGAGATACGCTGCAGCATGGCTTTTGTTACTGAGAAATCAGAAGATGGAAATCAATGGTACTTTGATAGTGGATGCTCAAGACATATGATTGGGACAAGAAGTCATCTCAAAGACATCAAGGTGATCAAATCTGGCAAAGTAACATTTGGTGATGGAGGACAAGGGGCGATACAAGGCAAAGGTAAAACACTTGACTCAGATTTACCTAAACTAATGAATGTTTTCCTTGTGAAGGGTCTTAAGGCAAACCTGATCAGTGTGAGTCAGCTGTGCGACGAAGGATTGATGGTGTGTTTTACAAGCTATGACTGCAAAGCTCTGAATGACACTGGAGATATCATCCTACAAGGGAAAAGATCAGGCAACAATTGTTACATGTGGGAAAACAACTCTAAATGTCTTAGCGCAAAATGTCTAAGTGCCAAGAATGACATTCATTTATGGCATCAACGACTTGGACACATGAATGAAAGGAACTTGACTACTCTTGTCAAGAATGAGATTGTCCGCGGGATACCTCAACTCAAAGAGGTGAGCACGACGGTGTGTGAAGCATGCAACAAAGGCAAGCAGGTCAAGGTCCAACACAAGAAAGTACCAGATGTTCAGACCAAGAACAAGTTGGATCTAGTGCATATGGACCTGATGGGACCAATGCAAGTTGAAAGCATAGCTGGTAAACGATATGTGTTTGTTCTAGTGGATGACTTTACTAGGTACACATGGGTAAGGTTCGTTCGAGATAAATCAGATACAGCTGACAGCTTTAGAATCTGGGCGCTTCAAATGATCAATGAACAAGGAAGGATTAAGAGGGTTAGAAGTGATCATGGAGGAGAATTTCAAAATGAAACCATGAAAGTGTTCTGCGAAGATCATGGTATAGCTCATCAGTTTTCAGCACCAAGAACACCTCAACAGAATGGGGTAGTTGAAAGGAAGAACAGAACACTTCAAGAAATGGCCAGAGCCATGATTCACGGCAATGATGTACCGCTACGGTTCTGGGCTGAAGCTATCAATACAGCATGCTACATCATTAATCGGGTGTATGTGAGAAGAGGAACAACCATGACACCATACGAGATGTGGAAAGGAAAAACCCCCAATCTGAGTTACTTTCATGTCTTTGGCGGAAGGTGTTATGTATTGAATGACAAAGATCATCTTGGAAAGTTTGACTCAAGGAGCGACGAGGGTATCTTCTTGGGATACTCAGGAACTAGCACAGCTTTCAGAGTATATAACACAAGATCAAGAACAATTGTTGAGTCAGTGAATGTCGTATTTGATGATCTATGTCAAATGAAGGTTCCCGATGATTCAGACAGTGAATCAGAACCGGTTGAGCATCAAAAATCTGTGACTGAAGAAAAGATAGATGAAGTAACAGCCTCAGAGACTACTCAAGATAAAGAAACAGGATCTCCGATGAAAATCAAGCTCAGGAGAACTCAGAAAAACCATCCTGTCTCAAAAGTATTAGGAGATGTGAATGATGAACGAATGACAAGAAAAGTACATCTGGACTTCAAGGAGATGGTGCGATTCGCTTGTTTTGTCTCAGTCATAGAACCCACAACGCATATTCAAGCCTTGGAAGACGAATTCTGGATTGAAGCAATGGGGCAAGAACTAGAACAGTTTGTGCGTAATGATGTATGGGAACTTGTACCACAACCCGATGGAGTAAACGTTGTGGGAACCAATTGGATCTTTAAAAACAAGATTGATGAGAATGGAATAGTGGTACGAAACAAAGCGCGACTGGTGGCTCAGGGATACTCTCAGGTAGAAGGAGTCGATTTTGAGGAAACATTTGCGCCTGTTGCACGACTTGAGTCAATTAGACTGTTCCTTGGAATGGCGTGCATCATGAACTTCACAGTATATCAAATGGACGTGAAAAGTGCCTTCTTGAATGGTTTTCTTCAAGAAGAAGTTCATGTAGAACAACCAAAAGGATTTGAAGATGCACACAACCCTGAATATGTGTACAAGTTGACGAAAGCTTTGTATGGTCTGAAGCAAGCTCCCAGAGCATGGTACGAGCGACTTACTAGTTTTCTTCTAGAAAAAGGATATGCAAGAGGGGGTGTAGACAAAACTCTCTTTGTTCTGGAACAAAAGAAAGAGATCATCATAGTCCAGATCTATGTGGACGACATAATCTTCGGAGGCACATCTCAAAAGCTGGTTGATACGTTTGTTCAAGACATGACTCAAGAATTTGAAATGAGTATGGTAGGAGAACTAAAGTATTTTCTGGGTCTGCAAGTTAGCCAGAACAGTGATGGTATATTTATATCTCAAAGTACATATGCCAAAAATCTGTTGAGTCGATTCAAGCTAGATCAATGTAAAGAAGCTAGAACACCAATGAGTACTACAACCAAGCTATCAAGAGATGAGGATGGAACAGATGTGGATGTAAAGCTTTATCGCGGGATGATTGGAAGCTTGTTGTATCTTACAACCAGTAGACCGGATATGTGCCTAAGTGTGGGAATATGTGCAAGATATCAAGCTAAACCAAAGCAGTCTCATCTTGAGGCAGTTAAGCGAATCATCAAGTATGTCAAGGGAACGATCAACCTAGGGGTTTAGTATTCAAAAGGATCCAACAAACACCTAGTTGGATACTGTGATGCTGACTGGGCGGGAAGCTTGGATGATAGGAAGAGCACAAGTGGAGGATGTTTCTTTCTAGGAAACAATCTAATTGCATGGATGAGCAAGAAGCAGAACTCTGTGTCATTATCTACTGCAGAAGCAGAATATATTGCAATGGGTAGTTGCTGTGCTCAACTTCTCTGGATGAAACAGATGTCAGCTGACTATGGGATCGATTCAGGACCACTTCTTGTTCACTGTGATAACAAGAGTGCTATAAGCATCTCAAAGAATCCAGTTCAACACTCTCGAACAAAGCACATTGATATAAGACACCACTTCATTCGTGAGCTAGTGGAGGAAAAACAGGTAGTGGTTGAATACATAGTTACTGATTTGCAACTGGCTGATTTCTTTACAAAACCTCTTGATTTTAATCGATTTATCACTTTAAGAAACTCAATTGGTGTTTGTGAGATGTAAACGACTACAGGGCCGACACATGCACTGACTCATGAAGTACCTCAAGTTCTGATTTGGTTTGGAGTCAAGAAGTTGAGTGGAAAAGAGCTGCCTATTATGCCGTCTTGTCTCATATAAAGTACAGGTTTCTCGAGTGAGGTTCAAAAAGCCAAAAAGAAAGAAAAAGCTAGAAGTTGATCTCCTAAGAAGTCAAGTGATGGAATCAACTCTAAGAAAAGCTAAGTTACTAAAAAAAAAAAGGAATGTGTGGCAATCTCACTCGAAGGATAAAGGTTGAAAACTACATTGAGACAAGATAAAGGCATAAGAGTGTGAAAGCTAGCCACTTGGAGAATGATGGCCAAACGCAGGAATCATGCGAGCAAGATGTAAAGACTGAGTCATGTGAAGTCTCAGTTCCTGACTCACACAACAACTAAAGAGAAAAGAAGAAAAGGTACAATTTAATTTTCTTTAAAACAAAAACCGCCAGTTGCTTCAGTAGAAATGTGGTCAATTCACTATCAAGTTTGTACCCATGAGTGACTGAATTTTATGTGGCTGATCTAATATTATAATGCATGTTGAAGAACTAACCAAATGGTACAGGGAACAAGAAGAATGGTCTAAATCGGTACAAGTTGGTATGACAAGAACCGATATCTGAGATTATTGGCACAAAAAGGGAAAAAGGAATGTGAATTTTAAAATTCAAATATTTGCCCAATAAAATCGCATGCAAAAAGGTAACAAGATATCTGACACAGATTCTGCTTCAGGCGTTAAAAGGAAAGAGAAAGGAAAAAGGGAAATCCATTGCTCTTAAAATCCGACGAAACTTGTCTCTTTCTTCAATCCAAATTTTTCTCTGCTTCAATCGATCGAAAACTAACCATGGTGCATGCGACCAGAAGAGGAAAAGTGGGGGCTAGCTCAACTCACCCAGCTCAGGCACCGCCGGAACAGAAACCGCCGCAATTGATTGATGATTCTAGTTCTGATGAGGAGGTACCACCACCCAGAAACCCTAATATTGTGTCTGATCAGATCTTGGGTGCAGACCACCAGACCAGCACGAATTCATTTGCAACGGCTCAAGAGATAGCAAATACGGAGCCGATTGATGAAGATCTAGCACAAGAGAAGGGAGATGATGAAGCTGAATCAGGTCGTAGATCTGTACCAGAAGAACAGCCTCCAAAACATCTGTCTGATCCTGAAACAGAAGAAATTAAAACCACAGAGTCACCAAAAGAAGGTAACAAGGAAGGTGATTCTATTCGTGTAGATAACCAAGGAAATCTGGAGGAGATAGGAGAAAAGGAGAAAGATGCAGTCGATGGTCTAGGAGAATTAGCCATGGTTGTAGTAGATCCAGTGAATATAGTTGAACCAACTGAGACAAACATTCAACCTGAAGAAGTTCCTAAACCTAAGAAGAGGAAAGCTAGAAAACAGACAGGATCAATGCCACATGTTAAGAAGGCTCGTGTTGAAGGATCTGATTCACAGAAATCTGTGCAGATGAAGTCCAAAAAGAGCACAGTTGCTAAGACTGAAACATCTAGCACAACTGGTGGGTCAGGAAAAACCAGAGTCAAACCTTTTGTCTCCAAACGATTCCCATCTCGCGAAGTGAAAGAAAGGTATGCTCTATTCAAGGAACGTGGAATTTTAGCTGAAAGAGTAGTAGATTTTGATGAAACAGATAAATGGGGATATCTTGGTCTGATAAACATAGGAATGCTGAGAAATTCTGTTGATGGGTTAGTCAGTTTTATTCCTGAAATTGTGAAAGAATTCTACACTAATCTGCCAGAATCCAGTGCTGATGGTAATGATAATGGGATACGTGTGTTCTTGAGGAAGCGAATGTATGAGTTTTCACCAGCTCAGATCAATGCCTGTCTAAGTATGGAACCCTTAAGCAATGATGAGATCAAGAATGATGCAAAGATTGATGGAGTCTCGGCTGATTCAATTGCTTAGTACCTCACTCAAGGTCAAAAGAAGACATGGGCAGGGATGAAATCAGTTGATCTTCCTCCAAAGTATGCTGCATTGACTATATTAGCTGCTTCAAACTGGTTCCCGTCTACCCACAAAAACCATATATCTGAAGACAGAGCAAGGTTGATCTACAAAATAGCTCATGGCATCCGGATTGACTTTGGGAAACTTGTGTACAAACAAGTGATGAGCTTTACCACTGATCCGCAGAATGATCGACGTTGGCTGATATTCCCAAGAATCATCTCAGCAGTTCTCGAATCACAGATTCCACCTCGCACATTTGATGGAGAAGAACTTGTTGGTCCTGTGCTATACAAAAAGGATCCTCGCAGTGGTGAAGCCTTTCTTAAAAAAGAGGCTGAGAAAAAGAGACAGGAAGTTGCAGCTGGTAAACGCAAGGTAGGCTCAACATCTCGCACAAAAGATCGATCACAGGCCACGACATCTACTCAAAAGGAACCTGTGGAGATTCTACAACTTGGCTCAGTCAGAATGCCGATCAAAACCTCAATAGATCAACTCTCTGTTCAAACTGCACTACAGGACATAGCTGAGGGGATTCAGAACCTGAGTGATGTAGTCTTCCATCTACGAGACATAATTCGAGGTAAGTTTTCAATTCCTTTCGCGAGGTCATTTGCTTAGATATAAGTTTTTTTAACTTGTATGCTCTCAAGCAGGGGGAGAAACAGAAGGGGTTGACAAGTCAGATCACGATGAGGAGTCTCCTGCTGCCACAGGAGATGATGACTCAGATGAGATGACCTCGAGTGATGCTTAGGATTATGGGGGAGTATGGGGGAGTTACTGTGTGTGGGGGAGTCTTTGTGTGGGGGAATCTTTGTTTTGTGTTTTGCGAATGGATGTTTTTGCTAGAGTTGAACTCATGTTTGCGGTTTTTAATAGAGTTGAACTCATGTTTGCCTGGTGTGTTTAGAACTCATGGTTTGATTAAGAAGTGATATTTTGACTTATGATGCGTGATCAAACAGTTTTGCTTCGGCTATATGCACGTATGAGTTTTTCCTTTGAAGTATAGGTACTTGAGAGTCATACAAGCTAAAAAAGGGGAGATTGAAGAAGCACTGAGCTACGGCATGAGTTACAACAGGAGCTGAGTCAACCAGCATGTGCAACAGTAACTGAGTCAACGATAGAAGACGTGAGCTGGAACGAAGAAAGAGGGAAGTACTAGAAACAAGTAGCTGACAAGGACAAACCTAAAGATGAGTAGCTGAGCTGGATATGAAGATCAGTGAAGATACTCAAAGGATGAGCACCGAAAAGATTTTAGGAAAATATGTTTTTTACAAAGATGAAGAAAAATGAAAATATGCCTAAAAGAGTTTAGGAAATATGCCAATAGAAATAAGGCAATTGTACGATGATCTATAAGTATAAATAGATCATCTAGGGCATCTGTGCTTGGTGCGCCTTTAGAGAGAGATTACTTTTAGCAAAAGTTAAGAATTCTTAAGAGAGAATTAGACTTGGTGTTAAGGGTGAATCTAGAAGGCTTTGAGATCATTGATAGATCGAGAAGCAAGAAAAAGACTAGGTTGTTAAGGTGAAACTTTTGTTTGCTTTGCAATAAACAGTCTTGAAAAAGAATACCCTTGTATCACATCTTGTATTACGTTGTGTCTCACATTTTCAGATTCACCAATGACAAATATAGCATAAATGACAATTACTCTATAGAGTTCTAAATATTGGACAATGAGTTGGAAAAGACCTTTGCACTGATTTATTTTAAAAATATATGTTTTGCAAAATTAAAAGGTGGCAAAAATAAATGAATGTACCACAAACGGCCCCATGCAGAATTCAGAATTAACGTTGCTCGTTGCTGTCACGTGGGGAGGTTAAGGTTCCCCTGCCACTTCTCTTCTGTATTGTCTATTCCAACAGTTAGTTTGTAAGAAAAACGAAGCACATAATTTTACAAATGTATTCCAAACGTGATTAATTCGATTATATTGTTCAAAATTATATGAACGTCAGGACATTGTTGTATACATTGACCTTCACTAATATAGACTTCATGAATGATTTGGTCGATAAGATATAGACTTCATGCATCAAAGGTATACTTACAATTTTGTAAACGTAAGAAAAAAATCAAGCTCGTGGTGATCTTGAAAATTTTGAACGATGAAAAGAAGATAAGGAGAATGAGATGCTTAACAAAAAGATGCAATCAAAATTGACAGGCAGTAGTACAATAATGTGAAGTAGTGTGTCGATAGCTGAGTTGTCTATTGCCCAATTTTGACAGTTAATATTTTGACCCTTTTTTCTTCTATTCTACCATGTTTCAACTTAATAATTAAGGCTTTAGAAAGTAGAAAATAAACTTACTAAGCAATTGATTGGCTCCTTTTCCATCAAATTGATCAGGCTCCACATGCAAAATGTTACTATTTCATGACCATTTCGGTTATCTTTACTTTATCTTCATATTCTTGATTTCTTTTTATAATGAGATGGATTATGTTGACAGTATTAAGAATGTCATGTGATATAATTTCATGCACTTTATGCCTAGGATATGTAGACAATTTGCTTGACTAATTGGTCTTTCCTTATAACCTAGGGATGATGTTGTTTATTAATCATCACTTTGCTTGTGCATGATAATTTACTCTCCAATGATCGATTCCTCCTAGAAGATCACATCAAAGGCCCTAAGTTTGAGTTATCAGGAAAGATAATTAAAAAATCTACACGAATTTGTGTTTTGTAGTGTTAAAAGTTAAAACCCTAATCACAGTTGATTTCAAACCACGAAACCAAAACAAAACAAAGGATTGTGCTGTTTTTAGCGTTAAATTATGCTACTACGTCTTCAGTTTACATATTACCAATTGAAAAATGAATACATTCAAGTTTGGACCATTCTTATATATGTAACTCTGGCTTCGTGGCCCCGACGGCTAACTTGATATATCGACCATATATCATTTACACCAAACAAGAAATTAAATTGTTTAGTGGTGGCCCTATGCTATAAAATCTAGAGAACCTCTCTTTGTAACCAATTATTCTTTTTACGACACCAAGCATCATCAGTAAATTTGGTTGACTTGGAAGTTTAAACTGCGTTTGGAAGGAGACCATAAAATATATATTATTCTTACGACAATTTTCTGTTATTAATTTTTAATATAGACATTAAATCAGAAAGAAATTTAAAAAGGAAAAACGAATATGATTCATAAGAAAGCAATGAGATATGTGTAGTCAGTTTTCTAGTATCGAATCTCAACTTCTTGTTACGATTGAAACCCATTTCACATTGTAAAATCTAAATTAATAACTGTTAAACCTTGTTTTCAAATCAATACATTAGCGCATATTCTTCACATGCATTCTCTGTACGCATATTTACATTATGTCACCTACTTATAGTAGATATTTAATCCGAATTATGCATGGATGATGTAACTTAAAATAGAGATAACAAATTAATAATACCACAGAAAGATGATTAATACATTAATATTAGTTACAAAGTGTGGCATATATATAAATCTTTTACTAACTAAAGGTTTAGTTTTATAAACTGTATTTAGAAAGAAAAAAAAAACTTCAAAACACTCGAAATGTTGGTCAATTTTGTTCATTATTCTTTCTTATTCATTTTCGTTTTCTATAGGAAGATGCATGTGGTATACATACAAAAATAATAGAGCATTAAATCTTGATCGTATTTTTATTTTACATAAGATGCTAATAAACTTTATACCTTAGTACATGAAGAGAAAAAATGAGTGAAATTAATGTTCAAAAAAATGAGTGAAATTTTGTGGTCCAGCAACTTAAGCACACCTAAGATCCTTCCCCACTCTTGTGTTTGGGGGTCCTTTACTTTCACTTCTTCCTCTTCTCCCCCTTGTTCCATCTTTCATGTGAGAGAGAGAGAGAGAGAGAGTAATATTTTGCAGATGAGTATGAGAAGGAGCAACACAGAAGATGAAGAAGATGATGATACTTTTGAAGAAGAAGAAGAAGAACAAGAGGCTTCGGAGAAGAAGCTGAAAGGCAAAGCTACAAGTAGTAGCAGTAGTAGTGAAGTTTGTCAGGTCGAGAGATGTACTTCGGACATGAGCATAGCCAAACAGTACCACAAACGACACAAAGTCTGCGAGTTTCATGCCAAAGCTCCTGTTGTTCAGATCTCTGGTCGTCACCAACGTTTCTGCCAACAATGTAGCAGGTAATTAACATCTCTCTGTCATCAACTATCTTCAACAACAACCAAAAACAAGAAAAAAAGAAAGATGAGACATTTTTAACTTTGGTTTTTAAGGTTTCATGAGCTCCGTGAGTTTGATGAAGCCAAGCGGAGTTGCAGGAGACGCTTAGCTGGACACAATGAGAGAAGGAGAAAAAGCACATATGAATAAAAGGTCTCAAGGTTAATGAAATAGGCTTTGCTTGCTTGCTCTCTTCTGTCAGTCTCTTTTAGTTCCTTGTAATCTTCTGTGTGTGTGTGTGTCTCTGTTTCTCCAAACCGCCTGCAATCAAAGCTATCTGTTAAACCTAAGACATCAATAAATGCATTGAGACCAAGTAAATGCTTGAAGGAACATGTGTAAGTGCCTTAAAAACTTAGGAAAATGTTTATTCAAGCCAAGATCTTAAACTAGACCAGGAATCTGTATATGTTTTTCATTGTAGTTATAAGATCCGAAAAGCGGTTAGAATGCTAATCCTGATCACGTTTGATTCCCAACATTTTCATTGAGAGCTCCCAAGCGACGATTGCTGCTGCATTAGCAGGGAATGCTCTCATGATGGTTGGACCCAAACCCTGCATAGAATCCCTTGAGTCCAGCCCTCTTGTGAATCTGCAAAGAGATGATTTTAAAGTCAAAAACACTATTGCATTGTATCGGTGTATAGATTCAGAGAGGCAAGATGGCTGACTGACAGATCCCAACACTTTCAAAAGATTTGTCTGGGTAGCTTTGTCTGGAGTGGTCTGGATAATGGATTTTGCTGACCAGCACTGTATCATAGGAACAGTAGCAATAATCTAATAAGCTCGATAACAACAATTTTCACGACAGAATTCATGAAACACACAAGAATGATTCTTACAGCTATGCCTCCATGACCACCGGTGAGAACTCCTATCCCTATGTCTACCAAGTAACCATCTTTCAGCTTAGAACCCTCCAATCTCGAGTGGATGTGATACCATAAGTACTCATAGACAGTAAAAAGACATAATTTCCAGAACACTCTTAATAATGTCGCCATTCCAGTTACCTGAAAGATATCTCTATCAGCCTAAGTGTTCGGTTCTATGTATAGTATTTCACCCCTTCGTTTTTAACAGTCTGAACAGCACAATCAAGAGGACTGTTGTATCTAGGGATGTTAGGAACCAAAGAATATGTGCCTTGGATCTGCATTCTACACTGAAGAAAACAACGAATGTCCTAAAACATCAAAGATATTAATCGAACATAATACAAAACTAATAATACTAATAGCTCTGGAGATTTCACCTCTACTAGCTCTGTTGGACATAATACAAAACTAATAATAGCTCCACCAAACATAGCAGATGGAACAATTATTTCTGGTCGTGGCCCATCATCTCCATCAGTTCCCTTTACAAGAAAACAAAAAGATGCAAAATTTGGAAACTGGAAGAAATAAAATTACTTGAAATACAGTGAAAGATCATTTGGCCTTACACGCAAGAACAGCTTTGCCTGGGAGTATATTCCAAACATCAATGAACTTTCAACGGCCATTCCCAAAAACGACGATGTCGCTCCTCTATAAAGTCCTTTGACCTGAAAATGACTTCAAGTCATCAAAGAAAAACTTGTATCAAGCCAATCAAGTGATGATGGATCATGTAAGTTTCCATTAACATTGGAAATAATCCAGAATTTCAAGAACTAAATATGTTTGCAGGATGCTAGAGTAAAGGAGAGAAGCAGAGATGTTCATATTCCCAACAACAAAAATAGGTAACAATTACTAATACATAAGTGATATGTGCACACCAATGCATCCGTAATTAGACCAAACCACATGAGCAAAATTCACCAGCTGAGTATAGAATTGATGTACGAGATCATAATCCCTCGAATGGAGCATGAAACACATGTATGTATAAACTGGATAAACACAGATGTGAAGAAGAAAAAATCGAAATTGGGATTGAAAATTGAGTACCTTGACGGTATCGAAACTGTGGCGAGACCAGCCATCATTCCGGCGACGTATTACTTGTAAAACCCCTAAACCTTCTCCCATCGTCGTCTTCCTCCGCTCTCCCACCACGCGATGGAGCAGAAGAGTTTTTTGTTTCTTTCTTCTTTTTAATATAATCAACGGTTTTGAATTTCATCGAAGAAAAACAATCAAGGAGGAAACATTGGAGACTAAATTCAAAGTTCGAGCACAGAGTTTACTGGTGCTAGTAACACGAAACGAAATCCATGTTTACCTTTGCTTAGTTAGACGAACAAACAAAAGCAACATAGCCGTCTTAGCTCAGTGGTAGAGCGCGTGACTTTTAATCCCGTGGCCGTGGGTTCGATCCCCACAGACGGCGAATGACTTAACAAATTATTTTTTCTGAAGACTGAAAGTGCTAATATTTATAACTGTAAGATTCTTTCCTCGAAAGAACCCAACCCATATCAGCTTAAGAGCCATTTGATTTTGGATAATAACACATCGATCATGGTTGCAACCGTTCAAGAACACTAGCCTTTGGTCAAAAAAATCTTGGCCGAGATGTATTTTATATCAGCTAGTATTTTATACTCTTCTCAAATCATTTTGTAGTTTCTAATCTACTTCACTGAAGTTATGAATGTTGACTGGATTTGCTTAGAATCGTTGCACTGCCAAACATTCACATCTTGGTGTAGTGTATATATGTTGAATCTTCATATCCTTTTTGATATAGTTATGTTATGTTGCTAGTTCTGAGCAAAATATGAAGCTGAATACTGTGACAAAGCTACAAAAAAAGAGTATGCTAAAGTTGCATTGGGATAGAGATCGTATGAACCGAAGTTAAGAACCAAAGAATCTGCATCAAAGGTCGTCTCAGAATGTCCACTACATCCATATATCTTCATGTAATTAAATCACTATCATAGTTAGCTTGTGCACACAAACGACTCTTCTAACCAAGATTATTTAAAATTTTGTTATGTAATGAAATAATGGTATGAGACCCACTACCAACCATAGATATGTCATCGAGCACACATTGATAGAGTGTAGATATGGTTTGAATCTTCTTATCCTTATTGATAGACAAGTACAAACTACTATTAAATCACTATCGTAATTGATTGTCGTGACTAATCATGGTTAAATTTTTGTTATATAATAACGATATGAGCCCCACTAATTAAACCATAGTTGACATAAAAGTTCCATTATACTAACCATAGTTTCTTTAGTTCCATTACTAAAAGCTAAAAGCTAAAAGCTAAATATATCAATTACCGAACAGTAGATACATTACAAGCAATGTTTTTAAACCCGACCCGGACAACGAACCGGACTGTCTACCGGATCACCGGGTCACCGGGTCAACCGTGGATCAACCGCGGGTCAACCCCGAGTACAAAACTAATGAGATTTATATATATATATTGATGTGTAGTCTTTTTAATCATACAATACACCATTTGGACGAAGGTTTGTGAATGATTTGTGAGGCTGTCGTAGATGAAACGTTTATTGTTTCAAGTTTTCAATTACTAAATCTAAAACTCTATATTTTATCACAATAAAACTTTTTTTAGTTTAAAAGGTTTAAAAAAAAATTACTATGCGGGTTGATCGGTTCGACCGGTCCATCGGATCGTAAATAAACCACGGATTTTTACGGTTTTTTTGGGTTTTTAACTAAGCGGATTTTGCACATAACCGATCCGGAATGTTTACCGGATCACCGGGTTTACCGGTTCGACCGCGGGTCCGGATCGGGTTTCAAAACACTGATTACAAGAGTCGACATAAAAAAATACATTACAAGAAACATGAGGACGCATCACTGCCGTTGAAAACCAAACCAGATGGTGGAAATCGAACGGTCACTAACAACAAAACAAAGAAAGAAAAATAATACAGTACAGCCAAAAACTGAAAATTACATGTGGCGAACGCGTGAGCTACTATACTACATCACCGGCAGGTCACTCCCTCTCGGTTCAGCGGTGCTTGCTCCTGGTATCATCGCTGTAAAGCCTGCCAATCACAACGGTTAAAACATTATAGATCTGATCTGAACGGTCCGATCAACGATCACAAAACTCTAGATATAATTATAAGAAAAAAAGTTTTAGTACCAGTCGTAGACGGTGGGAGAGTTTGGGTGAGAGGGCTTGTCGAAGAGGTTAGTACCCATTCCTCTGGTGGCGATGTTACTTCCTGGATGAAAGACACTCCTCCACACGTTCTCCTTACGGGCAGATCCTGGCGTCGTCGGAGTTCCGGGACTCCCTGCGGCCGCCGGCATAGCCTTGCTGCTGCTCCCTTCTCCTACACCTTTTGAAGATCACATGATTAACTTTTAGTTAAATCGTATATGGACCTTTGGTCCCGAAGGTTCAGAACTTGTTGGTCAATACAAATATATATATAGGTGTACCTTTGATCTCAATGGGTTGGGCGTTGATCTTGTTGCGGAGGCGGCCAAGGCCATGCTCCGGCTTAGGTCCAGCAACAGTTTCATCCCACATCGTTTTTTCTTTGTTTTTTTTTTTCTGTTGATTTTAGCAGTAAAGGATGTCAAGTGTGGTATTTACTCAGGGATTCCTCATCTCATTTATAGACGAGACCCGTAGTTAAAAGTTGTAACTATTTCTCAAAATATCTTTTTCCACACATGAAATATCTTAGAGAAATAACAAAAATTAATAGGAAGTTCGAGTATTTGCATAAAGTAGAATTTATCTAAACATATAGCATTAACATAAGTTACCATAGTGTTTAATAAAAATCACGTTAACCTAAATACTAATAACATATTATTTTTAACCTATCACACAATGCAATGAATTGCAATTTCTCACTTGTTATTTGCACAAGTTCTTTCAGCTTTTTTGTTTTGTCTACTAAATCTCTCGTTCATTTCCTATTTACCAAATTAACCCAAACAGTATTTGCACAAGTTTTTTGTTTTGTCTAATAAATCTCTCGTTCATTTTTTCACCTTTAATCTATGTAAATTTGTTTGCAAATTGCAACTTCCAGTGCGTCAATTTAGAATCAAACACACTATTCCCTGCAAATTAGGATGCGAATAGTGAATTTTAAAAAGTAGTCCAATAAACGAATACGACCTTAATTTAAAGCATTAACGTTGTAATAAAACCGATAACCGGAGTGAGCAGTGAGGAGTTGTGGAAATATTATAATGCGATATATGGATAGAGATATGGATAGGGACGAAGGCGTCATCAAGTGGGACCTTAGATTAAAGTATGCTTTCATGGAAAAGTATTAGAGCATAAACAACGGCAGTTCTTAACGCCGGTTCTTAAAAAAAAAATTATAAAATATTATGTAGATCTCACGTGGACCCTATATAATAGTTAACATACGGTTTCTAAAAATTCTTATATAAAGACCGATTCTAGACTGTTCATGCCACGTGTCGGCTAGTCATTGGTCTTTTTTTTATTTTGTTTTTTTTTTTTGCATCTGAAAAAAAAATGAACAGCAAATGAATTCTAGAAAACTTTAAATAAAATATTAGCAGGTGACAGAACTACGCCTCGACCAAAACCATGTACATCCATGAACCCCATATTGAAGTTTTTAAGTATTTTTTTTAATAGATTTTTAATTGGTTTTAAATAGTTAAGAACTTTTGTTGTTTTTGTTCATCCATTGATAAACCCTTAAGTGGGTTTCTTAACCAAAAAAAAATTATTTACTTATTTAAACTAAGAACCCTATGTGGAGCTTGTGGAGATAACTATGGTTTTGATGAATTCTGGATTTGCTGTGACATGTGCGAGAAATGGTTCCACGGGAAGTATGTGAAGATTACTCCAGCTAGAGCTGAGCATATCAAGCAGTACAAATGCCCTTCTTGCAGCAACAAAAGAGCACGACCCTAAATGTTTTATTGCACTAGTCCTAGCTACTATCTTTCTATCCCCCTAAATTGTACAATGCACTTAACTCTGTTTGTTGTTCAGAGACAGTTAGTTTGAAGCATGTCCAGATTTGATTCCTCAATCCAGCTTTGTATAACTCAACTTGTAGTCTTTGGTAATATATGTTTCACAAAGGAATGATCAAGCTCTCAATATCTAAAGAACCCATTACAAATTGTATACAACTTGAAACTGAATTGCTTACACATGAACATCATAGAGATGGTGTTGCCTTCCAACAATCTCTCCAAATGCACTCTGGATGCTCCATCCATCTTCTGCAAGACACAATTTTTACACAAAACATCTATTTAGTTCTGGAATCTCTCAATCGTTTAGTCACAAATGAATCTTCTAACGCTGATCCTTGAGAGTTCCGAAACTAATAGAAATGTCTGAGAATCAAGATATCCAGAGAAGCTAAGAAACACAGTTGGATGATTCAGTTAAATCTTAAAACACACCTCTTTGGTCAAGCTCCACAACATGAGGAACCTGATCCAACTCTCTGAACACAGATTTTGCTCTCTTGCAATACCTGTTCACCCAACCAAGGATTCATAGTCATATATTTTAAGTGATCTCACTGCATAACTCTAAAAAAGCCAAAAAGTTAAAGCAATAGAACAAATACACATCACTTAACTGAGCTCCCAAATGTCCATAACAAAATCGAACTTGATTCCCACATATATATAGCTCAACATCTACTTCAAACCATTTCTAAGGAGACAAAGCTAGGCCATGAAGAGGAATATAATTGCATTCTAGTTCGACAAAGATTCACATATGCAATGTGTTCGGTTAAGTACAACGAGTCATCAGTCAAGTGTCAACTGACAAGATCTAGAAACAAAAACGTAAATTGAAAGCACCCAAGATCCAATATTTCTAAAACCCGGACGATCAATGATTAAAATGGCCAGTAAGAGAGACATACGGGCAGTAGGATTTGGAGAAGATGACGATCTTGTGGGAAGAGATAGTCTTCTGAACAAATTCGGCTTCTGGGGATGAAGCTGAAGAAACCATAGAAATGGATGAAATTACTGTGACGAGCAACATTGCCATCGAGAAAGATTTGATCATTTTCATGGCTCCCTCCCTTCTTCTTCCTCTTCCCACTCAGATTTGCATGATCGAAACTCGAATCTGTAAATGTGTGACCGAAAGAAAAAAAAAGGTGAATGGGTGTGTGACAAGTGGTTAAGAAACGGTTTCTAAAAACCCTTAACTAAGGATCGGTCCTTAACGTTTATCCTCTATTTCATTTTTTTAATCTAATTCTCCTAAGAACATGTGCATAAATCACACTAAGATCCTTCAATGTACCTGCTCTAAGGGTTTGAATATTTTCCAAATCAAAATGCAGATTTTCTGCAAATTGGAATAACTGCATTCATCTATTAAATACAGAGCAAAAATATATTAATAAAGTAAATTTTTAACTGCATTTAGATCAATAAAAACAGTACAAAACAGTAAATAAAAAAATAGATAAAGACTCCAAAAATTATATGTTTCATCCAAATCAGCACAATCGAAATTTTATAATTTTTAATAGTATTTTTATCTATATTATTAGGTTTGTATTTTATATTTTGGTTACTATTCAAACCCTAAAACAAGACATACTCAGAATCTTTTTTTAATTATATATTATTAATATTTAAAAAAGCTGAAATTTAATTTGAAAATTGGATCAGTTACACCCACGATTTTTTTCGGGCAAAAACCAAACAATAACGAAACAAAAGCATAGACGAAATCACCGAAAAATCAATACAAACAAAAAAGAGAAAGCTGGAAAGTAGACTAAAGCCCTAAAGCATCATCTTCAACGGATCCAAGCAGCCACCGACATTCACTACACCAGATTTCGCCTACTAACTGGCAAGTTCAAACCTGATTTTCAGCTTCCTCGCAATGGAGCTTCCGTGGCGGCGGCCACTCTCGGGACCGTCCCACGGCCACGTAAATCTCTCTCCCAAATAAGATCGACCCTTAAACCGCCGACACATTGCTCGCCTCCTCCGCGCACACCAACCAAACTTCAATCCGGCTAAAAACCACCACCGCCTCAGACACGGAACCGCCTTAGACACACGGAACTACCATCCTCCGAACTATCCGCCGCCGTTGAAGACCGCGTCTTTGACAAAAAGTATAATCCCTGACCCCCTAAAAACGAAGAGCCTCTTCTCGAAGCATTTGAGATATTGAGTCCACCCACCGAGTCTCTCCACCATCCTCTAACGGAGAACATCACCGTCAGACAAAACCAAGAGCCTCTTCCGTCATGGAGCTTCCGTCGAGACTATCCTTTCTAAAAAAAACCCTCCTAACGCCTCAGAGAAGAAGTAGTGAGGACCCGGAGCCTCTGCCGTGCAACAAGACCGTCGATGAAGGTCGAGAACAGCAAAAAAAAAGTAAAGGATACTCCCTCACTGACCGGAAGAAGCACCGGGAGCCGGAGGAAGCCTCAAACCGACAAGACACAAAGTAGATTTTTTTTAGAGAGAATTGGGATAGCGCGTATATCTAACCACTCCAGAAATTCGTCTTCTAAAGATAATCTCGCTCAGAATCTTCTTAAAAGCCTTCAAAATGTGGATAGAAAAAATGTTTCATAAACACAGAGATGGAAACAGTGCTGAAGACTATTTCGAGAAGCTTTACAAGTCTGATGATCCGAAGAAGGATGACTCCCTCTTAAGTTGGAGTGCAAACCCAAAGTTATTAAAGCTCATAATGCTGTTTTGGGGGAAATCAGTTATTGCGGAGAAAATAAAAATTGCAACTTTTGATATTAATTCCGGCATATGCCTTGGACTTGATGGCATGACGGATCACTTCTTCCAATCGTGATGAGACGAAGTAGGAGGCCCCACCCCTAATCAGCTAATATTTATATGTAGAAACCTATAACTATAATAAATAAATTTTCCAACATCTACCATGATAGAATGAACATGCACAAAGCTAATCACTAACAAATCTGGTTTTGTACGCAAACAAAGAAACATGATCAAGAACGTACCTTAATCAACATCATTATGTTTCTTTCTCCTTTCCTCTTCATCTGGTTCCAAAGAAAACCACCAACACAAACTAATAACTATATAATATAAGCTCATCTCTATCAAATTATTTCTATTTGGATACAATCAATGAAAAATAATCCATTATCTTTCTAAGCGTGAAAGCGTTGTTTTTAAGCATTAACCAAGCTTTGATGAGTTCTACAATGTATACAAATTTCCTCTGCAAAGCTCCATGTTCCAACCTTCTTCCATTATTGGTAAAGGATAAGAATGGAGATCCAAATCAATTAGACGATTAAGTCCTAATTGAGGAAAAGGAGGATGACATAATTTACAAGAATATCATCAGTTTGCAATCATGCCACCTATTTAAGGTGGCGTTTGATATGATGATACCTTACAGATTAGCGCAATTTTTCATGTAACCGTGCAAATGAACAGAGGAATTCTCACATTAATGCAATACTTTACTACTTAGGTTTTTACCTGCTGAAGTGTTTAAGAAGAAACTCACCTCGACAAGCTTCACAATTCTAGGTTTAGACATAGTAAAATATTTCTCAACCGACTTAGTGTTAGTCGGCACCTGATGGAACTGGACAACACCGCTGACTATCTTTTCAGCTGCTTTTTTAACTACCATGTTATGCACATCTTTGGTAAGACGACCTTCACGCCAAACTGGTTTCAACATGTCTTTAATGTTTTCCACAATTGCAGTCCGGAATTGTCTCATTACTTTCATTCCTGCGTCTGAACTCACTTCACCATCTATTTCATCTGATTTCAACACCTTTTGACGTGAAGTTCCTCACTTCTACGCCAAGATTTGTGCCCTGCAGGTTTGCTTCTTTTTAAAACAACTATATTCTCTGCCGCTGCCAAAGAAGAAACCTCTTTGCTTGGTGTTGTTGCATCATTTTGATCAACCACTGAAATAGCCACCCCTTCCACTACTCCATGTGCTTCCAAATTCTTCCTCGCCACAGTTTCTTGGTATTGATTTTGGCTGCATGAATTGCTTTTATCATCATTTTCGCAATCATGTGCTTGGGACCACTAGCAGAATCACCATCTTTCTGCTGGCCGGACTCTTTTTCTGTGCATCTTTCCTCTTACTTGACGATGTAGCATTAAGAGATATGTCTTCTGGATTCTCTATATCCGTGAAAGGATCGTAGAGGGCATCAGATGAGGGAAGTATATAAGGTGGAATTGTGAAAGATGCTCGAAAAGGTTCAGAAGGTTCCCAATCATTTGAAGAAACTTTCTCCTTGTTGCTAGTCGTGTCGACTTCTGCATCTTGAACGGATGCACCAAATATCTCTAGCACCACTGTTAGTGATCCAGATCCATTTATATCATTTCTGTTTTTGAAATGCCCCAAGGGAGAAGCATATTGATTCATAGGAACAGAACTGAAAACGGATCATGTCCAGGCTGGTCTGGAAGTTCCCATGTTTGTTTGTCTGTTTGTCTATAGGAGGTGATAGAAGATCCATGTTCTTGAACAAAACTGATTCTCAATGGGAAGGAACTGATGCTATTTACAAAAACAGGCATGTTGCCAGTGAAAACAGCACCACCATTTTGTAGACTCCCTCTTCCCATGTTTTCTAATGAAGGCATAAAGCGCATCTGGTTCGTGAAAGGAAAAACCCTCTGACCACCTGATGGATTCACCAAAGATGTCACACCATTTTCATCTAACAGGGAAAATCTTACACTTTCTTTGCTCTACAATTGTCTTCTTTCTGAATGAACATAAGTGAAATAAATCACCAGTTGATTCATGATACTTCCTATAAGTATTCACTTGCCTAGGCTATCATATCACAATCTCAAAAGAATAATCTACCTCATGATACTACATACCTTCAACAGACTGGACACCACTGGTTACAACCATATTATTCTTCACGTGTTGCTGATTAGTGCGATTACGGTTCTCGTTCACACCACCCTTAGCGAAAAACTTGTAGGGAAGTGCTGCACGTTTTTTTCCTGGTCCATTCCCCAACGGAAAGCTTTACGCCGGAGCAGAAAATCTGAGAACCGAATATGTCAGTATAAAAATCTCCAAACATATAGAAGGTCAACCCTCAACCTCTCTCACTAACCTCCTACTTAGCTTCAGTAAAAACTTTTAAAAAATAGCTATACCTTGACAAAACTTTGCCTTTTTCATCTCCCAACAAAATATTCTTCATAGTGTTTCTAGAAATATTAGGTTGTGAGTTTATGATCTTTGTTTGCTCATCAGAATGCTTCTTCACATCTACATGGGCAGGAAATATGAGAACCGAATCTGTCAGTCTAAAAAGCTTCAAACATGCAAATTACAAAAGGTCAACCTTTCTACACTAACTTCCTACTAAGAAGAAGAAAAATTTGCTATACCTTGACAAAACTGTGCCTTTTTCATCTTCCAACATAATATTCTTCCCACTGTTCCCAGAAATATTAGGTTGTGAGTTTCCAATTGAATCGTTTATGATCTTTGATTGCTCATCTGAATGCTTCTTCACATCTACATGGGTCAAGTTATTAAAAAGGCGATATAAACAAGCACAATCCTAATATATACATATAATTATAACTAAATCTAGTTAATTTCAAAAACCCTTTCTTTAATATATGCCTGCAGATGCTCTCCTGCTATCATCCAATTCATAAGCAGAGCAAAGAGTTAATTGCAATTGTAAAGAGGTGTTTCCATTAATTAAGTTCACCAACTCGAACGAAAAATCAACATCATCGTGTGAAAAAAAAGATCACGAAATCAAAATACTAACCGTTCTGGATATCAGAAGCTTTAATTGGTGTAGCGAGCAATCCAGATTCTCCCGCGATTGTATGTTGTGCATGTACTTGGACCTCGTCATCGTCAATGTCCATATCGGAATCAGACATCTCAAAGCTTTTAATAGCACGTCTTCCGGCGAGCGACAATATAATTTACTGCGGCGTGATAAAAAAACCAAGCTCAGGTGAGTCTATCGAGTCTTGTGATCCCCGATAATACGTTTGGTATAGCGACTAACCCATATATTCCTAAAACAGTAAAATATCAAAATATTTTTATTTTATGCAAGGCATATATATTCCTAAAATGCAAGGCTCATATATATTCCTAAACATGAGCAAAACATCGTAACCGTCTCTAACCAAAACAAACCAAAAGAGAACTGAATCGAAAACGTGAAGCGTATTGGAAATTCGAAAATATTTCCAGGAGGTATCGAAGGCCGTTGGGATGAACAATGAAAAAGTAGAGTTTTTGTGGTCGTCCAATGAAATTTAGGGCAGACACTTCTCTAAATTTTTTGGACATTGTTCGCAAAAACAAGCTCCCCAAACTGTTAAGGTAACTCCTCTTAAATCTTCTCTATACATGCTTGGGTATTTAGGGAAACGATGGGACCGAATGAGTCTTTTCGTTGTCCTTGCATGTGTATGCAGATTATGGAATGTTGTGAGCTAGACCGATAAACTGAGTGTTGCCCATATCCTTTATGCATGCATACACTGTAGATATTTTCTTCCTCGTGGTACTTGTATAGTTTCATATGTATTTTGGATGTATTTTTCTTTAGATTCATGAATTGTATTGTACGTCCCGACCACTATCATTTGCATTCATAAATTTCACACTCTCTTTTAGTCTGTAGATTCACCTTCGTCTGACGGCTATTGCTTAGTGCGAGAGATTCAAAAAACTTATTTATTGTGATTTTTATTCTCTCACACTCACACATACCAAAAATCACTTTCATATAAATAACACATCTTTCAACTATTCTAATTCAAGCATACTTAATTCTAGAATTTTCTGTGGACAAGTAACCGAAAATATAAGTGCACTTTATTGACTTATAGTCAAATCAATTATTTGAGATGTCTCCGCATATACCAAAAATCAACATGTTTTAATCACTTTCACTCACAGAGCGCAACATCTTTTTTGCACCAAAATCGTTATCCTTAGCGGTGTGAGCCCACATGACTTTACACATGTTTTCAGATTCGGTGTTAATACAAGTTATAACGCTCCGATCGCCATTGTATGTGGGTCCACGTACACTACTAGTCTGTGGGCCCACCCTTTTCCAAAGGTTTAATGATCCTATAATTACCATGCGATTCTTCCATGTGATTTATGCTCATTCACACGAAATTATAAATCAATTTCCGATAAATCACCTTTTTTTATTGTCAAGTTTCCTGGGCTTCCAACATAAAACTAATTGGTGATAAGTGGATTGTCCCAAGTCCCTTATATATTAGTAAAGATCTCTTCCCACTTCCAATGTAGGACGATTACACACTCTCTAGAGATTAAGACCTCGTGGCCCATTAATCTCTACAATATCTCAATACCTCCCCTCGAGATAATGGCCCTTCTAGCCATTAACCTCGACAGACCATCAATCCTAAGGTCCGATGGCACGAGCCATTTTTGGGCCGGGTTACGAGAGTGTGTGGATCAGGCTCTGATACCATGTCAAGTTTCCTGGGCTTCCAACCTAAAACCAATTGGTGATAAGTGGATTGTCCCAAGTCCCTTATATATTAGTAAATGTCCCTTTCCACTTCCAATGTAGGACAATTACACACTCTCTAGAGATTAAGGCCTCGTAGCCCATTAATCTCTACAATATCTCAATATTTATCAACTGCGACTTAACTTCAGAATTTTTTATGGACAAATGACCAAAAAATTAAATAAATTTTGGTGTTATACGCAGTAAAATTAATTATTTTAAGTCTCTCTACGTTTATTTATGTTACATGAATATATTGATTTTGTATTTAGACTCATAAACAAACTGATAATCTTGTCGCATTTTAGGCTCTAGATTTTTTTTCTATTTGACATGTTATGTATTAAACGTAATGTTAAATTTTGCAAATTAAGTACTCCGTTATTGAATTTCAGAATCAGTTACAATAGCTTTGAATGTTTGATATTGATTACACCCTCATATATAGTAGGAGTACTCTGTACTCATCACCATCGATCTCATGGATATCGGTTGGAGACTCATGGTATCTACCATTTACAACAAGCAAAGCATCCCGAACAGTCAATATGTTTCTCTTCTTATTTCATACCCATCTTCCTCATCAGCTACTTCGTACTTCTTTCTAACAGCAAAGCTTCTAGAGCAACTGGAGGCTTCACTTGTCTCTTCTCGCTTATCCATGTCATAAGTCAGCTCACCTACGTCAACAACACTTGGATTCTTCTTGTTTTAATGATGGTAAGATATATGATATCTATCAAATGTCCTAGTGTCTAGCTTTGTTTATCATCACTTTAGCTGTAATGATGAGTTTTGAAGACAAATGGCACAGCCCATATATGACGGGCTCATATATCAAAGGCCCATACAATAGACTCCTCTCTTTTTCTTTGACGTGGTTGCCTCGACTGCCTTCGCTTTCTTTTTCTTTTTAAAAGAAAAGATAAGAGAAAAAATGTAAATTCCACTAAAGGAATAATCAGAAGTCTCATCATAAGTCGGATCTTCGTTCTAGGGCTTTCTCAGAGAGCACATTTTCCATTAATTTTGTTCTTCGGAGATTCTTCAGTCCCAATGGCGTCGAACATCAGCGAAACTTCTCAGCAAAGACCCCGGCAAAGAAACGGACCGCCTCCACCGCGGCGACAGGGGAGAAATCCGCCGCCTCCGCAGCGTACTCGGTACCAGCCACAGCAGCAGACGACTCAGGGCCCTCAGGAGAAGAAGAAACCGGTTTTCGTTAAGGTGGATCAGCTTCAACCAGGCACGAGCGGCCACACTTTGACCGTTAAGGTCGTCGATCAAAATTCCGTTCCTCAGAAGCCAGGCGCTGCTTCTTCTCACATCCGACCTACTCGGATCGCTGAGTGCCTCGTTGGAGACGAGACTGCTTCCATCCTCTTCACCGCTCGCAACGATCAAGGTTAGTTCATCCGATGATGCGTTCCATCCTCAAAGCCTTAACGATCCTGTGGAGTTTTAGTCTCTTTGAGTCTCTGTATTTCATCTCTGTTAAACCACTAATTGGCAGTCAATCATATTCCAAATGTGAATCAAAAGTCACCAAGATCTGTTCGTAGAGAGAAGACTTGATGCTTTGAATCCTTGTTAAGAGATTTCGTTTGTGAAAAATTGAATCTTTCTTCTGGAACTCACATTGATATTAGTTTGAGATTTTCTTGATCAAAGACACTCTCTAGGACCTCTTCTACTATGATATCCTCTAATTGGTTGGATCACTTGGCTACTTTATGCAATGATGGTCGTACTTGGTGCTAATACACGTCTTTGTTTCTTTTCTGGGTCTAGTGGACCTGATGAAGCCAGGAACTACTGTGAATCTCCGTAATGCAAAGATAGATATGTTCAAGGGATCGATGAGACTTGCTGTTGACAAATGGGGTCGCATAGAAGTGACTGAACCGGCTGACATAACTGTTAAAGAGGACAACAATTTGTCTCTTGTGGAGTACGAGCTCGTCAATGTCGAGGAATGATCTCTAGCCCCCAATGAATTTTGTTTTGTGGTCTGTATCGGTCCAAATGAAAAAGGGTGGGAGATTATGTTTATCCTATGATGTTGCACGTTTGCTATCTATCTACCACCGGTACGTTTATGTTGATCTTGGGTTTTGGTGCATGATCTGTCATCGGTATGTTGCTCTTTCAGTTGTGGATGCTTTTGTAACCTCTTCTCTGCTTTTGTATGGTCCTTGAGGCTTGAACAGAGAGGTTAATGGAAAAAAATTGGGTAAAGAGTTTTGTGTCTACAATATTGTCTTGACAATAGTCAAATACGATACTTCAAGTTTATATTTTCTGAGTGTGCAACACCACCAAAAAAGGAAGCAAGAATTGGGTCAAGAGTGGTCTTCTGGATCTTTGATTCGGTTTTACATATATTCGTAACTGAACTGGTCGTTCCTTGACAAATGTACTGGACAAAGGTTAAAAAACAGATCTTGTGACTTAAGAAGAAACATGACTCCAGATTCTTTACATTTTTAAAATGAAAACCTTCACTTCATCATCATGTTCCTGCACTCTCCATTTGAAAACCATCATGCATCATCGATGCTATCTGAGGAAATAGAGAAACATATATCAGCGAGAAAGACTTATTGCAGGCTTGCAGCATACATGAAAGTTCCTACTGGGATTCATGTGAAACACTATGATAAGAAGAATCCGAGACTTTTTTTTTACAAAGATGGTTGCTTTCTTGAATGAGAGAAACTATGGATCTGCTTTGAACTAAAATACTACAGGCCCTTTATTCCTGTAAGACCTAACTAACTCCAAGAAGAAGACATGATAATAAGCTTACATCACTCTTGTTGATTGTTCTTCAGATATCATCTTTCCCTAGAAAAGAAAAAAGTTGAGAATTCTCATTGTATGCAAGACAATTGAAATTCAGCTAAAGATTTGTCAAATTATAGCTACAGATATGCTGTGATACCACTATTCTCAATCGATTTATCCAACTACTCAAGCAAGATTAGGAAGGTAATGGGGAGATTAGATGGCAACGTAGTTCGCTACAACTTCAAGTTTCGTACCAAAACACTAACTCATAAGTGCATAAGTGTAGTATGTTAACTTGTGAATTTCTGCAAGGCCAGATATCGAAAATGTATAAGGAAGCCTAACACAGAACTACCTAACAACAATGTCCATGAAGAGTAAACCGAGCAAGCGAGCTAAAGGCAGAGAAATACAGAACTAATAAGAAATTCATCAAACCTGTAGAAGAAGAAGATGAGTGAGAATTACCTCCGAGGGTCCAAACGGAGCGACGTGAAACTGAGAGCATGGAATTGAGCAAGGATGAAGCAGTGGCCGTGTGGTACGGAAGCATCGTCTCCACGCAGCAGCTCAATGCTACCGGAGATCTTTTTTTCATTTCAGAATAGAGGATCGAAATCAGCTAACAAAGGTATAATCGACGTTTCGGAATCGCCTGGAGGAGAAAGAAAGGTTCAACTGTGTTTTACCTGAAAATACGGTGAGAGAGAGGGCTCGGTTTGGGCATCCTAAACGAGGATCGCGCAGAAGACGGCATAGGTGTATTCGACCGAAACGCCGCAGCGGTGGCTCGACCGGCACCGGAGCGGAGGAAGGATCTGGCGGCGGACATCGGAAGTTTCGGTTTCGGAAGAGGAAGAAATTTGGGTTTTTTGTAGTATAGGGTTTTGACTAAATTGGCGTTTTTTTTTTGCTTACTCAGCTTTTCATTTGTTTTTTTTTGTTTCATTGATAAGTATCAGAAAATATGAAGATTATTAGGTCTGATTGGTAAACAAAAGTGGAATGGGTATATTAAGTATGACTGGTGAACAAAAGCCGAATAATTATATTAGTTAGCAGAAATGGTAAGTAATCGAATAGTGTAAAACTATAAGAGAAAATACTTAGTGACAACGGTTAGCGAAGCGGTAGCAAGAAAACTGAAAGTAATCGTTATTATTGTCGCTTTGATAACGTTTTTGTAATCGGTAACAACTAAAACGATATACCTTTAATTGCATTGGTTAGAAGTTACAAATCAAACTCATTAGATGTTATCGGAAGCGATAAGCGGTTGAATAGTGCAAAACCGTAAAAAAAATTGTTAGTGAAAGCGGTTAGTTAAAGCGGTAACAAAAAATTGAGAATAAATATTTTAATGTAGCTTTTAATACTGCTTTATGATTGGTAACAATTAAAACGGAATACTTCTAACTGTAGTGATTAAAGGTTATCAATCAGACTCATTAACTCGTCATAGGCATCAATTCCATCGAAGAATTTTTTAACCAATATGAAGTTCCATCCAAGAATTGACAAGTTTTATCGGGTTAACCAAGGGGAGATAAGTTATTTTCGTTGGGAAGTTTTTAAACTTTCTTTTTCACTGGAGAAAAAAACCCTAATCGTCAATCTCCTTTATCACATTTTTACCACGGTCAGCGGTCGACAGTCCTTTCGAGGCCGGAACTGACTCCTTTCTTCTTTTTGTTCTATCTTTTTTCCTTTTCGATTTTGGATTTTTTTTTTTGCGATTTTGGTAATTTATGGAGGTTCTTACAGTGATTTGGGTGAATGTAGATTATTCCATATGGTGGCCGGGAGTAATCCTTCTCTCTCTTACACGGGTTGGTATAAAAATTTCTCAGTTTTTTTATTGTGTTGTATGGTTTTGCGGGAAGTATTGTCATTCATATCTATCCAGAGATTGTATTTTGGTGAAGCAATCATGGTCTAGTGATCAAGTGGTAAAAGCTTTACACCGGTAGTATTAGGTTCGAATACCCAAAGACGCAGTTTTACAAGATTAATGGAGACAAGCTTATAAGAAAGTTTTCAGGAGCAGGTGGAGCCGTTGATCGTGACCGTTGATGGATTCTCGTAGAACGGAGGTAATATTATCTGTAAAATTGTCCTTGTAATTGTTCTCGTAATCTGTATCAGCGTTAAAAAAAAAATTGTATTTTGTTGTTCAAGGTCAATGATAGCTTCAGAAAAACTAATTCTAGAAAAAATTGTTAAAAAAATAATATATTATTACTATGTTTCGTAGAAAGTATATTGGAAGTCCATCTACTAGTATAAATACGGAAACGTCTTTATTTTTTTTTTTATAATCCAGGGATAAATCCCATACTAAACAATCCAGACTAATCCTTTAGGTTCAGTCAGGCCGCAGGCCAACTTCACCTGGAATGGGCACTGGAAGCATGTTAGTTTCCGCATGGGAGAATCGAACCCGGATGGTGGTAGCCACCACATGCCCGTCCTTCCACTTGGACTACCTCATCCGGACGGAAACGTCCTTGTTTTTGTTTCAGTAAATAGATCAGCATGATATTGATATTGTGTCAATAATGATTGTTGTCTTTGTTTAATGGTCAAAAAAAAAAAACCTTTAGCTTGTCATTGTATTTCACATATATATAAACTTCTTGTATATTTCAAAATGGATGTAATAAAACGGTGTTAAAGGAAAAACTCGTCCTAGGCGCTAAGCAAAAATGTTATACGATTTTTGTTAGAGTGATACTTTTAAGGTATTTTCTAAACAAATTCAGAAAAGGTAGAGAGAAAGATGAATATTGTTAAAATGAAAATATTTGTTAAGAATGTTCTTATGTTCATATATGTTTTGATTCATGGTATTTTAAAATTTTATCGTAAAAATGATGGAACCAACTTCAGAAATTTAGCATAAAAGCATCATACGTATATCTTTATTCTTCCAAATTTATATCCAAACAATTAAGAGTTTTGGCTGATAAACCATCACAACTTATATTAGTTTAAACAAACATATTCGAAAATATATAAACAAACGCTTATGATTTGTTCTCGTTGTGATCATGGAGTAAACATATCTCCTTGCCTTTCCCCATACACCTCGGACTGTTCGTTCATCATGTTTTTGGAATTATATGGACTCTTGAAGCTCGAGTCCTTCTCATTGTAATTGGTGGGGTTGTAGTTGTAATAATGCTTCTGGTAGAAACGGCCGTGGTTTCTGTCGTCGTCAAGGTCATAGTAGTACTTACCGTTGGCCATGAACCTCGTATCGCTCATCCCTTGTCTCTCCACGTTGTTTCTATAACCCTTGTACGCTTCCTTCTCTCTCTTAGGCCAGAAACCATTGGAGTTCTCGTAGTAGCTTGTATCCTTGTTGTTTTCCTCGTAACTCTCGGTCGTCTTAGGATAGTTCTCTCCGTAGGTCTTGTAAGATTCTTGGGTTTGGCTTAGGCTTGGGGTTGAGAAAGAGTCGTCGTAGTTAACGTTCTCGTCGTACTTTTTGTTATTCAACTGATCTTCATTGTTGTTGTAGGTTGTCTCCTGACCGTACAACCCGTACCCGTTTTCGGTTTCGGGCATAAAGGTGGGGTTCTGGTCGTCTTGTTCGCTCGTCTCGTTGGTTTGGAGATTGTTAGGGTTTTGTTCTTTGGGGTATTCTCTCTGGAACTTGCCAAAGGAATAGCTGTCTCTTGCATTTGTTTGAATGGAGAAAAGAAGTGTTAAGAAGATCAAGACGAAGAGACTTGATCTAGTACTGGAAAAAGCCATGATGGTGTGAGTATGGTGAGTTTGTGAGAGAAAGTGGGAGTGTTATATATAGGAGCAAGGTATTAGGTATATTAGATGTTTTTTTTTTACTAATTTAACTGCTTTCTTATTATATACTATATAAAGTGTGTAAAATGGTTAGGTGAAAATAAGAAGTGAATGGGTGATAATGGTTGATGGGGGCTCCATTGGGATGATATGCTTTTTCAAAGAGGTAGTTCGACTTTTGGGGCCTATATGATGGTTATTTTATCAGAAAATGGCAAGAAAACAAACCTTTGCAAACTTGCAGTAAACTTTAATACCTCATATATATATATATATATATTTTTTTTGATTGCAGCTCATGGATAGATCCTTTCTCCGGGTATTCAAATTGGTCCTTAATTAATGCAAGGTTCATATCAATGTCGGTGTCATAAAAAAATATGACTTAGTTTCGCATGGCAAAATGATCGAACCCGGAATGTAGTAGCGTTCAAGGCTCGTCTCCAACCACTTGACCTTAAGAGTCAAAGACACCTCATATTATGAAATGTATAATTTTGCGAGTGTAGTTATGTTAAAACACTTTATGGATGGTGAATGCGACCACATGCTTTAAAAGAATATGGGGCTTGAGACACTAAGATGGTATACCAATGTTAATCCTTGTTACAAAAAAAGATGGTATACCAACATTGTGACGTGATATATCATAAAAATGCAAATAAGCTCACTTATGTGTTCAACATACAAAACTTACGGCAGAAAAAAACTACGAAAAGAAATACTCAAAATATTATCTCTTTGCATGAAACTAATATTACGTACAGAACCTTCTAGTAATCTAAAAAAAAAAATATAAGAAACATATTATATCCAGATGTTTCAACAGAGGGAAATGATCATTAATCAAGTAAAAAAAAAGTCAAATAGTATAACATGAGAAGTATACATAGTTTTGAATGTGATGATAGGGATCACCATGTATTTAATTAGCTTTCAATGGTTCGCCATATACAGTGACAGAACTTACTAAAACCGACAATGCAATTTTGTAGTAGTGTTTTATACGTGTTGTGAGCCATTGTATGTTCTCTCAGCTAATATCAGTACGTACGTATTAGTATTTGTTTTGCATGCATTTAATAGATCAAAATCGTACTACCTCTTAAATTGTAGTAGTAGCTCCACGTGCTTAAGCGTAGAAGAAAATTAGTTGACTTAATGAACGATATATAAAAGGAAAATTAGTTGGCATTGCGATGGCGGAGTACTGATTAATGGGAGGCCACTAAATAATTTGGCCACCGAATGCTTACTAACTCTTTTTTTTGGTAAAAACTTACTAACTCTTATCAGTCATATTTGTGTGTGTTTATAGTAATTAGGATCATAACTACAATTAAAAAAAGGAACTTTAAAATATACAGTTGCACATCCACAACCAGGGGCGGACGCACGTTCGTATGTACGGGTGCACGTGCCCCCGACTAAATATGTACAATTTAATTTTAGCTATAGAGACAGTTGCTCAAATAGCTTAAATGGCATTGAGTGCCCCCTTCTACATCGGTGTTCACGGTTCAAGACCCCTTATTACATTTTTCATTCTTGTTTTTTAGTTGTTTTCCTATTCTCATTTTTATTTTATGGGCCATAGTCACCACATCACATACGGCTTTTTTTATAACATCTAATTTTTTAATCACATACGGGTTTTCTATACTTACTTTGTTATAGGTTTGTTCATTTAATTATTTTGTCATAAGTTTCATCAATTTTTTTTTTCCTTTTTTCCTTTTCTATTTTTTAAAAACAGTTTAAATATCCTCTTATCAACTAAAAATGATGATTGATTTTTTTTAAACGACATAGTACCTTAAAATATATTTTTTGTTTGTCATTTTGTCTTTATATAGTTATATACTGACGTACATTTATTTTTAATATTAGTTATATATTAAACTATATATTTATAGTATTTTGCCATATTATTTTGCCCCCGACTAAATTTTTTTCTGGATCCGCCACTGTCCACAACCAAAGTCATAAAGCATTAAATCCATGATTACAAAATGAAGCAGTCGTTAACCTAAATTAGAAAACATCATCATCCCCTCAATATTTGTCCAAAGTGGAAGATTCGTTTATCAAAAAAAATCTTTCATTTTATATACCAGATTTAAGAAATCATTGGTCTGGTTCTCACAACAACGATAAATGATGATCCAAAAATAAGCGAACATAAATAGTTCATAATTCTTACCTAAAAGGCTAAAACAACTAAGTATTTTAAGCAAGATTTGACTTCTGTGACTGAGAGTATGGCCAGAGAGTTGGTACTTCTACTTTTCAGACAATATTAAGATAGATCTCAACTGCCGAATAACTAATAAACGCCTTCATAAATCTTTTAAAGGAAAAAATAAATTTAGGGGCAGATTAGTTAAGATTTGTCAAAGTAGTGGGAGTGATATTTGAAGCATGACTTGCTGTTGGAAGTTGGAACTAACTAACAAGGGTCGGTGGGTTTAAGAGATAGTGAATGATAGAGAAGCGACCCCTAACGCACTTAATCCTCAAAGCAACCAAAAATTGATACAAAGAACTCATAACTATATATACATTTGATTTGATTTTCTTAATGTTTTGATCTATTGTTCAAATAAAAGCACATCTTTACAAACTTACAATTTACATATAAACTAGCTTTCTTTGTCACAAAGTCCACATAAAGATTGGGAATAGTGATCTGAGACTAGTACAAGAACTTCTAAGAGGGTGATATAAAAATCATACCATACCGAATTAAAAATAAAAAAATCATTAATAATTACTATCTGCAATCAAATCTATACCAAAAGAGTCTTACAAATCATGTATATATATATATATATACATATTAATCTAGGGTATTCCAAGTCTACATGTCATGTTTCTTAGTTTTAAATAGAAAACCGGACTCCCATAAGAGTGTTTCAACCTGCTATACAAAATTGGATGATTTCTCGTGGGTCTTGACGTGCCTCAAAGGGATTTTATATGTTCTTTTTAAGACATTGTGTAGAATTAGTGAAGATAATAGGATACAATGGATTGCCGACGTTAGATCAGATTTGAACTGCTTTGAGATTCTTCGAAAATGTTTCAATTGATTACTTTATCTCTGACTTCTTGTCACATAAATGTATGTACTCATATTTTTGCGAAAAGTGCGCGAAATTATGTATATTCTCATATAGATAAAAACCAGTTGATTAATAGAATTTTCTCGGAAAACTGTATTAACCGACCAGTGTTAAATTTACCTTTTTATTCTATTTTACTTATGGATATAGGGTGACAAAGAAAATTGAAATCTGAACTAAACCTAAGCAAAAGTCCTTTAACTGTTGTATGTGATTGGACCGGATGATGCTACTTTATCCAAATGGAATACACTCAAACTCAAACAGGATCAAATCAAACCAAACTAAACCAAGCCAATGGTGGTTCAATTCAAATCAAAAACGAAACCCGACGGAGGATGAACTTTTGTTTATGGAGTACTTGTATTTTTTTTTGCGAAATTGTTAATATCATTATAAAATGAAGTTTGAGTTTACAAATTGAATTATCCAAAATGCAACATCAAATAATTGGTCCCATGGCAAAAAAAAGATAAAAAAACATGGAATCAAAATCAATCGGTATTTTGGGACTTCTGCTTGGTAGCATTAGATCCAAAATAGCGATACACTCTTGAAAGCTTGAAGTCTGATGACGAAGAGCATGGTCTAAAACGAAACCGAGAAAGGCTGAAACTCGCTACAAAAGGAACTAGGAAGTGGTTTCATCCGGCAACCTGAGCAAAGAGCCATTCCTCAACGATGGCAGAGAGGCCCGATCACTGATTGTCTTCATCACCTGATCGACGCTCACTAACACACCTAGATCCGACACGAGCCAGGATTACACTAACTAGCTGAGCTTAATAGCGGCTGTTCGTTCCCCCAAGATCTTTCCCCGATGTCAGCGAGAACCGGAACCACGCATCACCACTCCGTAGCCTTACTACCTCCTCCTAAAACTAGATGAACTAGACCAAACCGAACAAAGAAACCCAAACCAATACATAAACCCATCATATCCAAGAAATCAAGTAAAACCAATCCAACTCCAAATCCAAGACAATAAGTTTGGGATAGAATTCACATCCGAACAAAGCCTGAAGGAAAAAGCTGGAAGACGAATGTTTGATCAAATCCTCAAACCCAACTGGTTTAAACCAGATTTGACCAAACCATAAACCAAACCAGGCAGTCAATCGGAGTCGGATCGAAAGACCAACGAGATCGGATAATCACGAGACGGTTAGCTAATCCGTGCACATAACACCAGACCCGTCGACTGCCACTACTTCGCCGGAGCAAGGAGAGGACATCCCTGACGAATCCTTCGACCGAGAATCGCAGCCTGGCAAAACGCAGAACCAGAGAAGAAAGCGAGCCACATCGCCACCGATTGGACTAGCTTCACCGGCAGTTGACAGAGGCGGTGCCACCGTGGACGCCTCACGCCGCCTCGTCCAACACCGAAGCCTTAGCCGAGCCCGGAATCTCACCACACACGCCGCGAGAAACAGATCTGAGAAGAACATGCCCGGCAACGACACCTCCCGTCCGAATAGACCCACCGTCCTCGAGCGGGACCAAGACGTGAAGGAAGGAGCCGCCATAAACGCCGCGATGAATGAGCACCAAGCTAGACGGCGACCTAGAAAGCCAGATCCCGCCGGAAAACGACCACATTTCCTCTCACCTCTTGGACTGACGGAGCACACTTGACGAAAGGACCGCCCTCTCGCGACGCCGGACGACGCCGGACGCCGGAGAGGCTTCACGCTCGGCTGACGGAAGGACGACTCTGAAAAAGCTTTGGGAGAGAAAGTTATACGCGCGTAGGGTGTACGCGCTTTTCCAATTACACTTTGCTTTTCTGTGTACTTGTATTTTTGTCTTCTTCAATACAAAAACACGGATCTTTGCTTACAGAGAAGATCCAATCAAATTAGTAGGGAACAAAAAGATCCATATCAAGAGTGTAAACAGAAGCATATTCAGAACTAAAAGAGCCATCAAAGGATTCACTTTATTCGCTCACCAATTTCTTCCTCCTCGGCCTCTTCCTCGTATACACTCTCTTCTCTTCTCTGCCCCATTTTCCTTCGTCCATTCCAGGTGCCAGAATCGCCGCCACCGGCTGATAAGACAATTTGATTGTGCTCCGAAGCTGACGTGGTTGATCAAAAAAATATGGTTGAGTTGGACATGCATCTTGGAGAGGATAAAAAG
This sequence comes from Orychophragmus violaceus, assembly GCA_030180135.1. Taxonomy (NCBI): domain Eukaryota; kingdom Viridiplantae; phylum Streptophyta; class Magnoliopsida; order Brassicales; family Brassicaceae; genus Orychophragmus; species Orychophragmus violaceus. Next base: position 7,811,818 of record CM058235.1, on the reverse strand, counting down.
AAAGATACTTATCTTTTAAAGAAATTTGAAATCTAAGGAAAATATAGATATTCATGTTTATCTCTAAAATGATTTGTATTGATCTTCTAGAGGGTTTTCGACTAGATTAGTTGAGCGATCTATTTGTATAAATAGGTTATTAAAGCCGCGTATAAACTTTAACATATTAGAGAGATTTCTGAAAGAGTTCAAGTGATTGAGTATAAATCATTGAGCGTAGGAGATTAGATTATACTGAGTGTTACTTGTAAGTTCAGTTAGAAAGATCATCATTGAGCGTTTGAGTCATTATATTCAATCACAAAATCTTTAGTCTTGCATTTTCATCAGAAAGCCCAAATCTCGACTCTCTTTTGTGGAATTGAGAAACCCACCATTGATGGAAATGCCTCCGCGGAGACTGACCGAGGATGGGAGGGTAATCCCAGGAGAGGTAACATGGGATTAGGGCTCCGATGAAGAATTGGGAGTGTATAGATGGTTCCTTTGTTGGATTTGTGAGGATGTGAGTCACGACTTGTAGTCTATGTTCCCATGTCGTCTCCTCCATTGTTTTGTCTTGTTGTGCGTTTTATTTGTTCGGTTGGATTAGGATCGAGAGGCAGAGATAAAGATTTGTTAGTGTTGCTACATTGTTGGGCCTCTTCCGCTTCAGTGACAAATGCGAATTAAACCGGATATAATAAATTAAGTAATATTAATTCGAACCAAAAAGAAACATCAAAAGAAATATCATATATAACTCTAGGAAAAAAAAATGAAACGAAAAAACGCTCTGAGGGCGATTCATTGGCGATTTGAAAACTCGTCTCTTTTCACTTACACCCGCTCGTCTCTCACGTCGGAGAGTTGTTTTCGCCGGTTACCGGCGTTGATCTCAGGCCTAAGTAACCGTTCTTGTGATAACCGTTTTACAGTTACCAACTCTTGTCTATTTAAAGCCTGTCTCCTGTCTCTGTTTTCCCCAAGTGTTGATCAGAGAAAAATTGCTTTGCCTCTGTTTTTACTAATCATGTCTGAAAAGCTACGCAACAAGTTGCAAGAAATATCATTGGGGATTAACGTTGAGATCGTTGATCTTCCAATTGATTTGTGCGAAGAAGCAGTAGAGGAAACACAACACAGTCTTGTTGCGAGACCGCTTAATCCCCGTAAACAGAACCTGAGAGCTTTAATGGAGGCTTTACCGCGAGTATGGGGTTCAGGCGAAGGAGTGACGGGTCGTTTGTTGCCTCAACAACGGGTTCAATTTGTTTTCCAATCAGAAGACTCCTTACTCTCTGTTCTCTGTCGGGGTCCTTGGTCGTTCAACGACTGGATGTGTGCGATTGAAAAATGGAGTCCACAACTCACCGATGATGATCTTCATCACATACCCTTCTGGGTACAAGTACGTGGGATTCCCATGCAGTTCTTAACCCATAGAATGATAACACACATAGGTCATGAGATGGGTAATTTCATTGAGACAGACTTCCATGTTGAAGGGGCTCTTAATGTTGATTACGTAAGGGTCAAGTTACTGTGGAATACAGAGACACCTCTTCGCTTTCAACGAATCTTCAAGTTTGGAGGCCAGACTGTCGTGTTAAGGTTTCGTTATGAGAAGTTACGAGGCTTTTGTGCAACATGTGGTCTCATGACACATGATTCTCAAGAATGTCCTCAAAACAATGTCGGCGATACCCATGCGCCTCATGATGACGGAGATGACGATGACTTAGATGACCATCCGCCAGGCTTTCCATTCCCACCTGCACCAGAAGATATTGGTGATTTACCGAGATCTCAGCCGGAGGACAAGGAACCAGAGGATGCAACTCCAAATAAGAAGCGCAAAACAGAGGATATGGATGCTATGAGAGGAGGTCAGACGCATTGTACTGAAGCACGTCAATGTTTTGTTGTGGATGACTTTGTTGAACAATCGTCAAAGAGGAGAAGGATACAAACGGATACACGTGAAGCAAGAAACTGGTTCCAGAAGTTTAATGATGAGGGAGCAAGTGCATCTAATGTTAACGGACAGCATCAACACCCAAACAGTGACGGTACGGTGGGCCGCAAACCACCGGCGGCGAAATGAATACAACCTTTTGGAACTGCCGGGGCTTGAAAGGGTCCCTGGTAGTTCGACGCCTAAAAGGGATTAAGGAAACTTATTCCCCGAACATACTCTTTCTCGTCGAAACGAAGAACTCTGATGATAGAATCCGTGATGTTGGTGCACAGTTGGGTTATGATTATGTGAAATGTGTAACTCCTTTGGGTATTGGGGGGGGGGGTTTAGCTCTTTTCTGGAACAAGAATGTGGATGTAGTGTTTTATGATGTGGATCAAAGACTTATCGATTGCAAGATATCTAATAAAGAATACTCTTTCTACTTGTCTTGTGTTTATGGTCATCCTATTAGAAGTCTAAGACATATTTTATGGGAAAGACTTGAGAGAATTGCAACAACTAGATCAGGGCCATGGATTCTTTGTGGTGATTTTTGTTGGAATTATGTCCGGTAATCTCTGTACTGTCTCTAGAAAGTAAGAGTATGTCAATGATCAGACATAAGTCATATAATACTGGGGGTCATGATGACTTGCTAGAGTCCGCTCATGATCTATAAGTCTTGGATTTATTGCCTTTATTATATGATCCCATATGGGTCACACGCCTAAGCTAACAGGAAACTATGAGGGAACGGTTCAGCAGAAGTACGGTAAAAGTGCTAGGCATTTACTATACTTAGAGAGATTAAAGGGCCTGGGATTTAATCAGACTGGGAATTGGGCCCAAAAGCCCAACAGAACTAGACAAGGGTTTTATAATTAAAACTTGACCTAGCTCTCTTTTTCCCTAACTCTCCTGCGCCTCTCCTCTCTCTCTCTGCGACTTATCCCAGCCGGTCTAGCAGCCTCTCTCCTGTTAGTGTGCGTGTGTGAGCCTTTGGAGGAACAACCTCTTGGTGGTTCTGCTGATCTCTGACTCATACCTGATTCTTCCGCTGCATAACAAGGTATTACTGAGATCCCTTATGATTCTGCAAGAGAACCTAGATCCAATCTGTTTAGTAGGGTTTAATCTGAATGAATTGAACCAGGACAAACACTAAACAATTCCTTCAATTTTAATGAAATATTACATGACAATGAGAAAATTGGAGGTAAGAAGAGAGAGCCGTGGAGTATGACTGATTTTAAGAACATGGTTCATAATTGTCGAGTCAAAGATCTCCCTTATGTGGGTAATAACATGACATGGAGCAACGAACGAAAACAGGGATTGGTTCAGTGTTGGCTGGACAGGGCTATGGCTAATGATGAGTGGAGGGCTACTTATCCTGCTTCACAAGTTCAATACTTAGAGATGATCGAATCTGATCATAGATCAGCCATTTTAAAAATTCGCAAAGATTCAGATAGAGGGAAGAAGAGCTTCAGGTTTGATAGTCGTTTATCCATACATGAGGAATTAGGAAATGTGATCAATACAGGATGGAATGGTAATGGACTTGCTGAACAAGTTCCAATATCTGAACGAATTAAAAGTTGCAGACATGCTATATCACAGTGGAAGAAAACAACTAAGACTAACTCGGCAAAGAGGATAAACGAACTTGTTTCTATGATTGACTCTGCTACAAATGATACGGCAGTACCTGCTCAAGATATAAGCCAGATGAGGACAGATCTCATACAGGCGTACAGAGAGGAAGAGTAGTACTGGTTCCTCAAAAGCCGAGTACGTTGGCTTCGACATGGTGACAGGAACACACAATATTATCAAGCAGTTACCAAAAATCGCCGAGCTCGAAACAAATTACTTTCCATTAAAGATGACGATGGAAATGAGTTCCATAAATTTAAAGATATTGGGAAAGAGGCAGAACGTTATTTCCGTCACCTTTTTATTTCGACTTCGCCGACAAATATTCCGTTTGTTTTGAATAATATCATGCCTGTTATTACTCCGACTATGAATGATGAGTTGACAAAGGAGATAACAGTAGAAGAAGTTAAAAATAGTGTTTTCTCTATTGGTGCAGAAAGGACTCCTGGTCCCGATGGAATGACGGCAAGCTTCTATCAACGTTATTGGCACATCGTCGGACCTGCCGTCATTCATGAGGTTAGATCTTTCTTTGAAACTGGAACTTTCAATGATAATGTCAATCATACAAATCTGTGTTTACTGCCGAAAATTAGTACACCAAATACGATGAAAGACTTTCGGCCCATTGCCCTCTGCAATGTCACTTATAAGATTGTTTCCAAGATACTGGTGTGGCGGTTAAAGAAAATTCTTTCGGAAGTTGTTTCTTACAATCAGGCAGCCTTCATACCTGGTAGACAAATCACAGATAATGTGATACTTGCGCATGAGGCTTTCCATTCTTTGAAAGTACGGACACGGTGTGCTAAGTCCTTCATGGCCGTTAAGACAGACATCAGTAAAGCATATGATAGGCTGGAATGGGATTTTTTAGAGGAAATTATGCGGAAGAAGGGTTTTAGTGATAAGTGGATACACTGGATAATGGGTTGTGTACGTTCAGTGTCCTTCTCCGTCCTTATTAATGGGAGTCCTTACGGCTATATCCAACCATCTCGAGGTATTCGTCAAGGAGATCCCCTGTCTCCTTATTTATTTATCTTATGTGCTGATGCATTAAGCTCAATGCTCCATGGCGCTGAACTCTCGAATACCTTAAAACCAATTCGTTTGAGTGTGGGAGGACCACCCATCTCACACTTGTTATTTGTGGATGACTCTCTCTTCTTTCTCAAAGCGGATCAACAAAACAGCCATACTCTTTACAATATCTTTGAGGAATATGGGAAAGCTTCTGGACAGTTGATCAATCTTGATAAATCTACAATCACGTTTGGAGCAAAGGTGTATGCTCACACGAGAGTGGCAATTCAGGACATTCTCAAAATTCCAAAGTTAGGGGGTGGTGGGAAGTATTTAGGCTTACCGGAACAATTTGGTAGGAACAAGAAAGATTTATTCCGATATATTAAGGAGGCTGTCGCCAACAAGACTAATGGATGGCAGAACAAGTTTTTATCTCCAGCCGGTAAGGAAGTTTTAATTAAAGATGTGGCGTACGCAATGCCAGTCTACTCCATGAACTGTTTTCAACTACCCCTAGATCTTTGCTCGGAAATTGATAGCTTAATCTCGAAATTTTGGTGGGGATCAACACAAGGAAAACGCAAGATGTCATGGCTATCCTGGAAGAAAATGACTCGCTCGAAACGTGACGGTGGAATGGGTTTTAGGGACTTACACAACTTTAACAAAGCATTGCTTGCCAATACAATATGGAAAATAGCTCAACGTCCCAACAGTTTGATTTATCGAGTTTTACAACATCGTTACTTCAGAAACAAAACTATTTGGACTGCAACCAAAGGCTCCCAACCATCCTTTGCGTGGCAATCATTGCTAGTCGGACGTGAACTCCTACAATTGGGTACCCAATAATGCATTGGTGATGGGAGACAAACGAGATTGCTTGATTCATGGCTACCAACTGAACCTCCCAGATGCCCGCGGTTACTCCCTTATACTAATCCGACATTAACAGTGGCTACCTTGATTGATCCTATGACAAAACAATGGAGTCAAGAAGCCTTGAATGACCTGATTGAGGTACAAGATCATTCACTCATTCGAAAAATATACATACCGCCATGGCCACTCAGTGACAACACGATTTGGAGTTACACCAGAGATGGTAATTATTCCGTGAAGTCCGGCTATCATCTATCTCATGAAGCTACTGCTGTGACAGAGGTTAAACCACCATTGGCGGATTACCCAGACCTTGCTAAACTCGTATGGCAAGTAGATACGGTTCCCAAACTTCGTCATTTCCTATGGCGTCTATTATCCCGCGCTTTGGCAACCAAAAGCAACCTCTCTTACAGACATATACCGGTTGATCCTTATTGTTCCAGGTGTTGTAATCAAGAGGAAACATCAGATCATGTATTCTTCACTTGTCCGTATGCTTTACAAGTATGGCGACTGGCTGGAATGTCTATCAACAGTACAACGGACGATGATTCATTTGAATCTAAAATCAAGATGCTGCTCATGATAGCGACAAATGATAAACTTCCGATGCATGAAAGACTACTACCGGTTTGGATACTTTGGCGTTTATGGAAATCAAGGAATGAAATCACTTTTGGATCCAAAATCATCACTGTTGCAGATACATTAGTGAGGGCAACTGCTGATGTTAAAGAATGGTTATCAAGCAAACAGACTATTCCTGATACCCATTCTCGTATTCCGTCTTCTATTATCAATGAGGATAAATGGAAACGACCACCCCGTGGTTGGATCAAGTGTAATTACGACACGTCTCACCATTCCGGAGATCGCGACTCGGGTTTAGGATGGATCATCAGGGACAGCTTCGGAAATTTCCTTAATGGAGGCATGGGTAAGTTTGAAGGAAGACACTCGGTTGAAGAAGCAGAATTTACAGCACTTCTTTGGGCTATTCAGGTGTGCTGGTCACTGGGATACTCTCAAGTGGTATTTGAAGGTGACAATTACCTTATTAATTCGGCCATTAACCAGAACACCACAAATATGAGGCTTCACTACTACCTACGTACGATTCAAGCATGGAAGCCATTATTTCGCGATACTAATTTCAGATACAGCAAACGTTCAACAAATATTTGTGATGATACATTAGCTAAACAGGCATTGATTTCAACACATGAGTGGAGCTTGTTTCACTCATGTCCTATGTTTCTTAAACAATCTGTAAACAATGATATCTCATAATAAAAGTTTAGCCGACAAAAAAAAGAAAAGAAATATCATATACCACTAGATTAAAACAAGTTTTGTCTGATTAAGATTTGGTGTAGTTTCTTCAATCGATATTGTCTGACTTATGTGGGAAAAACATGCGTTACGTGCTTTGGCCATCTTTACCAGAGAATTCGCTCGAGTGCTCTCCCTTCGAAAAATATGACATCTGCTAAAAACTTCGAAATATTGACTAAGAAAAACAACATTATTAATATCATAATATGTGAGAAAGCTGACCGATCATCAAAATTTTCCATCATATCAACCAAATCAGAACAATCCATATTGGACAGAATTCATCGATATGTCTTCTTAAAAGCAAGTTATAGCCTACAAAAACTCATCTAATTCTATATGTAGCCGTGATAGATTTCGTCCATAAACTTGTATTCCCGACAGAAACGTCAATCAAATAAAATACTATCTCGTTCTTTTTACTTCAACCTAATAAAAACCATTCTTGCAACGAAGTGACCAAGTTTACAAAAGTCATCAACTTGTGACATCCGAAAGTTAGCAAGTCGTCTTCAGAATAAATCAACTAAAATAACAACTTACTTAAGCCACAAGCAAACAAAAACACTAAAACCAAAGAACTCTAGAGAGCAATGTCTAGCAACATATCTCTCATGCCATATATCTCCCTTCCCTGTGAATGATGATGATTGCTTTGAACAGCAGAACCACCTTTCATGGGATTCCCAATTTGCCCTTCAACACAAGGGACAACCATCGCAGAGGCAACCGCCGTGGTCTCATCCGTCAATGGGAAACCAAACAGCCTGCACCTGCCTGAACCTCCGTGATGATCTTCCAGACGCCCGTTAGGACCGCTAGAGTTGGTTATCAAGACGGAAGAGGGTGATGACGACACGTGGACTGGAGATGACGGGAGGATACGGGTGCTAAAGTTCTGGAACGGGACACACCAAATGTTCCTCTGGCTCAACCCCTGCTGCCGATGATCGGTCATTGAGTAAGCGGGAACTGTTTCTTGACCTTGCAAGACCTTATGGAACCCATAAGAGTCGCTGAAGCCTGTTCCTTTGAACCGGCCTCTCCTGGCCCCGGCACCAACATCCGAAAAGGTGTTGATAAAACCCGGAAATTTTTCTTGACCTTGCAAGACCCTCTGGAATCTTAGAGATTCCTCAAAGTCTGTGGCGTGAATCCCCTCTGAAACAGAAGCAAAATCCAATGAAAATGCTGAATAAAAGGCGAGAGAATATTATATAAGCGGTTAGAACGATGTGTATTACCAGAGACAGGAATGTCAGGCTTTCCTGAGGAAAAGCCAATCCTGCTTCTTTTAGGACCTGTTGTTATGAAGCTGCCTGAATCGGAAATTGAACCAGATGGTTCGATCTCCCATGGTGAGACGCGCTGTTGATGCCTATTCGCTTCATTGTTGTCCCACCTTACCTGAATGACGTCAAAGCATAGCTTCAGTGCAAGCATATATGGCACAACCAACAATCTTTTTGGTGATCTCTCGAACCAAACTAAGTGACATTATGACACAAGCAACAATCTTTTTGGTGATTTCTCGGACCAAACTAAGTGACATAATAAAAGATCATAATTCATAGCTTACCAAAAGGCATCTCCATTTTGAACCAGGCCACCTGATAGGATCCAAGTCGCTGATTCCAGTTATAATCCCAGTGGTTCTGACCAAACAGGCAAAACATTTTAGAAAGATGGGCAAATAAAACTCAGGTGTTGCCAAGTTCTCTTAAAGCTCGAGTTATAACCTTCTCTCAGAGGCATCTTCAGACTCGACCCTCGCTTTGAATCTCATACCGATACAAAATGGATAGTCAACAATCTTCAAGAACTTCGGTGCAGGGATTATGAAGTTTGACCAGCTTGCCCTGCAAAGGTTTTATCAATTGTAATTCCATTAGACACAAGCACTAGTGCAAACTTCATGCCATTCATTCCTTTGATCAAACACCAAATATTACTTAGCCTTGGATTGAAATAACTCCAAGGAGACAGAACAACATGAACAATACACAACTAAGACTGATTGTTATTACATTTCAAATGTGCTGGAGCTTACTTTGGGTTGTAGTAAATGCTGAAAGAGCTACTGGTAGATATGGCATGAGCTACTTCAGCGAAATTGTTATGATTCATTTTCTGATTATACTGCGTCGAGAAAGCAGAACCGCCTCCCATTTGAGCAGCTCTTCTAACTCCCAATCTCAGTTTGCCATCATCACCTCTACATTAGAGAAAACTATATCACTAAACAAAGAGGTTTCTGTGGGAGAAAACAGTCAAAAGTTTTCTTATTACTTGAGGAAAAGCACAGCATCTCCAGAGGTAAGCTTCTTCATGTTCACAAACGCACTCCACCCGGTAGTGAGCAAATGCCTCCTAGGTTGCCCTAAAACACACTCAAACCATTAAAATATTTCATCTACTGTCTCAAGGCAACCAGAAAGCAACACAAGGCAACAAGTTTACCTCGATAAATGTGGCGAAATCGCCACTCCAGGCCATGAAGATCCCTGGCCAGAAGCTCCTGAGAAGGCCGGGGCTGGCTATAGTCCTACATAGTGGTATATGATTATGGAGTTAAGTCTCTCACTACAATGTACAGAAGCCATAGAGTGTAATGTTTTTTAGTTTTGGAGGAGTGGATAAGTACCAGAGGAGGGAAGCAATCCTCAGCTGCACGGCGAGGAACGGAGAAGCCTCCATGGGTGCTTGTATCAGAAGCAGTGAGGGTTTTGCAGAACATGTGAGGAGTATTAGACCTCTTAAGTACTTCATAATCTTCCTCTCCACCATCAACATCTATAATTCCCTCGCGCATTTTCCTCTCAATGTCCTGTAACAATCATCTCACATCTCTAAGCTAGAGCAATTTCTGTCTCTCTCTCTTGTTCTAACAACACTCGAGCTAAAGAAAGTACTCACCTCGGACTCAGGAAGAAGAGAGACTTGAGCATAAACTTCATCTGTAGCTGTCTCTGCCTATGAAAATAAACCAAATTTTGTTTATCTTCACAACAAATTTGTTAAACAACCAAAGTAAAAGTGCAGACATTTGAAGAGATTTGAAATGTTATTTTCTCAAATTTTACGAGAAGGAATGCAAATGTATCAAAAGGAGGAAACTTTTCCCCAAAAAGAAACGAAAAACGTTCTCCGAGATTTTCTCAAAACATAAATTCCTTTTACTCAATTCAATTCAGTAACCAGAAGCACAAATCTCCATACTTGTATCGAAAACCCCAACTCAGATTTCACCATCCCCCAAGGAAAAAATCGAAGAATCAGAAAACACACAAAAGCATTGAGAGAACAAAAAACATAAATAATAAATAAAGAAAACAGACACTAAAGAGATTTATAAAGACATACGTGAAGCTTGACATCGAGAATACGACAGAACACGTGAGGAGGTAGCCCGTAAATCGCGGCGGAGAAATCGGGGGCTTGTTCCAAATGTCCCTGAGGGAAATACAACACAAGGCTTCCTCTTTTCGGGAGAGTGATGAGGGGTCCAGCACAAGCATGCCACAGCTCCAGACAAACACCAGACGAGCTTGAAGAAGACCCACTCACAGCAAACCCAGACGCTGAGGAAGACGAATTAGAAGGAGAGAGCGACCCAGAAGCCGAAGAGGGTGTTTCGTCTTCCTCCGTATCCATCACGTTCAGATCGATTAAACCACCCATCCAGAGAGGTAAAGAGATAAAGATAAGAGCTTTTATGTAAAAGAATAATATTCAGAGGAGTTTCTTCATGACTTGGAACTTTAAGAGAAGAGAGAGCACAGTGATGAGTGAGTCATAAAAAAGAATTTCTATAAAAACCCATTTTAATTTCATTGTGAGAAAAAATAAAGAAACAAGTTTTGATTTTTAATTGACAATGTTAAGAGGAGAGAGAGGATCAGAACAGAACAGAGCTGAGTGCTCTGTCTGTACAGTGGACTCTGCTACGTCTGGTGACTGATGTGTCTTGTGTGGCGTTTAGACCTTTTGTGCGTCGAGAGAGACGTTAGATGGATTAGATTTTTGATAGATTTGGTTTCTTTATACACAACAGTTTCTTGCAATTTTGATAAATACTTATGGATTTCACAGATGTATGTACTTTATACGAGTGCTTTTTATTACAAGTATAATGATTATACAATGAGATCTACAAGAATAATGGCTTAAGCAATGTCTTTTAATAGTTTAAAACTAATGATAACAACGTCATTTGTATATCTTCTTGGTCGTCTCTTTGAATTTTATTTATTTATTTCTTATGGTGGGGAGAGATGTTAAAGGAAATACTAAAAAAGAATGATTCAATAGTGGTGGAATACTTTTAGGGATTGATGCACATAAGTGATTAGTTTAAATTATTTATTAATTTAGTAATACGCAGTTCATGTGTTTCTGTGTGCTTATGGTGTAGATTTGTATGACCGTTATATTCTACATTTTTATATTTCCCGTGATTATAAAGTACGGTAGGGGATACCGTTGGTAATGTTTTTAAATACGGGCCTCTATAGTATATAGTACAGTATATAACAAATATTTATCAACAAAAGTTACAAAAATAGCATGGCACGGCATTGATTACACACATTGATGGATTTTATATTGGTATATACTTTCTATGTATTTCAAAGATTATGTTTTAGTTTTCACACATGTCAAAAAATAATAATTGATTGTTTTAATTCTTATTATTTCTTTTTATTTTCCAATAAATATTATCATTCAAATTTTATATTTTAAATTATATATAAATTTTAAAGTAAAATACATTAAGTAGTCTTAGACATTAATTTTTTTATAAATAAGTAAAAAAAAAACATTAAACTTTGAAATTCGAAAAGAGTAATAGATTATTATCAACAATGAGTTTCTTAACTTTTTGCCTTTTTATAAGTTAAATTCTCTTTCACTATGTTTTCAATGCCCGTCGAGAATCATTGGTTTTCTCCGACGCACGCCTCCGTCACGAATTCGCATTTTATAATTGTATGCCTTCCACCTCCGCTCTCACCAGACCCATGACCCATCCTCACCGCCTTCCTTAGCCCAATTTCCCCCCCCCCCCACTCCACACCTCTTCTATTGTTGCAACTATAGCTTCTCCTTTTTCACGTATTGTTCCATACTCGACACCGATAAATGCTTTAGCTAACGGTAGCTCCTTCACCTACTGTGAAAACTGACGATGTTAAAATGGCATAAGCAAGCTTAACTACATATATTTTCACTAAGAACATTGTTCATTCGTGCATTATTCAAAATCCAGTTCTAAAAACAGGGAACCATAAACACTTCAAGATTTAACCCTTAAACGCTTCTCCCTTATACTAACTAACAAAGCTTCTCCATCAAAGTTTCTCCACCATCGGCTACAATAAGTGTTGCAGCTACATCCCTTGTCGAAATGAATTCTCCCTAGATACATAATCTAATTAATATTATTAATTAAAATATGTTTGACTGAAAAATCGAAATTACGTTGAAGGTTTAAAATCTTCGCACAAACTGTACCTCCACCTCCTCCCTCAGTAGTGGAGTGTATTCGTGCATCGATAATACCTCAATAGAAAGATTGGCTCCGGTCACCATAGCTGCAAATGGTCAGTTTTGGGTAATAATTCTGGATGATATCTTCATCAAAGGTGAAAACATTCATAAAGACTTCATTATATGTTACTTTAATGGCCACCCACCCTTTTCACACAAATTCAGAATGTGTTGAGCCACATGTAGGAAAAAGGTAGGAGGATTGAGATTCATTTGAATCCTCACTCAATGTCAATGTTGGTTTGTATCCCTAATGACTACATTCGGAAGAAAATACTTGAAAAGATGTACGGTACGTAAGGGATTCTATGTTTCATACTATCCAGTGGTCATCAAAACCGTAAGCTAGCTCTACCCCACAATCAATGGTTAAACTATGGGCTCATCGGCGAGGCATACCTTTGGATCTTCGTACCTCATTGTTGGTCTCATTGGTGACCCAAAAGAAACAGACGAATTCACCCTCAACTTAGTCATTCTTACATTTTCTCACGTAAAAGTAGAAGTATAATTATCAAAGGACTTACCACGCGTTGTTGAGTATGAGAGGGAGATGAAGGAACTCTGGCATTCTGTCATCAGATCGAATCCAATCTCGTTCCTTATTGCCTAGGATCTAGGGTTTAGTTAATTGAATCCTTACTGATGATCTCGTGTTTACCTGGAGATTTGAAGCGGAATGATGAACAGGTAATTGAGATCAGGAGCGCCTCAGATGCTGCACCTCTACTGCAGTCCACACGCACACAAGCTCCGCCGGGATGCTAGTGCCGAGAATCGGATCTCCTGGGAATCCCTGAGTTTCTATGTGGCTAGGTTTTGTTTCTGCAAAACAACTGCGACGGCTACTCTTCCAGGTCGTGCATATAAGCTTATATATAGACCTGGAATGACAAAACCGTTAATTAGATCAAAACCCAAAACGTTTAAGTCATAAACCGAAACATCAGTTTCGGAACCAGCCTTGTGTCGATCGCCACACCCAATGGTGTCGATCGACACACCTCTTAAAACTCGATATCAATGTGTATCCAATACACATTGACCAGAACATATGCCAATGATCATTCCCATACAAAGTGTATCCAACTTGCTTAGGTGTGTGACCTTGTAGGTTCACATAATACTAGCAATGGGTTACAACTCATTTGTCATAAGCGGCTTCTAGCAAAACATTATGACCACCTAGTATCACATGAATTGTCCGATCTCGACCATACAACTATCATGCAGAGTAAGTACAATATGATTTCAGGACATAATCCCAACAATCTCCCACTTGTACTGGAATCATCTATTCCCATAATTCCTTTATCGCTACATCTCGATATGGCATAAGGCAAGAAACTGTGTCATCCTTATTATAGCCAACATCATGTTCATCGAACTCCTGATATATACTGATAAAACAAACGACTAACAATCACCTCGTTTGAGCACGGCCATGCATTTTCTCAGTATCAAATCTTCGATGGGCCCTGAGATATTTATCTCCTGTTATATAGGAGGGACAAATCCCTTCTTGTTACATCCCTGTTTCTACACACACTTCATGATACGCCTAAGCAATGCCTTTATAGCCGCCAGTTACGGAACGACGTTTGACAAGGTCAAAGCGTACCAATTCACATGCTAGAAAGCATGATGAACTCATGTCTAAGGACTATACTCTATAGTCGTAATGAGAACCTCTCATGACACTGATATAACTATCTTGTAGAGTTCTCATTAGCGGGTCATGTCCGATCATATGTTCACCAACATATATCTATGTGATTGACGTTGATACTCATATCAATGACTCCATGAAACTTAGTCATACGTCACCTCACATACTAGTCTTAACGGTTGTTAGTGTCCCACTTTAACAACCTACGACCAGGGACAAACATAATTTTATGTCATCTTTCACTTATAGGGTTTCATGATCAAGTCCTCAACTTGATGATCTATAAAATGAACATAAAATACTTTGGAACCATTATTTAATTATCCAATAATCAAATAATGCTGATGTCAGTTTTTCATAAACATGACCATAGCATGTCTATGTGAACATCATAACTAACATAACTCCCACTAGAATCAAGACCACGTCTTCAGATATCTTATACCTACATCAACAAAATAAAACTCGTGCTTAGGTTGTGAGAGAGGCTGCGGTGTTCTTGCTTGGAACCATTCCAACAAACCACACCGTTATTCATTAATAAGCACTATTCTACGGTCCCCTGCTTGGAGCCCTTCCAACAAATAGCACCGCTACACAGACAAAGAGACATAACCAGGTGGGAACCGGGAATCGTCTTTATCCGTCTAACTACTCATAACAGATTCGTCACTTTCTCAGTTGAACAAGAACCTATCCTTAATGTCCCTCAAACACTTGGGGATATTTCTTACAATTGTCCAGTGACTTTTACCGGGACATTTTGGTATCTTCTCGTCATGCTATATGCGTAAGCTGCATCTAGACGAGCGCAAAATATGGCATTCATGATGGATTCTATTGCATAAGCATATGGAATCACACTCATAGATACTATCTCAGCCAGTGTCCAAGACACTTCATCTTGCTAAGATTATTGCCATAAGACCTTTGGTGTGAAGCCATTCTTGGAATCATGCATATTGGAACTGTCCAATACCTTATCAACATAAGGATTCTGACACGATCCAATTAGCCTTCCCTATCCATCTCAATGGATCCTTATTACAAGAACTCATGCGGCTTCTCCCATGTCTATTGTTAAAATTGACTTCCGACCCAAGTCCTGATAAGATTTTAGAGACAGAACGTCGTTTATGAGAATTAGTATGTTATATATACACACAGTGTGAGAAATGCAACTACGCTCCCACTAGTCTACTTGTAAACGCACGGTTTCTATTCGTTCCTGATCAAGTCAAAACTTTTGACCGTTTTAACAGAACGTAGATTCCAACTCCAAGATGTTTGCTTCAATCCAGAAATAGATCGGTGAAGCTAACATGCATATCTAGCAAATTTTCGGAGTTGGTGCTCACCATCGCTTCTTGAATTTCGCAGGCTCGTCACTTTTCAATGATCATTAGATCACGGCAATCGGTCACGAGAAATCACTCTCGGGTTAGTGACGGATCCTTTCGGATCTGCGAACTTCAGGCTCCACAGGTGTAGGTCCTACAGCACTTTGTAGATCTATCCGCTGCTCTCCCTCAACAGGTTGAGCAGCCTCCTGTGTTTCTCGAATTTCTTCGAGCTGTACTTTTACTCCCACTGTTCTTCTTGGAAAGTGACTTTCTTTCTAGAAAAACAGAGTTCCGAACAACAAAACTTTGTTCTTGGATTGGTTGCAAAAGTAATAAGCCTTGGTTTCCATAGGACAACCAGCGAAGCAGCACTTATCAGATTTGGGTTCAAGCTTGTCTGTTGACAACTGCTTTACATAAACTTTGCAATCCCAATTAATCAGGAAAACATACTTGGAAAACTTCCAGTCCACATCCAATGTGGTGTCTTTCAACTGATTCTGATAGAAAACTATTTGGCGTAAACACATACATTTTAGAGCGTATTCCTCAAAGGATAATGGAAGATTCACGTGACTCATCATTATTCGGAGCCTATCTAATAAGGTCCGATTCATTCTCACAGAAACACCATTCAGGTTTTTCAGGAGAAATGAGCTGTGAGAAGACTTCAGACTCAGTTAGATGATCACTCAATTCTTAACTCTAGTATTCTCCTCCGCGATCTAATCGAGGATTTTCAATACTTCTGTCATATCGGTTCTATACTTCATTTTGGAACTCCTTTGACCATTTCAAAGGATTCTGACTCGTGTCTCATCAAATGAACACAACCATACTTACTGAAGCCATCAATAAGGTAATGAAGTACTGAAGATTTTCTCTGGCACTAATGCTCATCGGGCCACATAAATCAGTATGTGTAAGGCCCAATAAGCTTCCGGCCCTTTTCTTTAGCTCTGCTAAAGAAGCTTTAGTCATTTGGCCCAGTAAGCAGAATTCATATCTCATATGATTTATAATCAAATAAGCCTAAAAGCCCATAACTATGGAACTTCTGAATCCGCTTCACTCTATGTGGTTGAAACGACTATGCTTAGGAAAATCGATTTCGAGTCTTCAGACTTAAGCTGTTTGGTATTTATGTTATATATACAAGCGTACATTGGTTTAAGATATAAAACCCATTATCAAAAGGGGTGCTACCATATAATATTTCATTAAGATCAAAAGAGCAAAACTTGTCTTTTATCAGAATAAAAAACATCCAAATTCTTACAAGAAAATGAAGGACATCTCTGCATAAAGCAGGTACATAATAGCAATTACTTAATTCAAAAACCAAGCTTGAAAGGCTCCTACAAGTGGAGAATCTCTACGGCTCATGCAGCAACCATTGCTCCATACCAGACACGCAGTTCCACTTGTCCTTTCTTCAACGTTCTACTGTTTTTTAGGCCATGTATATTTCAAAAATATCAGTACCACAACCAGTATCCAATACATACATAGAACTTGAAGTAATAACACAATACCTGAAGAAGAAGTACCGTACATCTCCTTCATCTCTTGTGAATCTTCCAAGAATTTAATGCAATCTCTCTTCCAATGCCCAAACTCATCACAGTAGCAGCACTTACCAACATCAGATGGGCCGGACTTGGGCTTATAAGATGACACAAGCTTATCCTGATTCCAAATCTGGATGGCCCTGCCTTTACCCTTGTCAACACAAGATTTCTCAAATCTTTTACCCTTTATGATGTTTTGCTCAGCTGTCTTGAGCATGCCATGCAGCTCAGTCAACGTCTTTGTCAAGCCATTCTTGATATAGCTCTTGATAAACTTATCATAACTTGACGGTAGTGACTGCAGGATGATTTCAGTAGCCAACTCTAGGCTAACAGGACAATCCAGTTTCCCCAGGTTATCAAAGTAACCCATCATTTTAATGACATGAGGACTCACTGGAGCATCCTTTGGTAGCTTGCACCCAATGAGAGACTTAACCATCTGGTATCTCTCAACTCGTGCCTGATCCTGAAACATCAGTTTCAGGCTGGTGATCATCTCTATTGGCGACTCCATGTTCTCGTGCTGACTCTTTAAATCCGAGTTCATGGTAGCCAACATCAGACCACACACATCTACCACATCAATATAATGCTTATTCCAAGCATCATAAACTGCATGCGAGGCATTGGTCCCAAGCCTTTCGGGGAGAGCTTTCTCAAGGACATAATCCTTACTCTCTTGCTTGAGAATAAATCTCAAGTTCCGATACCAATCCAGGAAATTTGATCCATTTAACTTGTCCTTCTCAAGGACGGATCGCAACGAGAAATTAGTTTTAGACATAGGCTGAAATCTAAGAAAAGAAAATTTTAGTTATGAAGTTCAGGAAATGAGAAATCTTATCTAATAAGAAAACTCGCATTATATTCAAACAATGTTTCCTCTATGAATATAATGATCCAAGACCCACACTTCACCAAAATCTGAGTGGACGACTCGCCATCACTCAAATCTTAGTTATCTAGGTAAGAAAATCATTGCTAATTGTACCCAGTACAACTCTTGGTCGCAGATAAGACAATCCATGTCTCATCCAGTCTGACGTCTCTAGGCCCAGAACTTCTGATAGCCCAGTCAAGTAAACCAATCTCTTCAGTCTTGTGATCATTGACAGTCGCACTGCAAGTCTATCAATGATCACCTGCCTTACTCATGTAATTGAGGATACCAAGGACTCCAAGACTATCCAACAACGAAATGAGTCTTGACAGTAGACAAGATTGGGCAAGACATCAAGGTCACTTGGTATTTAGTTGAGGAAACGGAACATTTAAAAGGTTAGTAAATCAATCTCATAGGTCATGTAATTGTTGATGTCAAGCACTGCAAGTCCATCAACACAACTACCTGCCTTACTCATGTAATT
Source organism: Orychophragmus violaceus (assembly GCA_030180135.1). NCBI lineage: Eukaryota > Viridiplantae > Streptophyta > Magnoliopsida > Brassicales > Brassicaceae > Orychophragmus > Orychophragmus violaceus. The sequence continues at coordinate 7,793,462 of CM058235.1, read as the reverse complement.
GTGGACACCAAGCTCTTGGCAAGAGTATCACAACAACGAAATGAGTCTTGACAGTTGACCATATTGAAAACTAAGCTTTGATCTAAAACACATCCAATGTGTATTCAATGGGTTTAGAACATGTTTAACTTTTAATTTTAATTGAGTTTTAATTGTTCTAACAAAAGTGAGTTAGGTCATTTGGTTCGGTTTCTCAATCATTTGGTTCAATAACCAAACGATTACAGTTCGCATCCAACCTTAACAAAACCCGATAACCGGTCAATCCAATTGAACCAGTAATTGACCAAATGAACCGGTTTTAGACCAATTGAGATACCGGTCAAATCTAATTCAACCGGTCCATCCAATTGAACCGATTCAATCAGTTTTAACTAATCCAATCAAACTGATCTTTTTCCAATCAAATCGGTTTATACTAATTGAGATAACCAGTCCAATCCAATTGAACCAATTGATCCAATTTAAACCGATCTGATCTACCTTAACCAAGCATGATAACCAGTTCAATCCATTTGAACCGATCAACCAATCGCAAGGCCTGTGTTGACCGACACTTATCCTGTGTCGATCGACACAGTATGGTATCAGGAAATTTAACCATGCGAGATAACCGGTTCAATCCAATTGAACCGATATATCCTTTCGCACAGCCTCTGTCGATCGATGCACCCAGTGTGTCGATCGACACAGTGCGATCTCTAAGATCGATACCCAAATTTTAATAAGCGTATTCGCGGTGCATCGACCGACACAAGCTTAGTGTCGATCGACACTGCGCGAAAACCCTAAAGTTTTATGATCGTTTTCGCGGTGTGTCGACCGACACAAACTTGTGTCGATCGACACTGTGCGAAAACTCAGGTTCTTCGTTTTCGATAAGAAACAAAATCCGAGATTATTTTCATCAAAACGAAAACTAGCATGCATCAACCTATTCAAATACATCATTATTCGAATTACATGCTTCTGATTCAATGATTAAAACCCTAAAGCTCTGATACCACTGAAGGAACTCCGGCATTCTGTCATCAGATCGAATCCAATCTCGTTCCTTATTGCCTAGGATCTAGGGTTTAGTTAATTGAATCCTTACCGATGATCTCGTGTTTACCTGGAGATTTGCAGCGAAATGATGAACAGGTAATTGAGACCAGGAGCGCCTCAGATGCTGCACCTCTACTGCAGTCCACACGCACACAAGATGGAATCCACCGGGATGCTAGTGCCGGGAATCGGATCTCCTGGGAATCCCTGAGTTTCTAGGTAGCTAGGTTTTGTTTCTGCAAAACAACTGCGACGGCTACTCTTCCAGGTCATGCATATAAGCTTATATATAGACCTGGAATGACAAAACCGTTCATTGGATCAAAACCCAAAACGTTTAAGTCATAAACCGAAACATCAGTTTCGGAACCAGCCTTGTGTCGATCGACACACCCAATGGTGTCGATCGACACACCTCTTAAAACTCAATATCAATGTGTATCCAATACACATTGACCAGACCATATGCCAATGATCATTCCCATACAAAGTGTATCCAGCTTGCTTAGGTGTGTGACCCTGTAGGTTCACATAATACTAGCAATGAGTTACAACTCATTTGTCATAAGCGGCTTCTAGCAAAACATTATGACCACCTAGTATCACATGAATTATCCGATCTCGACCATACAACTATCATGCAGAGTAAGTACAATATGATTTCAGGACATAATCCCAACAGGAGAATGGACATATTGTTAAGGTAGAAGTTGATTATCCCTGGCTTGCTCCAAAGTACGCCCATTTTCAGGAATTTGAACATATCCAAAAGAATTGTCTCCAGCTTCCTCCTCCGGCTCAACCTGCAAAAAACCAGAAAAGGAACCGATTAATAAATCTAAAGGAGACAATTCCTCAGAATTAAAAGTCATTAAAGAAGGTAAGGTAGCAAAAGCCTCTAAAGAAGGTAAAACTTCACCGGAGGACGGCCTTACGTAAATTTTAATACTTCAAAAGAGACTCATGAGGGTGTTGCGATCATTTTGATCCATTTCCCCTTCTGATTTCTGTTAATAGTCAGCCAATAAAGATTGTTTTGGTTACCCAAGCCTCAACCCCACCCCCTTTCTGACCAAATCATGTACCCCTACCCGCTCCCTTCCCGCTTATTACCATACATCCCCAGTCCTAAACCAACCTTTCTCTCTTCTAGTGTTCCCTTCTTTTGCTCCTACTGACTTTGTTACCTCCACAGTGGAGCAAGCCTCGTTTACACCCCTTGAAACACACAAAAAGTACATAACGTGTTCACTTTCTAGCCCTACTTTGTTAATTGATCAGCCCATTTCTACCCTTCCTACAATTGATTTCCCCTACCATTTCCAGTCTACTCCAGTAACTCAAACCCCTATTTTTCCTCCTATATCAACTTTTTCTTCTTCATCTCCTAGGCTCCCCTCTTCGGAGGAGTCTTCTTTTTCCCCCAAATGACTATCAAAACCTTTTTTGGAATGTCTCTATATTAAATGATCTGAATATGCATGAGCTCTTTTGTCATTGGTTGACTAGCCATCAATTTGTTTTTGGTTCGTTACTTGAAACCCATATCAAGGATCAAAACATAAGCCATATAATGCTTAAGCTTTGTAATGGTTGGAACTATGTCTCCAATCATCTAGATGGTTTTGATGGGAGAATTGTCACTATTTGGAAAGACCTTGTCAAGCTAAAAATTATGCATCACTATGCTAAATCCCTGACTTGTGAGATAGCCATCCCAACCTTTCCAACTTTCATTCACGGTGCAGTTTACGCCTCTAATCAGTCTGCCACTAGAACTGATTTATGGGTGGAATTGTTGGGGTTACACTCTACTCTTGCACTTCACGACCACTCTTGGATCTTGGAAGGTGATTTTAATGAGATATTACATCACGTTGAACATGTTCTGCATGATGTAAATGTTAACTCCCACCAAATAAATGAGTTTAAAGATTGTCTGATTCAACTCTACCATTATGACCTTCGTTTCAAGGGCCGCTCTTTAGTTGGAAAAATTGTTAGTCTCTTTCTCCTATTGCTAAAAAGCTGGACAGAGTTTTGGTAAATGACTGTTGGTTAACTTCCTTCTCGAATAGCACAACCACATTCCTCCCACCCCTCACATCTAACCATTTCCCAAGCCTTTTAAACCTTGCCTAGCCGCTTCCCATTGCGGTACATGTCCCTTCAAATTCTTCAATTACCTTACCAAACACCCTCTCTTTGGCGAAGTTGTAGAAGGTGCATGGATTCAAGCTAGAGCCATTGCAATGAATCTTACTAGCTTATATTGGAAGCTGAAACAAATAATAAGAGAGGTTAAACTTCTAAATATTTTTTTTTTCAAATATTCAAGACAGGGCGACGGAAACTAATGAGTTACTTAATTGTTTGCAGGTGGAGGCCCTAAATATCCCTTCTCAATACTCTTTTCAGGAGGAACGTGAATTTCATGTTAAATGGAGTTTTTTTAGAGGAATTGAAGAAAGTTACTTCAAGTAAAAATCTAGGATTCAGTGGTTAAAGGAAGATGGCATGTGTACAGCCTACTTTTATCGTGTGGTCATGTCTCGCCAAAACTACAGTGATATTTGTTCATTCACGCTGCCTCCGGGTGTGATACTATACAATCCTTAGGAAAGGAGTTCCTTGGCAATCAACCACTTTAAATTTGTCCTTATAATGAATGTTCTTCCTCTTCTTCAGATCAGTACCTTGCCAGATTGGGTTCAAACTTTGTTCGCCTTTAGACTCACTCCAATTATGCACCAAAATCATGATGACTATCCTCTCGTCTGCTGATATCACCAAGTGCTTACTAAAGATCAACCCGAACAAGGATCTCGAGCATGATGATCTTACTTCAGCCTTTCATAAACATGCTTGGAGTGTTGTAGGTGCGGAGGTTGTTACTTCCATCTCGCATTTCTGCCCACAACCTTCAACTCTACAATTATGTATTTAGTCCCAAAGAAGCCATGTGCCTCGCTGATTACCGACTATAGACCGATCTCCTGCCTCAACATTATCTCCAAATTCATCTCCCGACTATTAGTTAGATAAAACTGCTACTCTCTTCTCTAATTCTCCCAAACCAGACAACTTTTGTGGAGGACATACTTTTGGTAGAAAGCACATTGTTAGCTAGTGAACTTGTGAATGGCTACCACTGTAACAAAGGGCCAAATAAAATCACGATCAAAGTAGATGTTGCAGAAGCTTTTGATACTCTATCGTGTGATTTATTGTTTACATGCTTGCGTGGTCTAAGGCTTCCTACGACCTATACTAGATGGTTGGAATCATGTGTCTGCACTTACAATTTTACAGTTGGTTATAACTGTTCAGTCCAAGGGTACTTTAAAGGAAGGAGGGGATTACGTCAAGGCGATCTTTTGTCCCTTTATCTTTTCGTCATAGCAATAAATTGCCTTTCATCTATGTTAAATAGAGCTGCGAAAGATAGAAAAAATTCTACCATATCCAATGCAAAAAGACTAAGCTCGCTCACCTTATTTTTGTGGATGACTTGTTGATCTTTGTGGAAGAAAATCTGTCGTCAGTTCAGAATGTTTTCGAAGTCTTTGGGGAATTGGAGCTGTGATCTAGCCTACCTATGAGCATGCAGAAGATGTCCTTCTTTACGTCATGCCTCTCTACCTACGAAACTGATTTGGTAAAGTTCACTACATGGATGCAAGAGGGACCGTTACCAGTGAGTTACTTGGGAGTACCTTTAAGTACAAAAAAGTTGTCATTTTTGGAATGTGATCCTCTGCTTCAGCAAATTAAAGAACATATAACCTCTTGGAGTGCAAGATTTCTCTCTCTCGTTTGTTGGCCGGTTACAGCTCATGAACACCGTGATAGCTGGAATAACGAACTTCTGGTGTTCTGCATTCACAATTCCGAAAGCAGTTATAAAGAAACTGAATTCTATGTGCATCACTTACTTATGGAAAGGAAGAGCAAATGGGAACAATAATGCAAGAGTTTCTTGGGAGACCATTTTCTTTACTAAAAAGGTGGGAGTATTAGGGATAAAGAACCTCATTACCTGGAACAATCTTTCACTTTTAAGCTAATATGGTTAATGTTTTCAGAAGTGGATCTATCTGGGTAGCTTGGTTTGTAATTTAGGTCCTTCATGGATCGGTCAACAATTTCTGCACCGCAAAGAACAACCAATGTTACTCTTGGACGACAAACAAAGTCTCAAGTTGAGGGGAGAATCTTTCCTTGGATCAAACTTAGGCTTGGAGATGGACGTAATTGTCGCTTTTGGATGGATAACTGGACTGCGTTTGGTTCATTTTTGGGAATTCCTAAAAGAACTGTTGTTGCAGATATCTTTAATTCTGGATGTTGGGACCTTTTGCGGCTAGAGCAGATCAACAATTAGCTCTACAAATCTACCTAACTACAATTAAATTAACTTATCAGGCAGACATCTATGAATGGCAACCTTGAGGAACTAAGAGTCTACGATTTCAAACTGGTCAGATATACATAGTACTTAAGGGGGATGAGCAAGACGTACCATGGCCAAAGATCGTTTGGTTGAAGGGAGGGATCCCAAAACATTGTTTTCTGACTTGTTGTGGGTGTTGAACAGTTGCCCAACTAGTGATCGCTTGCTAAATTGAAGATTAAACACAGATGCAGCATGTCTCCTATGTAACTCGGGAATTGTGTCTCGTGATCACATGTTCTTCAATTTTCCTTACTCATGGGAACTATGGAACTCAATTGCCAGTAAGTGTGCTTGCTCTCCTGTGCGCAATTGGAATGACCAAATCAGTTGTTTGATCTCGTTAACTGGAGGAAAAGCTAAGAGGTGGCTCACACTATTAGCTTGTCAATGTCTCCTTTATGCGTTGTGGAAGGAACGCAATAATCGTCTTTACCGGTCGACCTAGACCTCGAAAGAGACGTTAATCTCTTTCATTGATCCCACAATCCAAAATAAAATTTGTGGTTGTAGAGACACTAACCCTTCTCTCAATTATGCTATGATTCAGCTCTAGTATCAGCCAGGAAATTGACAGCCACAACACTCTCTTCCTCGCCGATTGATCCCTGCAACTTCACTGTTCTGGCAGTTGCTCCCATTCAGCGATCACCATATGATCTTCCATAACTCTTTGTTTAAGGCAAAGCAACAATTTGTTTTGGACTTGTCTCGTTTGGGCTTAATTCAAACTCAAAGTTGCTTTTTATTTGGGGTGTTTAAGTAATGTACTCGGCTAAGTCTATTTCGATTTTTTGGACATTTGTTCATTAGCTTTGGTTGAATCTGTATCATCTCACAATTTTTATACAATTTAAATCCTAAATTTTTTTGATAAAAAATAAATAAAAATAAACTGTGAGTTTCTTAAAAAAACTATGCATGTACATATGGAAGAGTGGCAAGTGGAACTTTGTGATATGCGAGTGTTGCGTCCAATCATACGTTTTCTAATATTAACTTTTTTCTACAAGAACAAATTCATATAATTATTTATATAAGTTAATACAATTTTAGAGTTGGTTTTTTTAATATCATGGAAATTCTGAACCTTAGAGTAATTTTATTGGTGGGTATCTCACCAAGAGATTTTTATGTATAAAATATTAATAAATTTAATATAAATAAATTAAATAATCAAATTTAAACGAAACAAAAATGCTGAACCAATTATTATGTAACAAGTGGTACATGAGTTTTTTTACAATTTTTTTGATGAATTTCTAAAACAAGAAATTATTCTCCTTCTATCTCCTCTCTTTACAATATTTTTTATTATTTAAAAGTTATGACTCTTTGAATATTTTCCGTTGATGTTGCTCCTAGAACAATAACTTTTTACAAATTTAGAATTAACTTGTAAATATTTCGATTTAAAAAATATTCTTTCGTACTAACAAGATTTTAAACCGATGATACAAGAGAACCAATTCTCTTCTTTCAATCAAAATATGTGTTTACGCCAATATAATGGTTTGTGAAGAAAAGCTGCAAAAGACGTACGTGGTGTCTATTTCTTGACTGATCTACCAAGAAGTTTTATAAATGAAAATAGATTTTTAAATGACATTGTTTAATTTTTTATTTAAACAATATAATTTTGTTTTATCTTTTTTTTTCTCACAAATCTTAATTTATTAACTTAAACATTCAAGATATAACAATAAGAGAGAATTAATCGTCATCTTTCATAAACGCAATACAACATAAATTTAGTGCAAATTAAAACAGATAGATTTTCAAAAGATGATAGTGGATTTGAGACATGGTTCAAATGCGTTAATAGAAGCTTCACGTTCACAGTAGAACCGGAACATTGAAATATAATCACTTTACATTGTGATTTTGAAAACCAACATTCACTGATGGAATTCGTCGAGACGAATCTAATTACATCTTCTGGTCCCGAAGAGACCACTACACAAGAAAACAATACAGTGAAGAAGTTGAGATAGTTATCTCCCTTAAAAAGAGGAAATGAAATCAATCTCTCTTCAAAAAGGAAAAAAAATTGAAAAGATCTATTTACAAAAAGAAAGGAAGGTTGAATTGATCACTTCCCAAAAAGGAATGAAGGTAAAATTGATCTATCCTAGGCAAATGATATACCATGAATTTTAGGGATTTTAGCCATGGTATATATTTTATTTATCGAGTCTTTTATTATGTTTTGGAGTCCTTTTAGTATGTTTACAGGTCTAGACATGTTTGGAGTGGAATTGGACATTATGGAGCATTCTGGAGCATTTTGGAGATTAAACCCGAGAGGAAGAGTTCACTGCCCGTTTCACAGACCTGTGTCGATCAACACAGAATGTGCATCGATCGACACAAGGTCGACACAGACTTCTCGCGAGCGTTGAATGAAGATAATTGGAAATTGCAACTTTGCCCAGATGTTTCTCATAATTACAAAGAAGCCCCAGCCGACTTTAGACCATTATATTAGGGTTTTTAAGCCATTGTTTAGGCTACGCTTTATTTTACTTTTGAGAGAGAGTTAGGGGCTGATCCTGCTCTTGAAAGAGAGAGGATTTCGAACCCCTGTTTCTTTATCTATTTTATAATATTTGGTTTTCTATTCAAGATGTTTTCTGTCTCAGTGATTATGTCTGAGTAGATTACATGTTAGGTTTAGGGATTCTCATTAGGGATTTCATGGAATTATAGGTTAATCAATCTGTTAGAGATTCATACTTTCTAGTTCTTCGTCTAGGATTGTTCTTAATGCTTAATCTGAAGTAGCTATCCAGATTTATGATGTTAGGTTGATTGATGCAACGACAGTTGGTTGATTAGCTAGAAAGAACCTAGATGAGCAATTGAATTACTCGCAAAGGAATTTGGTTTAATTAGATTGTGAACATATCGAACTTGGAATTAAAGCTGGTTTAATCTGTTAGTAATTGCAAAGGAATTTGGATTGTTGCACTTAGACTTAGAGAATTCTCGCAACGACAGTTGGTTAATTCTACATATGTGTTTGAGTTCTAGAATAGTTCTTAATTAGATCCCGATTAATTGATTAGCTTGTGTTCCTGATTTCCTAAGAACTCCCTAGACTTAACGCTTCGCTTCCTTGCTCACAACTCGCTTTGTTTACTTTCTCCTGTCTGATTTACTGTTTTCTCATCATATTTACTTTCTCCTAGTTTAATCTTTTCTGTTCTTAATCTATCGTTGACCGGAGTCCCTGTGGATTCGATACCCCAAGTACTACAACTACATCACTGTGCACTTGCAGTTAGTATAGGGATTAATTCTTGACCTATCAAGTTTTTGGCGCCGTTACCGGGGACTCTTTTGCGTCTCTGATAGATTTGAACTTAGAGTTTAGACTAGGTTTTTCGTTTTTTTTTTATCACTAATTTTTTTTCTGTTTCTTGCGTTTCAGGTACGCCTGTAATCGCCCTGCAACGATCGACACGGTCATGTGTGTCGATCGTTGCATTCTCGAGATTGCATCGATCGACGCTACTCTGCATCGATCGACACAGTGCGAAAGAATGATGAGAATGATGGAACGGATGTTGGAAAATCAGCAGAATAACTCGTTCTGCAGAGGCTATGGTTCCTATTCATTCACCAGAGATTATGAATCTCCAACGTATCAGCCTGTTCCTCCTCACAATACACAGTCTAATAAGCTGATGAGCATGATGGAGCAATTATTGGAGAAGCAGGAAGAGGATTTAAACTACATCAATAGCTCTGGAATTCAAGAAAACAGGTTTGGTAATCAGCAAGGTAATTCGTATCAAAGAACCTATGGATCGTCCTCATATCAGACACCTCCTGCTGCTAATGCTTATAAGAGCAAGATGGAATCCATGATGGAGCAGTTACTAGAGGATCAGACCAAGCTGCTGTAGACTTCGACAGGAAGTTGGATGCTATGCATGAAAATCTGAATGGGAAGTTTGAATCTCTGAGCACACATGTGAAGAAGTTGGATGTTCAAATCCAACAGACATCTCAAGCCATACAAAGGCATAATGAAGTTGGGAAAGCTGAACAGTACAGATCCATCAAAGCTGTGACCTTAAGAGATGAGATTGAGTTGCTAGGTGAAGAAGAGAGCATAATCTCGGATTTTCTGGATGAATATTGTCTGTCTGAGATATGCATCGATCGACACCCCCTTAGTGTTGGTCGACACGCAGTTCTGACGGCAATTTCGAGTTCTTACGACGAACAGAAATCGACCATGGTCGACACTGAAGGTCGACATCAATTCAATGTCGACCGACACCACTTCTGCGTCGGTCGACGCGACAGTCGGACAGACCCAATTTCGCCCAAATCTGATGTTTTTGCTAAGGAAAGGGTCTACAAACCTCCTATACTGTTCCCAAGAATTCCTATAAGGTCTAAATATGAGCAGAGTGTAGAAAAGTGCATGGTAGTTGTGGATAAGAAGAAGATCTCAGCTGATGATCATTTGAAAGAAGAAGTTCAGATAGGTGTAACTATAGTATCTGATAGTAGAGAAAAGAAGATGGCGGTTCCTCTTGAACCTGCGTTAACATCTTCAGTACCTGCAACTGCTCATAAGCAGAAAGCTCCAGACATCAGATCTGCACCAAAGGTAAGGTATAAATCACCTAAAGTTAAACCTCCTGACCGCATTGCTTTGAATGCAGGAAAACGCAGTATCCCACCCAAGCTTTGCTCCCGCCCTGATTCTGTTTACTCTTTCCTTGGGAGACCTCATGATCTGACAGCCTATACACCTCCTTGGATGAAGAGATATTCACAGAGACATTCAAAGTCTCTGTTGAAACCACCATGAATCAAATCTCTACCCAATAGTCAAGCTAACGACTAAAAACAAGCGCTGAGTGGGAGGCAACCCACTGTTAGGTTCGTTTTAATTTTCGTTTTTCAATTTGATTTGGTGTTTTTAATTTTTTCTGTTTCTGTGTGTTCAAAGGCTTGAGAAACAGGCAAAATCGCATTACATCGATCGACACACCTAGTGCATCGGTCGATGCAGTCGCGATTTACGGTTTACCAAATCAATTGCGGTTTCGACATCGGTTATTCACATAACCGCGAGCATATTCGCCTTGCATCGATCGACACACATTGTGGCATCGATCGACACAGGGCGACGACATGTAAGTGTTCTGCAACTTTTCAGACTGTTTTCAATTTGATTATTCTTTCTCACCGATCCTGAGCTTGATTACACTGGGGACAGTGTAATTTAAGTGTGGGGGAGGTCGCTACTGACGCACGCTTTTGTTTTCTTATGAGTTAGTCTTGTTTTTCAAATTTGTTTTATTGAGTCAAAATTGTATGAAACTATAATTTTTCGAGGAAAATTTTCGCTTGAACAGGAACTAAGTAACCATTGGACAGACTTGCAGAGCCTCTATGACTGTTAGAAAACCCAACACGGATCAGCCTACTAAGGACACCCACATCACTTCAGGTATCAGAGGATCCTTTTACTGACTTCACCTTAATACTGACTTAATTTTCTCACCTAAGGGCTTGGAATACCTTGAGTCGGATTCCTTTGTTAGTTCTGACACAACCTGTAAACATGTCCTATTTGGTTCCCTTCTCCCCTTCCATAAAGTAAAAAAAAACAAAGATAATAAATTGAGGATGAGTTAGTAACTCCGAAGTGGTCTCTGGGAGTGGTAGCTACAACTATCATATCTTGTGCATCCATGGAATGTGTCCAAAGTACACCCCAAAACGGGAAGAACACTGATAAAAAAAAATGATACCCAGTGGAGAAAAATCAGTTGTTAAAGAAGGGAAAAGAGAAGAAAGGGACCAGAGAAAGATAGTATGGTGGTCTAGAGCTGACAGAGTAAGAGTCCATGTGCCCTTTGATCGATAATCCTTAGGTGAGACCGCACTTAATTGCTTATAGAAGTCAGTAGGGTGAATTTGAATGCGTGAATGTGATTGTGGAGTTTACTCAGGACAGCTGCTAAGTGTGGGGGAAGTATATTGTGGTCTTGAGTTCTGTAGGGAAGTTTTCAGTGGATTACTAAGTGAATGTGAATGCGAAAGTTCCTAGGACGAAATGAGTTTCTGTGTTTTCAAACCTTTTTTCTTATACTTTGGTTCTTTACTTGCTTGAGGACAAGCAAGAGCTAAGTCTGGGGGAGTTGATATACCATGGATTTTAGGGCTTTTAACCATGGTATATATCTTATTTATCGAGTCTTTTATTATGTTTTGGAGTCCTTTTAGTATGTTTACAGGTCTAGACACGTTTGGAGTGGAATTGGACATTATGGAGCATTCTGGAGCATTTTGGAGATTAAACCCGAGAGGAAGAGTTCACTGCCTGTTTCACAGACCTGTGTCGATAGACACAGAAGGTGCATCGATCGACACAAGGTCGACACAGACTTCTCGCGAGCGTTTAGTGAAGATAATTGGAAATTGCAACTTTGCCCAAATGTTTCTCATAATTACAAAGAAGCACCAGCCGACTTTAGACCATTATATTAGGGTTTTTAAGCCATTGTTTAGGCTACGCTTTATTTTACTTTTGAGAGAGAGTTAGGGGCTGATCCTGCTCTTGAAAGAGAGAGGATTTCGAACCCCTGTTTCTTTATCTATTTTATAATATTTGGTTTTCTATTCAAGATGTTTTCTGTCTCAATGATTATTTCTGAGTAGATTACCTGTTAGGTTTAGGGATTCTCATTAGGGATTTCATGGAATTATAAGTTAATCAATCTGTTAGGGATTCATACTTTCTAGTTCTTCGTCTAGGATTGTTCTTAATGCTTAATCTGAAGTAGCTATCCAGATTTATGATGTTAGGTTGATTGATGCAACGATAGTTGGTTGATTAGCTAGAAAGAACCTAGATGAGCAATTGAATTACTCGCAAAGGAATTTGGTTTAATTAGATTGTGAACATATCGAACTTGGAATTAAAGCTGGTTTAATCTGTTAGTAATTGCAAAGGAATTTGGATTGCTGCACTTAGACTTAGAGAATTCTCGCAACGACAGTTGGTTAATTATACATCTGTGTTTGAGTTCTAGAATAGTTCTTAATTAGATCCCGATTAATTGATTAGCTTGTGTTCCTGATTTCCTGAGAACTCCCTAGACTTAACGCTTCGCTTCCTTGCTCACAACTCGCTTTGTTTACTTTCTGCTGTCTGATTTACTGTTTTCTCATCATATTTATTTTCTCCTAGTTTAATCTTTTCTGTTCTTAATCTATCGTTGACCGGAGTCCCTGTGGATTCGATACCCTAAGTACTACAACTACATCACTGTGCACTTGCAGTTAGTATAGGGATTAATTCTTGACCTATCAGCAAAAGAGGAAATTGTCATTGTCTGCCAATTTAAAGTCGGATGAAATAACTCTGAGAAGTTTTGTATGTAACAAATAATTTTGTAGGCTGGGTTGTATCTGAAACCATGGCCCATTAACAGAAAGTGACTAAATCCAAACCATTGAAAGAACAAAGAAAGGCGGTGGCTCTTCGTTTCTGTACGGACGTTACAACGCCAGAGAGGAGATGTCGACTTGGAGGGGAGTGGCTCATGCCCGATGAAGCAGAGGGCAAAGATCGACCTGGGAGCAGCGAAGCTATGGTATCTTCGATTTTCATCTGGCGGATCTGAGCAACACCGGCTAGCAAAAAGTGGTGGTAGTATCGATCTCCAGGGGGACCGCGGCCAGGCTTCGAGGGATACAAGATACATGACTCGCTTTGAAGAGCAAATCTAGGGAGATGGATGGTGAGAGATGAGGCAAATCGAGAGCAGTGGTTTAAGCAACGAGGATAGATCCGGTGGGTCTGGAGGAGGATCTGGCGATTTTGGCTGCACCGGTGGAAGAGATGGTGGAGGTTGCGCCGGAGATTGAGGGAGCTTCGCAGCTTCCGGAGCAAGCAGGTCCGGAGGTTTTGGAAGAGGCAGGGTCAGGAAACGAATCACCTCCTCCAGACGATTGCCGGTAGATAAGATACGAGCTGCTGGAAGACTCATTGGCGGAGTAGATTCAGGCGGAGGAGGAAACAAGCCAGGTGAATAGCTCAGTCTTCGAGTTTTTAACAATTCATCACCACGGGTGAGTAGGGATGTTAAATATGGGTAATTACCCGTAGGGTACCCTAAACCCTTAGTAAAATTCAAGCCCAAAACCCTACCATTTTAGTGAAAAAAAGAAGAGGGTTCAAAATGGGAGGGTACCCTTTTTATTAGGGTTCAAAAAGGGTTTATCCTACAGGGTTTAGGGTATCCGTGGGTTTTTGTGAATTACATCAATACTCACAAAATAATCTTATAATAAACTATATATATTTTTTAATAATTTAAACTACAAATAATATTTGATTATTTTAATCTTGAAATAATATTAAATAAATTTAAGATTATATTTTCACGCAAAAATGTAAAATACCATTTTCTGCAAAATTTGTTTTTCCGTCAAGAACGTAAGATACCATTTTCCCGCCAAAAACTTAAAATTTCGTTTTTTCGCCAAAAACGAAAAATCCGTTTTCCCACCAAAAACGAAAAATTTCGTTTATCCGCCAAAAACGTAAAAATCTGTTTTCTCGCCAAAAACGAAAATTCCGTTTTCCCGCCCAAAATAAAAAGTGTCGTTTTCCCGCCAAAAACGTAAAATTCCGTTTTCTAGCCAAAAACGAAAAAATGCCGTTTCCCGCCAAAAACGTAAAATTCCGTTTTCCCGCCAAAAACGTAAAAAATCCGTTTTCCCGCCAAAAACGAAAATTGCCGTTTCCCCGCCAAAAACGAAAATGTCGTTTTCCCGCCAAAAACATAAAAAATCCATTTTCCCGCCAAAAACGTAAAATTCCGTTTTCTAGCCAAAAAGTAAAAATCTGTTTTCCCGCCAAAAACGTAAAATTCCGTTTTCCAGCCAAAACGTAAAAATCCATTTTCCAGCCAAAAACGTAAAAAATCCGTTTTCCCGCCAAAAACGAAAATTCTGTTTTCCCGCTAAAAACGTAAAATTTCGTTTTCCCGCCAAAACGAAAAAAATCCTTTTTCTCGCCAAAAACAAAAATTCTGTTTTCCCACCAAATCATAAAATTCTGTTTTCCCGCCAAAAACAAAAATATCGTTTTCCCGCAAAAAAAAACTTAAAATTTTGATTTCCCGCTAAAAACGTAAGATTCTATTTTCCCGCAAAAAATGTAAGATTCTATTTTGTAAATTAATTCATATATTTAACTAGAAATTAGTCTAGAAAATAATATTTATAAATTATTAATATTGTATAAATAAAAGTTAGGGTACCCGTGGATAACCCTAAAGCTATAGGATTTTGTTTGGGATACCCTAAAGGATATAGGGTATATATAGGATTTTCAAAATAGGGGTTTTAAAGGGTAGAGTACCCTTGAAACTAGGGTAGGGTAGGGTATTTTTACCCATCACAACATCCCTACGGGTGAGACGGTTCTTCGGGTTACTATAGGCGGGGTTCCGATAATGAGAAGCATGGTTTCTCAGACGACACTTCCGGTGGAGGAGATCCGGCTCTACGAGCCCATAGTTGAAGTCGGCAGAAGATGAACGGCGCCTCGGATGATCTGCTCCAGAGAGATCTTTTTATTTTTTAACAGTTGCTTTTTGAAAATTTGCAACGGAATTCAAGTCCATCATATGATCTTAATATATGGTGATCAGATAAATTATTGAGCTATAAATTTCCTATAGAAAAAAAATAAAGGCAAAACTCCACTAGAACAAAAAACTAAGAAAGTCATCATAATATCTAAATAAATTAGGTTCCTGACACCTAACTAAGAGCATGAACATTGAGGGTTTTTAAGGGATGAGATTCTTAATTATTCACGTGGGTCCCACGTGAATAGTTAAGAATCAGGTTCTAAAAATCCTTATTTAAGAACCGGTTCTTACACTGTTCATGACACGTGGCAGCTTGTCATTCGTCTAATTTTTTTTTTCAATTTTTTTTTTTACACTTTTCCCAAAAAAAAAAAAAAAAAAAAAAAAATTTAAGAACCCCCATAGAAGTTCATGGATGTTCATGCCCTAAGGAGCGACATAAATTAGTTGATATACTGTATACACATACTGATATACAAGTCATTGTGAAAATGGGAAAATTGTTGCGTATCTACAAAGTAAGGTCCCATAAATGGTAGAACATACTGAGAGAAAAGAAAGGTAGGGATTATATATGTATTTGGTAAGATGAGGTTTCGGAATTTCTTATGATTATGTCAACCCAGATAAGGAACTAACATAAGCGTACCACGTTTAAAATTATACTAGATCGTTGCGCCTAAAAAAAAGTATTCGATCTTAATACACATGCAAACAAAACAAAACAAAAAAAACTTCTTTGCCTACTACAATTCAAGACGAGTAAAAATATTGGAAATCAATGAACAAGATAAAATCTTTACATAAATGGGGTTTAGTTAGGCTCAATCTTAGAACATTGTCTGGTTCAGTATGTTGGTAGCCACAATGTTAAGTACTTAATTATACCAAAATATTATTTTCAAATTAAAAGTTATTGTATAGCAAACACACAATTCATCTTAATTCAATTTTCATTGATAATGAAAATAAAACTCACTTAAATTTTGAGCAAACATTTTGACAAATATTTTACTGGTATATAAAAACTTAAGGTGTATATTGAGAAGAACAAGCATAATCCAACAATATTAAATCATAAACTTACTGAATCAATATTTATCTATAATCATCATCATCCAAAAATATTTATCTATAATCATCATCATCCAATCATTGATCAATTAGCTTGGTCATAATAAAATCTACGAGAGACCAACACAAGATTAGACTATGACACATAACTAAACAAACACCAATAAATGAAAGGATTAGTAGAACTAAGGCTAACTCCAATGGGACCACAAATCACCAAATTTGTTGTACACCAAATTCCAACTGGACTGCATTTTTATAAACAGTACCATACCAAATTTGGTATGATATTGTTCATAACACTAAAAAAATATTAGTTTAGTCTTATTTTTCATTTAAAAATGTAATATTAAGTTGATTATAGTTTAGTAACATGATTAAACTATAGTCATTCAAATAATCATTGTAATCATATAAATTTTTAATTTTAATTAATAAAGAATATTAATTTGAAAATATATTAATAAGCTAATTAATTATAAAAAAATATCATCTTAAAATAAATTAAAATACTTAAAACATAAAATTACATAATTAAAATCAAACGCACATAGAATTACATAATTAAAACCAAACACTTAAAAGAAAATATAAGAAGCTAATTTTAAAAACATATTAGTCTTTTATAATTTATAATCTATCCATCGTAATCATTTTATCACGACGGACTGTATTGTTAAATTTTAATTATAATTTATTATATAATAATTAATATTTCTGTTATTTTAAAATTATGCATTAAATGTTTTTTTGTTTTAAACTATTGTAATCTTAAATTTTATTTTATTTGTAAATAAGCAATTATAAGAACAATTAATATTTATTAAAACCATTTTAAATAAACAGAATTTAAAATTTAATAATATAATAATTAAAAAAAAAATTAGTATGGGATTGTAGTTGTAGATGGAAAAAAAATGGAATATCACATTTGATGTTTGGGTTGGAATTGCCTTAAGAAATACATACAGAACATGGAGAAACTTGTCACTATTTCATAAGATTCATGATATGATCTTTATGAAGAAGTAAAAAAAAAAATTGATTTTATCAAATAAGTTACAAAAATAAGACTTAAATGTACATGATTCTCCAAGATATAAAATATATCAAGATCATTGAATCAAACATGTCTAAATATTACCAGAGGATCAATTGATCCCCTGCATGCAAGACAAGTCTTGAAAATGCATGGTCTAGAAGTAAAAAAAAAAAAAAAATTATGGAGAAAATATAGTAGATTGTAAGGACAACTCTAATCCACCCTCAAATTTTCAAATTTTGAGGTTTGTAGTTGTAACATTCCGGTTTGTGGTATTTACGGAGATGTTTAAGAGAATTGGTTTGGTTATTTATGTCATCAAAATGCACTTATCTTTTCGATCACTTATCCAGAGAAAACTTCAGAGTTAAGCGTGCTTGAGCTGGAGTAGTTAAAGGATGCGTGATCTACTGGGAAGTGACTCACGGTATCGTGCGAGTGAGGACAGATTGCAGGGACAGTAAATCAAGTCTTTAAAGCCTTCCAAAAACAACAAACCGGCCGTCGTACGAGAATGAACCCACGGACCAAGTATATTGTATAATATATTAAGTGTATATTTTATATGTATTTCTGAAGTTTTAGAATTATTAGTAACTTTTATTAATATTAAAGAGGGCAAATCACAAAGCACAAAAACATGAATTGTCACAAATATAGCAACAAGAAGGAAAAATCTCCAAAATAGCATTTATTAAAGGGATAAAGACTAAATTAACACTAACCCTAAACTCTAACCCCTAAATACTAAACCCTAAATCCTAAATAATAAACTCAAATCCTAAATACTAAATCCTAAACCTTAAATAATAAACCCTAAACCCTAAAAAAATAAACCATAAATCCTAAATTATATAATGCTATAAAAATCTTTGTAATCTAAATAATGCTAAAAATGTGAATTATTCTCTTTAATGCTATATTTATGATAAGGTATGTTTTTTATGCTATTTTATGCATTTTCTCTATTAAAGATTATAATACAAACAAACAAAATTTAAAAGATCTGTGAAGATTTATGGTTGGAGCAATTTACACTCAAATCTTCATTTTAAGGATTTGCTCCTCTCAAAATGAAATGTTGGATTGGAAATACCCTAAACATAAATTTATACGACTTATATCCAGGGTCGGACCTGCAAGTCCTTTTTGATTATGTATTTGAATGTTCAATAGTTGGTTGATTGGTCGATCATCACAAAGTATTACTGGTCAAGCAATTCATTCGTGAGTCAGTTTTGAAATGTTCGGTCAATTATTTGTTTTGTGATTTGATTTGCCACCTTATTTGAATATTTTTGTTGTTGTTCAAGTTATTAAATAAGGACCTTATATAAGGTACATCTAGTTATATACATTTTGTCTAGATCGAGTCAAAGATGAAAACTACTCCCCCAAAACTTAATTCCGAAATAGAATGTTATACACTTATACTTAGTATTTATTATTTAGGTGGAATACAATTGGGAGCCACAATGTAGCCAAAGAATAGGGACAACTAAACCTGTAAAAGTACAACATGTAGGGGGTAGAAATGTTACATAAAAATCTGTAAGAAGGACAGATAGATACAGAGAGTAAAAAAAGGAGAAGATGATCTTAAATTGGGAGTGTCATAAATTACAAAGAACCCGAGGATCAGGGGGGACTTTATTTTATTTTATTTTCTTACAAAATTTGTGTGTTTTTTTTTGTGAACACGCGAGAGAACAGTCACATCGATAGATACAGCAATAGAGAGAAGGCTAGAAGAGCAGCCAGCCACACAAAGGCGTTTTAGATTGGGGCATGACCCGGACAAAACGGGTTAAAAATCCAAATACCCTATTGGTTAATGCCCCAATATCAGTTTCCTATCTTCTTTTGGAAATTCTCGACCCTCACGCTCCTTCCTAGTGCGTCCTCTCCAGTCTCCATTCTTTGTGAAAAGATTTATTCACTTTTCTATTTATTTTTTCAGCGTTAAAATAATAATTTATTACAATTTTAAAAACAATTGCAACAACAATTTTCAACACAATTTTATCTACTCTAATAAAAATCTAAGATATCTAAAATATATTTGATTATACCACAATGAATGGTTCTATTTGCATATAACTAAAAATCTCTTGTAAATTTGTCTTTAGAAATTTTGTAGAAAGAAACCCTACATCCAATCAATGCTTCCTTCTTTTGTTGTTTATGTTTTGAGACTATGATTGATAAAACTATCAACAAACTACTTTTTCATTTATTTGTGATTTTTTTCTCTTGTTAAAACGATTGTGGAAATTAACCCATTTGCCAACAAAATAATATTGTAAATAAACGTGATCGGTAATATGCCGAAGTTAAACATGCAAACCATATAATTTTACAAAAGAATTTAAACTGAATTACACATTACTAGATATTATTACATACATTTGAACAGATTTAGTATATTTCTAATGTTATATGAGCCGACTGATCGGTCTATAGGCAAAATAATAATGTTCAAAATTTCGGATTATTTCGGATTATACCACAATGAATGGTTCGACGTCTATTTACTCGTCGGCAAAGCGTTTGATGGCTGTCGATCACCGGAATTTGGTTTAAATCGGCACAAAAATCAGCTTTGTTTCGTTAAATTCGAATTAGAAATTGAATGTTAGATTATAAATTTATCATATTTGGGTTAATGTAAAACTGTTAAAGTCACACAAAAATAAGTAAAAACGATGTTAATCTTGAAAGAAAAGAAAACATGAGGTGAAAACTGTTAGACATGATGCAAGAGGAAAAAAAATCGGAGAGATTTTGTGTTTCACTAAGTAAAGAAAAATCTAAAACTAAAAAATAGCAAATAGCAAATTACAATTCGAACTCACATTATATAAGGCAAATTGGAAGACTAAAACTAATATACTACGTTTAAATACATTTATCTAATTTATATGTCTATATATACATAAAATATTAAAGCCTGTATAATCTCCAATTTTCTCTTAAGACAGTTGACCTAATTCGACTGTAGCGTCATCGAGCATTCAAACAAGGGTTATTAAAAGAGTCGATAAGATTAGAAACTGTCATTTTTTTTTTTTAACACTGGCATTTTATTATCATTAATCACCATAAGGTGCAACTACAACAGAGCCATCACAAGTGTCTCAAGCAGGAGAGGGGTACACATAGTGATGCTCGAAACAGAGTTTTAAGGGACAGAAATGCAGAAAAACAGAGCCAAACGGTAAACAACAATAAAACAGAAATTGAGACTTTAGAATACCAGTAGGTATTGTACTCCATCCAGCAATGGATACCTCTCCAGATGGTAGAGATGATAGAGGGGTAGAAAAACCGGAGTTGACAATTGTCTAGGACCTCCGAGAGATTAGTGTTGAGAGCTGGAACATCTGTTACGTTCCACTGAAATGATATGTCTCAGCCATCGAGGCCCTCCCCGAGCTATGTAAGACTGATACAACCTTTGATCACGAATCACGCTCGCTGCGATTTCAGTCGCTACATTATTCCTCTGCATGATTACATGCTCACAGCTGAAGCTAGCCAAGGAAAATAGCAGATTCCTAATAGTCATAGCCATGTCTTGAAGATTGGGATAGTAGAGAGGGTGTAGCATAACATTACGCACATTTTCCAGGTTCGACTCGAAGATAACATTCTGAAATCGAAGATGATGCGTCCCTTCTACAGCCCAGAAAAGTGCTTGAAGTTCATTCTCTTCGATAGAGCTAACTTGTGTATAGGACCTACGGCTGTGGAAGAGAGCCACGCCTTCGTGATCTCTGATAATCCACGACGCACCACCACACTGATCCGCTGGAGACCAGGCAGCACCAAAGTTGCATTTGACAAAACCATATGGTGGTGCCTTCCATTGAGGTTGATCCAGCTGTGGTTGCGCTGGAACTATTTCATTTCGCTCATTTTGATTGACTTGGAACCATATTTCTGTATCCTCTATGGCCTTTTCCGCGGTCCTTGCCGCACTAACCCGAGAGTTTTCAAAAATCAGCTCATTCTGCGCCTTCCATATGTGCCATAACAGCCAGGGATATGCTCTGTGGATGGATTGATCAATCTGCCGACTTCTGCTCCTGGTGACAAGATGGTGAATGTTTAGGAAAACAGAGGTAGGCGAGAAGCCTGCTCCAGGGAGCGTAATACCAGCAGTGTCCCAGACCTCTTTGGCATAAGGGCAAGAAAAGAGGGCATGATTAATGGTTTCCACATCTGAACTACACATTTTACAAGTGGTATTCAGTTGGATGCTGCGTGAGGCAAGTCTTTCTTTGACCGGTAACGCACCAGCTAAAGCTTTCCAGACAAAATGTCTGATCTTTGGTACCGTTTTCATTTTCCAAATGTTCTTCCACAACTGTTTTTCAACTGGAGGTAAGTTGCGTGCATTGGCGTCTTGATTCCTGTTAATAGTTTCCACTAGCCTATACCCGCTTCTTGTTGAATATTCGCCTGTTTTTGTGAATCCCCATTGGTCACAGTCACGTCGAATATGTCATTAGTGTTAATAGCACCAACCTTAAAGAAGATATTTATTTAACTAGGTGAGACATAATAACAAATGACTTGACAACATAGAACTAAAACTGTCACTTAGGCTTTTACATCACTAGACGTCCCTTTTTATTAATATAGGTTTGAATGCTAAAACGGCACAAATAGTAAATAATATATAAATGAGTTTATGTGTGCGTGGAAGCACACACTGTAGCATATGGTAAGGGTGATGGTGTTTTGTTTTCAAAGAGAAGAGTGAGTGATTTTCTGAAGAAGAAAACTTTTACTTTTTCTTTGTATTGACTGATTACTATTTCGGGCCTTTAAACTCAGCTTTAACCAGTTGTGTCAGTAGCCACCCACCGCACTAAGATTGAGTCATAATTAGATGGTCCGAAATTGAATGCGATATTTGTTTCATTAAACCAAACTTGCTTTTATTTGTAAATAGACTTTTTTTTTTTTTTGTAAATAGACTTTCCTTCTCATGACATATTCTGAAGTAATATGTTTAGAACATACACTTAAGAAATGAAATCGTATAGACTTTTATAATATATCAATATTTATATGATAAATTTTCAAATAGAAACATTTCTATTAGATAGTATACGGTAGATTTTCTAAATCTTTAGTTTGTATTATAAAACAGTGAGTTGTATAACATAATTAAAAAAATCTCCGAAAAACATAATTTTGATATATTTAAAATAATTACGTAGATACATGAGGTCAGTAAATAAGTCATCCAATATATCTCATCAATAATTATTGATTTTCTTGCTTTTTTTTTTGGTCGGGGATTTTCTTGATTTTCTTGCTACAAACGTTAACTTTAGTAGTATATGGAAATCCCTTTTTCTTTTGTTAGATTAGTATATGGAACTCCTGTTTTACATATGGAAGTCCCTTTTTCTTTTGTTAGATTAGTATATGGAACTCCTGTTTTACATACAAAAAAGTAAACAAAATATTGAATAATACGTCCCTTTTTTTAGTAACTCGGGATATCCCAAATTTATACATAGATTCACGGTAATTTTTAAGGAGAAGGGTAAGGTCTATGGATAGTCCTCTTTCCGGATATTCAATGAGCCGAAAACAAGAGTCCACATCCATGTGTCCATGTGGATGTTCAAGAAAATGTTTTAGTTTAGCATAGCAGATGAATCTAGCTTGAAATGTATTGGCATCCCAAGTCTTTTTCTTACCATTTGACCACAAGCTCAAGCTCTCCGACAATAATACCCTTTTAAAATCTAAAAAAAAAAAATATGTAATGGAGTTTTAGTTTTAAATAAATTCGTGTTGAGCCGCACTGAACACATATTTTTTTAATTATAAATTTAAACTTTGTATTTTACATTTTAAAAATTATATTATTTTCTGTATATTTAAATTTTTAATGATGTAAATATTTGATTTTGGTTTTAATGTTTGTTTTTTATTTTTAGATTTATTTGTTTATTTGTTTTTGTTTTTGAATTCTATTACTTTGCAAAATTGAGTTTTATATCTAGTTGTAATTAAAATTTGAATGTTATATTTTAATCACAAAAATCGTACTAAATCATAAAACATAATTTTATTATATAATTAATATTAATTTATTTAGACTAATATTGGTTGGACTTAAAAATATAAAGTTCATTCTGTTTGAGCTTAAAATGGATATTTTTGTTATATTTGAAATTTTATATTTTAAAATAAAATTATATTATTTTATTAATTATATAATATTAAAAATTATTTGTTTTTTTCCTTTAAAGATATTAAAACGAATTGAGATGTCCCATTATATCCGTTCTGCTATTGGCTTGAAGTTCAATAGAGCGTGATTGGTCAACGAGAAAGAAAATATATTTTCTGATTTTTTTGGAACTTTTGACCGTCGATACAAAGATGACTTTTTAAATGCTACTGGGAACATATATAAGACCACCTCCATGAGGTGCTAAGGAGGTGGGGTTTTAAAAAAATAATAATATAAAAATATAAAGTTGGAGAGAAAAAGAGGAGGTTCTTATTTGAGCAATTTTTAGATCTCGGGTTTGACATGTGGTGCGATCCGGTTAGTTAATTTTTTTTTATTTTTTTTTTCTTTAGCTAAAAAAAAAAACAATAAAATTTTTATTAAGAACCCCAAAGGGGGTTCACCAATGGGCTTGCTCTAAGAATGTTACATAAATATACTATCTAGGCTAACTCGTTCAAAGAAATTTTTTTTTTTTTTTTTTAATTAAAATATATTATATTAAAATATCAACCCGTAGAAACGGGCATCGGAACAACAAAGACTCCGGTGACGATTCCGTACAAAAAAACAACGGTTTACCAAAGCTCAGATTCTAAAACTAACACTGCTATACGCTAAAACTACAAAGGGATCTTTGAATGAGGTGGGAAGAAGACTGAGAAGCCTTAAGCTCCAAATCTCCGGCGGGCTGAGCATTCACGACCACCACAGCGGTTCAAGAAATCGTGTTATCCGGTTAGCCCGACACCGGTTTCCAAATCCACTTGCCCCGCCGTGACGAGAAGATCCCGCTCCCGGAGACGTCCCACGGCCACGTAAATCGACGACCTCACCTAGCGTAGTCGACCTCATCCATCTCCTCCTTCGAATCCGCCGCAATCTCGCCGTCCTCTAAAACTTCCACCGCCGAACCCAACCAAATCGACTTCCTCCGGTCAAGATCCGCCGCCGAACCAGGGAGAGCGACCCTTCAGGAGAACCGCCATCTCCTTCCGGAGCCTCGCCATCGCCGTAGCTTCCTTTAACTGAAGATGCAAACCCCACCAACCGACGAAAGAAGGCGCGTCTCTGAGCTTCGCTAGATCTACCGCCGTGACTTCGGGCGGATCTCCCCGCCGTCCTCCAGCGGAGTTTCCCCATCCTCATCACGCCGCCGACCCACTGAGCCCTGGAGCTTCCGCAGCGCCGCCTTCCTCGGAGTTCCCGCCTGCGCATCTCGGAGAAGAAGGGTGAGCGACCATTACCGTCACCGTTGTGCTGCTCCGTCATGAAGCTCTCGAAGTAAGGTAAGGCATGGAGGCCATCCCGCCGTCCGACGAAGAGCGCCGGAATCGAGACAGCCTCAGATCTGGATTCGAAAAGCGGAGAAACCTAGAGAGAAAAAAGGAAGAAGAGCGTGCGACTCAAACGCGACCTCTCTAATGAGTTTATGTTTAGGGTATGTTTTGCTAAATCGTCTGCCACCAAATTAACTAAACGAGTTTAACAGTTGGGAACATAAAAAGTACCATAGGCTAATAATTTGTCAAAGAAGAAACTTACGAAAAGCAAGTATTTCTCATTTAAATAGAAAAATTACACTCTATACAATACTTAGAGTTGTCATCTTCGATATTTATAAACTAATCCTTGAACTGAAAACTAAATATAACGGCTGTAAATAGTATATTGATGGAATAATTTTGAATGAGATAAAATGAATGGAACTGAAAGAAAAATGGAATAAATTCATTCCATTCATTCATCAACAATAACATGTATGTGGTCGTAGTTTTTTGTTTGTTGAGATCATGGGAGTTTCACAACTCCAACTCATAAACTCTCTTAATATTTGAAATCATCATTTAAAATTCCGATTCAAAAAATAACACTGTGTTAAAAGAAGCTTGAACTCGAAATATAAAAGAACCATCTCACCACACATATATGATCATAATACTAGTTATTCTTTTCGCCGGTTAGAAAAATACGAAGAAAAATACAGCCTTTTACCATATCCCAAGTCCAAAATGAATATATGGTGGTGCAATAAATTTTAATTGGCTAGCTATATATATTCACAAGACCTTATTGGGCCATATTGGGCTTACGGCCTTGTACTTGTAAATATCTTGTGATTACCTATTAGGTTAAACGTTGTAAGTACATAAGGCATGGCCTCATATTCGTAAGAATACAAGAAACCTTTCTACCTCTTCTAAGGTTCTTGACATGGTATCAGAGCTTTGAAACTTGACTACACAAAAGTTTCATTGTTTTCGATCCAAATTCCGCTGAAACAAAATATAATTTTTGGTCTCGACTTATCCATGGCTGAAGAACAAGCTATCGGCAACAATGGTGGACGAACCAAGGGCAGGAAGACGATATCACCATATGACCTCAGCTCAGGTGATAATCCAGGAACCTTGATCTCAAAGCCGTTGTTGCGTGGTCCAAACTACGATGAATGGACTACGAATCTGCGATTGGCTCTTCAGGCGAGGAAGAAATTTGGATTTGTTGACGGATCCATACCGCAGCCAGATGAAGAACACGCGGACTATGAGGATTGGACTGCAAACAATGCCCTCGTAGTCTCGTGGATGAAGCTTACTATCGATGAGAACATCTCTGCCTCGATGTCTCACATCGATACTGCTCACTAGCTTTGGACACACATTCAGAAACGGTTTGGCGTTAAGAATGGTCAACGTGTCCAACGCCTTAAGACTGAATTGGCAAACTGTCGTCAAAAAGGATTGGCGATCGATGCTTACTAT
The DNA here is from genome assembly GCA_030180135.1 of Orychophragmus violaceus. Lineage (NCBI taxonomy): Eukaryota > Viridiplantae > Streptophyta > Magnoliopsida > Brassicales > Brassicaceae > Orychophragmus > Orychophragmus violaceus. Next base: position 7,767,181 of record CM058235.1, on the reverse strand, counting down.
GGAAATTTGACTCAACTGTGGAAGAGTTTAGCAGACTACCAAAAGGCTAAAACAATGGAGGAAGTAAGAAAAGAGAGAGAAGAAGACAAGCTCCATCAGTTTCTTATGGGACTCGATGAAGCTGTATACGGCACAGTCAAGTCGTCATTGTTATCTCGTGTACCTTTGCCGAGTCTTGAGGAAGCCTACAATACACTGACCCAAGATGAAGAATCCAAAAGTCTTGGTCGATTGAATGAAGAACGTGTTGATGGTGTCAGCTTCGCGGTTCAAACTGCTCAACGATCGCGAAACACGTCTGATGCAAACAGAGTGTGCAGTCACTGCGGGCGTACGGGTCATGTGTCTGAGAATTGTTTTCGTTTGATTGGGTATCCTCCATGGTACGAAGAAAGCAAGCAGAAACGATCCGGTGGTCGGGGAAATTCCACCTCGGCTCGCGGTCAGAATGTGCTGCCTGTTCACTCGGGAAAGCCATCCAATGCTGGAGCAAACCGCAATACTGCTCACGCAAACTCAGTATTCACTTCCAACGTCTCGAGCTCGCACTCGTCTCATTCCGCCTTGACACCAGCCGATAGAGTGGGAATAAGTGGGCTTAGCGACAGCCAATGGAAAACGTTGGTACACATGCTCGAAGAACGAAAACCGCCTGCAAATGAACGCCTCTCTGGTAAGTATTTTCTTGAATCATGGATTGTTGATACAGGGGCATCAAATCACATGACTGGAGCACTGGATTTTTTACTCGACATATGTGATATGGCGCCTGTGATGATTAAACTGCCTGATGGTCGGTTTACAGTAGCGACTAAACATGGCAGAGTTCAGTTGGGCTCGTCTCTGAGTCTTCGGGAAGTTTACTTTGTTGAGGGTCTACACTGTCATCTTATATCAGTTTCGCAGTTGACTAGAGATCGTCACTGCATATTCCAGATCACTGACAAACTTTGTATCATTCAGGACCGCATCACGATGATGCTGATTGGAGTGGGTGAGCAGGAGAACGGGCTGTACTGGTTTCGCGGGATGGAAGTTGCAGCTGCTGTGAACGCGTCAGACAAGTCGTCTATTCACGTGTGGCATCAGCGATTGGGACATCCATCCTCGAAAGCTTTAAAGATGTTGCAGTTTTCTGATTTTAGTACCTCTGTTTTTGATTCCAAGGATTGTGAGATTTGTATTCGTGCAAAACACACCAGAGATTCTTTCCCGTTAAGCAGTAATAAGACGAGTTTTCCTTTTGAATTAGTTCATTGCGATCTCTGGGGTCCATATAGAACACCTGCGATATGTGGTTCTCGCTATTTCTTAACACTGGTTGACGACTATTCACGGGCAGTCTGGATTTACCTCTTGACATCGAAACAGGAAGCTCCAAATCATTTGCAAAACTTCATTCGGCTTGTTGACAGACAGTTCACAAGCTCGATCAAGACAATCCGAAGTGATAATGGATCAGAGTTTACTTGTCTGTCTGATTTCTTTGCGCAACAAGGCATAGTTCATGAAACTTCTTGTGTTGGGACTCCTCAACAAAACGGCCGAGTTGAACGAAAACATCGGCATATCTTGAATGTTGCACGTGCTCTCCGGTTTCAAGCAAATCTGCCTGTTGAGTTCTGGGGTTATTGTGCACTTACGGCAGCGTATCTTATTAACCGAACACCGAGTACCGTTCTCAAGGGCAAGACACCTTTTGAATTAATTTACAAACGAGCTCCTCCGATGAATCACATTCGCGTATTTGGATGTGTTTGTTTTGTCCACAATCAAAAACATGGAGGGGATAAATTCGAAAGCCGCAACAATAAATCAATTTTCATCGGATATCCTTTTGCCAAGAAAGGCTGGCGAGTTTACAATCTCGAAACAGGAAAAGTCTCTGTTTCTCGAGATGTAATTTTCCAGGAAACAGTCTTTCACTTCCCTGTTTCTGAAAATGCCTCATCATCGGCGTCTCCTTCACTGCAGGCTGGGACGATAGATACATATTTTGGTGATGATGATGATGAACTTCATGAGCATACTTCGATTGAAGAGCTTGTCTTACCACAACCGCAGCTGGACTCTGATGTCGATACAGCAGGTGATCATGCACCTGAGCTGGAAACGCAAACTCGAGCTGCTATACTGCTGAATGATGAGCATGTCGACCCTGACCCGATTAACCCTGTCCCTACTGTACCTGCAGTTCAAGCTTCTACTGATCTCGTGATCCCAGAAGCAGAACCTCAACCAGAACTCCTAGGACGCGGACACAGAGAGAAACATAGACCCAAAAAGCTGGCTGATTTTGTTGCTTCACTTCTAAGCGATCCATTTCCAGCAGCTACACCTTATCCGCTTGATAATTATCTCTCACATACTCAGTTCTCTGAAAATTATCAAGCTTATCTAATGGCTATGACATTGGCTACGGAGCCTACGAGCTATAAAGAAGTTGTACTTGCTGAGCATTGGCGTTTGGCTCTCACCGATGAGATCATCTCTCTTGAGGATAGAGGCACTTGGACAGTTGAAACTCTACCTCCTGGAAAAACAGCTCTCGGATGCAAATGGGTATTTCGGATTAAGTTAAAATCTGATGGCTCCTTGGAATGTTATAAGGCAAGACTGGTTGTCCTCGGAAACAATCAGACCGAAGGAGTTGACTATGATGAGACATTCGCACCCGTTGCTAAAATGGTTACAGTTCGGACGTTTCTTCAGCAAGTAGTTTCCTTGGATTGGGAAGTACATCAAATGGATGTACACAACGCATTCTTACACGGAGATCTCGACGAAGAAGTCTATATGCGATTTCCCCCCGGCTTTCGCACAAACGACAAAACCAAGGTATGTCGATTACGGAAATCGCTTTATGGTTTAAAACAAGCTCCGCGTTGCTGGTACGCTAAGCTCACCTCCGCTTTGATAGACTACGGATTTGATCAGAACACTTCCGATTACTCGCTTTTTACCTTCGTCAGAGATCACGTCCGTATTCATGTACTGGTATATGTAGATGACCTGATTATCACCGGCAGTTCTGTTCAAGTCATTTGTGACTTCAAACTCTATCTCAGTTCCTGTTTCCACATGAAAGACTTGGGTATTTTGCGATACTTTCTTGGCATTGAGGTTGCTAGAAGTCCGACTGGGATGTATTTGTGTCAACGGAAGTACGCTCTGGAAATTATAACTGAAACAGGCTTGCTTGGAGTTAAACCGATAACTCATCCATTGGAACAGAACCATACCTTAGCCTTAGCTGAAGGTGCTGATCTACCTAATCCAACTCCGTACAGGAGGTTAGTTGGTCGCCTCATTTATTTGGGAACCACTCGTCCCGAGCTGTCCTATGTCATCCACATACTCTCGCAGTTCATGACCAAGCCGAAACCTGCCCACTGGGAAGCCGCCCTGCGTGTAGTACGGTACTTGAAACAGAGCCCGGGCCAGGGCATTCTTCTTCAAGCCAACAAGAAGCTTATTGTCTCTGCGTGGTGCGACTCGGACTGGGCTTCTTGTCCCATCACCCGACGTTCGTTAACTGGTTGGTTTATTACATTGGGTGATTCTCCGGTGTCTTGGAAGACACGGAAACACGATGTGGTCTCGCGTTCATCATGTGAAGCGGAGTACCGTGCCATGGCAGACACTGTAAGTGAACTTCTTTGGATTCGAAACTTACTGCCGGTACTTGGCATTTCCTGTGACTATCCTATTATGCTCCATTCAGACAGCATGTCTGCTATTAAACTGGCCGCCAATCCTGTCTATCACGCCAGAACAAAGCATGTTGGTAATGACTGCCACTTCATACGAGATGAGATCATTCGAGGCACCATTGCAACAAAACACGTCTCAACTAAAACTCAGCTGGCTGATATTTTGACCAAGGCCCTAGGACGCAAAGAGTTCGAAGAATTTGTGCTCAAGTTGGGTGTTTGTAACCTCCACACTCCACCTTGAGGGGGGGGTATTGGGCCATATTGGGCTTACGGCCTTGTACTTGTAAATATCTTGTGATTACCTATTAGGTTAAACGTTGTAAGTACATAAGGCATGGCCTCATATTCGTAAGAATACAAGAAACCTTTCTACCTCTTCTAAGGTTCTTGACAGACCTATATTTTACTTTTGGGAGTTTCTCTATCAAGATAATAAAGTTAGATAACATATGAAGGGAATGAATGAATGATGATCGATGACAAAACATGATTAAAGCAAACACTCGTGGCAAACAATCATTCTGTGTTTTTAAACTTTTGGCAGATGAGAGCATATGATTTTCTATTCTGCTGTGTTAATTATGCAGCCAGGTACTTTTTTTTGTAGAAATGTATTGGATGCTATTATGTAATCTTGGATAAATGACCGACGTCGGTTTGTCTCAAGTGACTTGTGTTGGCCCAGCCAGAGTCTAGTTGGAATACGATACTTTTTTTTTTAATATTCTCACACTTAAAATGTGGACATGCTTTTCATTGGTAACACTAGATATTAATAATAAAAAAATTGAACTAATTAAGTTTTTAATATTAATTTTAATATTTTTTACTGATGTATATCTTTATATTAATTAAAAAATGTTTTGACATTATATTTACTCTCAAAATAACTGATTACTAATTTGTCATTAATAAAATTAGATTAATTATTGTGTAAATTTGAATTATTTATATAAATGAATATATATAATAAAAAATTAAATAAAATATTTATGTGTTGATTTTATACATAATATATATATATAATTACAATTTATTTTATTACTATTAATTTATTTATTAAATATAATAATATATGTATGTTTAATTGTTGACAAAAAATGTATGTTTAATTATAAATAGTCTCATATATATTTTTATAATATCATTATTGTTGTTAAATTAATTTGATAATTTTATTTTTAGTAAATTTATGTTTATAATATTCGTGCTAATTATATATAAGATTGTGCTTTCCATTATCGCATCAATATATAACTGATATAACTTAATAATACAATTATGTTTGACTGAAGATATTGTGCTGATGAATCTAATGCATATATAACTTAAGAATGTTTTTTCTCTTCTGAAACTTGGTATAACTCAAGAATGTTGAATTAAAAAGGTTAAGTGAAAAGGATATAGGTATTAAGGACCCATATATGTATTAGGGACCTATGGGTATTTGGGTTTTCAGGTCATGTTCGGTCGGGTCCTTACATGTACCAGATCTAACATATATAGGTATTAAAGACCCATTACAGATTCGACAATTTTCGGGTAGATCCACTCGAGCCTAGGTCGGTTCGAATTTAAAAGTAGCATACCTGTAAAAACTCATTTTTTCTGGATATCATTCGGTTCAGATATTTTTAGATATTTTCGAATATTTTTGGGTAAACTACATAAATAAGACTTTTTGAAAATTTGAAAACAAAAATATCAAAAAACCTGAAAAGAATATCTGAAAACCACATATTGAATCTTATGGGATCCCTTACTAACAGATAGTATATAATAATAGATTCTATCGGGTACTTGAACGGGTCACATGTAAGACCCGGACCCACCCAACCCGATATCTGCGAGTCCTCGAGCAATATACCCAGCAAATTAATTTCTTAGGACCCAGACTCGAACTCGTCTCAAACCCGACCAGAATCGGAATACCCTACTTCGATCTTGATGCTGGTGAGCTTTTATATTAAACGTAAGATCCTCTTCATAGTCTACAAAGCTGTAAACTCGATTATCATAGCCAAAGCCAAACATTTGATCGTTATCTTGGATTTCAACACTATGGAGAGTGTTAATCTTGGGATTGAAGTAGTACACATGAAAAGGTTGTTTTGTCCAGCCATCCGAGAAAACAATTTCACCTGTAGCTGTCACTCCAGCAACGAACTCATTGCGGTTAGGGAGTAGATTATCCGGAAAAGTGTAGGCACATCTCAACCATTCATGTTTCTCTATATCCTCTATAACCGACACACCCAACCCATCGATACTAATCACACCTAATTTACCTTTATAGTTTACCAATGTTATACGCCAACCATCAATGTAACCTACGTGAATAAACTTGATAAGTTTCTCAGACCTAACATCAAAGCAAACAATCACATAAGTCCATCCATCACTTTTTCGAGCCAAGTAATACATAATTCCATTGATGCATATTGCTTGGGAGTAGATGTACGGATTATATGTTAAGGGACATTGGATCTTCCTCCAACTCATTTTTCCAGTTCCTAATGACAGAATTTGATGACCATCATCACTCATGGACAATACCTTGAATATCTTGTCAATCGGATCAAACACTAAAATGCTTTCTGAACTACTGGAAGTTCTCAGTTTAGGTAAGAAACCATACTTTCCTATACTAGGGTTACATATCACATGCATTGTATCCTCCTTATACTTATTCGTTGATGAGATCGTAGTACTACGGAAACAAAACAAATAAGAGGCACGACCACAAAAATCTAGCCGCAAGTCTCCAGGTAACTTGAACTGAAAATCAACGGCTAAAGAAGACTTCTCACATGGATTATGTGTTGGAATGAAAATTTATAAATGTGGAGAAAGTGTTTAAGAACTTAAGAGACAAAAGAGAATTTTTGGAATAATAAAGTTTTTATTATTGCTTAGAAACAACTTGAAGACTTGGTTACAAATGAGAGTGGAGGTAGGTATTTATAGCCTCCAAAATACAAAATATCTAGAATATTTTAATCCTAAATCTAGAGAATTCTACCATAATATCTAGATTAAAATATTACAATTATCTAGATTTTTCTATGAAAAAATCTAGATTTTTATTCTTAAGGAGGTGGAAGAGAAATCTAGAAGATTTAAGGAGGTGGAGATATGAAGATATTTTTCTAGAGAAATTTCTAGAACTTGGATCAAGATTTTGGGTTAAGCCCAAATGTTATTTAGATCATAGATCCAATAACTAACCTTGATCCAAATCAAGTTTATATTTCAACACCCCCTCTTAAACTTGATTGGTTACTCCAAGCAAACTCCTCATTTTGATAAAGTCTTCCCGCTTGAGTGGCTTGGTGAAGATATCGGCTACTTGATCATTAGTCTTCACATACTCCAATTGCACATCCATCTTGGTAACACATTCTCTAGTGTAATGATAGCGAGTATCGATGTGCTTACTCCGATCATGGAAGACTGGATTCTTCGCCAATGCTATTGCTGACTTGTTATCCACAAAGATCTTGGTTGGCTCCTCTTGTGGCAAACTCAACTCCTTCAACAAATTCCGTAGCCAAATAGCATGACAAACACAGGAAGTGGCTGCTACGTACTCCGCTTCACAAGTAGAAAGAGTGACAATCGGTTGCTTCTTTGACATCCATGTGAAGGCGGTTTCTCCAATGAAGAACACAAATCCACTTGTGCTCTTTCGGTCATCTATATCTCCACTCCAGTCGCTATCGCTATATCCAACAAGCTTGTAATCATCAGAAACAGAGTAGTACAAGCCAAAGTTTATGGTACCTTTGATATAGCGAAGGATCCTCTTGGCGGTCTTGAAATGAGTTGTTGTTGGTTGCTCCATATATCTGCTCACAACTCCGACTGCATGTAAGATATCAGGCCTTGTGCAAGTTAAGTAACGCAGACTTCCAACCAAGCTCTTAAAGAGTGTTGGATCCACACTCTCTCCTTCCTCATGTTTTGATAACTTGGCTCCACATTCCATTGGCGTGCAAACTGGATTTGAGTCATCCATCTTAAACTTCTTAAGCACCTCTTTAGCATAACCTTCTTGAGTAATGAAGATTCCATTATCTTCTTGCTTCACTTCAATTCCAAGGTAGTAAGACATGAGTCCAATATCGGTCATCTCGAACTCCTTTGTCATCTCCTTCTTGAAATCCTCGAACATTCTTGGATTGTTTCCTGTGAATATCAAGTCATCTACATACAAGCACACAATCAATATATCATTGTTTTGAGTTTTGATATAGAGTGCGTGCTCATATGGACACTTGATGAAGTTCTTCTCCTTGAAGTACTTATCAATCCGTGTGTTCCATGCTCTCGGTGCTTGTTTTAACCCATAAAGAGTCTTCCTTAACCTCAAGACTTTGTCTTCTTCTCCCTTGACTATGTAGCCTTGTGGTTGCTCAATGTAAACTTCTTCTTCAAGGTCTCCATTTAAGAAGGCTGATTTGACATCCATCTGATGTATCCTCCAACTCTTTTGGGCTGCCAATGAAATGATTAGTCTAACAGTTTCTAGACGAGCAACGGGAGCAAATACCTCATCATAGTCGATTCCGGCTCTTTGGCTATAGCCTTTTGCCACCAATCTCGCCTTGTATCTTTCAACTTCTCCTTTAGAGTTCTTCTTCGCTTTATACACCCACTTTACACCGATTGCCTTATGCCCTTTTGGAAGTGAAGCTAACTCCCATGTATCATTCTTCTCTATCGCCTTAATCTCTTCATCCATTGCATTTCTCCATGTTTTCTTCTCCATAGCTTCTTGAAAATCCATGGGCTCGGAATCCGCAAATAGACAAAATAAGGTAAGATTGTCTTGATTTTCAGTTACCTCATAAAGCTCTTGTAGACTTCTAAAACGTGGGGCCCTTTCGCTTGAGCTTTCATCTCCTTGAGAGCTTGTTGTTGGTGAAGTTGGTGGGGTAACTGGCTCCTCTCTTGGTTGTTCTAAGTCTTCTTCAATATGAGGGAAGAAGTTGTAGTCTTCATTATTAGATCTCCAATCCCATTCTCCTTCTTCATCAAAGATGACATTCCGGCTGATGATTGTCTTCTTTGTTTCAGGATTGTAGAGCTTGTAGCCTTTGGAGTTAGCATCATACCCAATGAAGATGTACTTCTCGCTTTTATCATCTAGCTTGCTTCGCTTCTCATCTGGTACATGAGCATGAGCAAGGCTTCCAAAAACTCTTAGATGGTAAACACCAGGTTTCCTTCCACTCCAAGCTTCTTGTGGCGTCTTTCCCAAAACACTTCTTGTTGGAGATCGGTTTGATAGATAAACCGCACACGCAACTGCTTCTGCCCATAACTCCTTTGGTAGCTTCTTACTCTTGAGCATGCTTCTTGCCATCTCAAGGATCGTCCTATTCTTCCTTTCGGCTACTCCATTTTGTTGAGGGGATCTCGGCACCGTCAATTGTCTTCGAATGCCATTATCTTCACAATACTTCAGAAATTCCTTGGACGTGAACTCTCCTCCACGATCGGATCTCATGGCTTTGATCACAAGGCCACTTTCCTTCTCAACATGGGCTTTGAACTTTTTGAAATTTTCAAACACCTCTGATTTTTCTTTCAAAAAGTAAACCCATGTCTTTCTTGAGAAATCATCAATAAAGAGAAGGAAGTAGTTACTCTTACCGAGTGAACTTGGCTTGATCGGGCCACATACATCTGTATGTATGAGTTCTAGTGGCTTCCGCGCTCTTGTCTCCGACTCCTTTGGAAAACTCATTTTGAATTGTTTTCCAAGTAGACATCCTTCACACACTTGATTTGGATGATTGATGCAAGGCAATCCTCTCACCATTTCTTTCTTGGAAAGTAGCTCTAAGCCTCCAAAATTGAGATGCCCGAACCGAAGATGCCAAAGCCAAGACTCCTCCTTGTAACACATCTTGAGACATTGTGCGATGTCATTTTGAATGTTTAGGACAAACATTCTATTCCTCGCCATCGGCACCTTGGTGATGAGATTGTTTTCATTATCTCTTATAGAAAGGCTATTATCCTTTAATTGGATATCATAACCTTTCTCTAAGAGTTGTCCTAGGCTCAAGATGTTGGTCTTCATGCTTGGAATATAGTAAACATTGGAAATGAATTGATGATCTCCATTCTTCAGTTGGATGAGAATGTTACCTTTGCCTTTCACTTCCATCTTTGATTCATCTCCTAACGCGACATCTCCTTTCACCGATTCATCAAGCTCCACGAACAAGCTTCTTTTACCGCACATGTGATTGCTTGCACCGCTATCGAGGTACCATTTGTGAACCTCATTTGGTTCATCCTTCTTATAGGCCATCAATAGCATATCCTCTTCTTTGCTCATTTCTTCAGCATAATTGGACTTTTCTTCAACTCTATAGTTGTTTGGAGCCTTGCATTCGGAAGCATAATGTCCAAATTTTCCACAATTGTAGCACTTAATACTTGACTTATCGTACCTTGATTTTGGACTTCCTCTCCCACGGCCTCTTGATGAGCTTTCTCCTCTTTGGTTGGTATGGTCTTCATATGGTCTCCAACCACGTCCACGACCTCTTCCTCGGGCTTGGCCACCACCTCGTCTGGGATAGCTTCGACTGCTTTCTTCTTTGGTTTGAATCCGCATCTTGAGTACTTGCTCCGTGATGTCTTCCTTCTTCTTCTTCTTTTCTTCATAAGCTTGTAGTGATCCAAGAAGTTGCTCCATTGTTATAGTCTCCAAGTCTTTTGTTTCTTCAATCACAGTGACAATATGCTCGAATTTTGAATCCAATGATCTAAGAACTTTCTCCATGATTCTAACCTCGTCTAACTTCTCACCATTTCTTTTTAGGTTATTAGTAACCGTTAAAACTCTTGAGAAGTAATCAGAGATGAGTTCACCTTCCTTCATTTGCAATGCTTCAAATTCTCCTCTTAGAGTTTGAAGACGTACCTTCTTAACTTGCTCCGCTCCCTTGTAAGAAGTTCGAAGCTTCTCCCATGCTTCTTTGGCCGACTTTGCTCCGACGACCTTCTCGAACGTGTCTTCATCTAATCCTTGATAGATTAGACAGAGAGCCTTCTTGTCTCTCTTCCTTGAGTCTCTCAAACCATCCTTTTGAGTTTGAGATAGATTGGCATCATTCTCCGGTTCAATGAAGCCTTTATCGACTATCTCCCACACATCATGTGCTCCTAGGATAGCCATCAACCTTAGACTCCAATTATCATAGTTGCTCTTTGTGAGCATCGGGACTTGGAAGGGAACACCATTACTTGCCATCTTTAAAAGAATCTTATGGCTCTGATACCACTTTGTTGGAATGAAAATTTATAAATGTGGAGAAAGTGTTTAAGAACTTAAGAGACAAAAGAGAATTTTTGCAAGAAGAAAGTTTTTATTATTGCTTAGAAACAACTTGAAGACTTGGTTACAAATGAGAGTGGAGGTAGGTATTTATAGCCTCCAAAATACAAAATATCTAGAATATTTTAATCCTAAATCTAGAGAATTCTACCATAATATCTAGATTAAAATATTACAATTATCTAGATTTTTCTATGAAAAAATCTAGATTTTTATTCTTAAGAAGGTGGAAGAGAAATCTAGAAGATTTAAGGAGGTGGAGATATGAAGATATTTTTCTAGAGAAATTTTTAGAACTTGGATCAAGATTTTGGGTTAAGCCCAAATGTTATTTAGATCATAGATCCAATAACTAACCTTGATCCAAATCAAGTTTATATTTCAACATTATGAAGCTGAGGCGAGGAGAAGAAGAGCCACTCACCATTGTCACGTGTTTCGATGGCGAATAACATAAGCGGACGAGCCAAAGACCTGGTTAAGAACAACTCGCTGAAATCTGGACGGCATAGTAGAGACCTCCATAGCTTCGACACGCAACAACACCTCTTTATTGACTTGGCAGGCAATCTAGATAATATCTCGTGAATCAGATCAAGCGGGACTGAAATCATGATCAGATGGACAGAGATATGTGAATACAAGTCGTTGTAGCCACCTCTAAGTCTCTAATATTAGTACGGGGACCTAAGGCATTCATTCCTAACCAAACCAAATTTTGGTTTGGTTAATTCGGTTTGATTTCAGGTGTAAGGAGTAAACCGGTAAGATGAATCTAAAATCTTGGTTCTTTCTTTTTGTCTAATTGAATTCGCTTTCCCTTAACATTTTCTTGAGGTTTTAAATTTGCTTTTCTCTCAATTCTTAATTATTCAAGAACTAAAACAAACAAAATGACTTCAGTATATAACAAACGTTTTCCCATTCACGTGATTCTCTACTCAAATCACACAATATCAAAAAATTTGTTTTCAATCAGTAACGTTTTTAATACACCAAAAAGATTCTTAAAAAGAACAAGAGGAAAAACTCAGTTATGCTATGTGGAGCAGCAACCCGATTTCTTGACGGCTGAAACATCATCTCTGCTTCCAACATTAATCGTCTGTCCTCTAGGCAAAGCAGTGGTTGGATCATCTCCAGCTTCAAGAGCCTTCTTGCTAACGACTCTATAAATCTGAGTGAGAACTTCTGTGAAAGCGTTTTCGACGTTTAAAGCTTCAAGTGCCGAAGTCTCCATGAAGAAAGTGTTTTCTCTCTCTGCAAAAGCTTGCACTTCATCCGTTGAGACGGCTCGAAGGTGACGCAGATCAGCTTTGTTACCTACGAGCATAATCACAGTGTTTGCGTCCGTGTGGTTCCTTAGCTCCTTTAACCATCTCTCAACGTTCTCGAATGTCACGTGCCGTGTCACGTCGTAGACCAATAATGCACCAACGGCTCCTCGGTAATAAGCGCTCGTGATGGCTCGGTACCTAATTGTAAATATTCACCAAGTCACTAAGATAAATGGAAACACATACTCAGGTGAAAAATGTTGGCGAGAAATTGTTAATTTATGCATGAACAATTAGGTTTTGGTTTAGCTTTTTCCATTTTTGGTTTCTCCGGTTTTAAGAAACTAAAACCAAATAAAATGCCATTTTATAGCGTGGGTTAATGTAATTTTGGTGTTTTCTTTGCATTGAAACCACCATTTTATTAAGTTTGCCGAAGCTTTTTTCGAAGGAGAGCCAATCCAAAACAAACTAACTAACATTACATGAAAAATATAAATTCTAGTGTTTTCCCTTTTAGCTAAACATTCTACACAAATATTATATATATTATGTTGATATACTTAATACAAAAAAATAAGAAACAAACCACTAAAAAAAATCTAAAGTCTTTCAATTCCAAGATAAATTTAATTTGGTTATTTGTTTTCAAGAATACAAAATATCTAAAGTTCTTTAATTAAGAATTTTAATTATTACAATATTTATGTAATATTATGACATCGACTTTTTCTTAACTCTATAAATTCTAAATGTATTATTTATTAGATGATAACCAATCTGACTAGTAAGAAATATATATTTCGGTATTATTTAGATTTAAGCATTTGGATTTATATTTGCTTCGGCTTGGTTTATATGTTCACCTATATATAGTTGATTACCTTTCTTGGCCGGCAGTATCCCATATTTGAGCTTTGACAATCTTGTCGTCGACTTGAATGCTTCGTGTGGCGAACTCGACGCCGATGGTCGAGCGTGAGTCGTGGCTGAAGTCGTTTTTGGTGAATCGGGAGAGAAGATTTGATTTCCCGACACCGGAATCTCCTGTTAAGACAACTTTGAACAGGTAATCGTAATCGTCTTCAGATTTATATGTTCCCATGTTTGATCACTACCCTTTTGTCTCTATGAAGTTTTTCTCGGACAATTTTATGATTTTATCCAACATAGATTATTTGGCTGTTCCAAGAAGTTTGGATGACAATGAAAGTTAACCTGAACTCTTCAAATGGGGTATTTTTGACTTTTTAATTTTATTTATTTATTTTTGTCTTTTAACGTTTCCTAAATTGGAGAAGAGACCAATGTTTTACGAATGTTGGGTTTGAGATGATACCGATAGGATTCAGAGAATCAAGGATTTTCACCTATTTTACTTGTCATGTTAATTTTGGATTAGTCTAAATATATATCTCAAGATAGATCTTGCGAAAAATACGATATTATTTTGTGTGATGATCTTTGCTTAGGCTTTTTAGTTTACTTTTTTTTCTTCTAAAAAATTGCTTGCTCCTGAACAAGAACATCTCTCTTGCATTGCAAGAGTTCTAAATCATTGTAGAATTATCATTTTAACATTTTGGACTTAAGAAAAACTGATAATAAATAAAAAATGAGAGAGAGGAGAGAATGAACATGGAGTGAATGTCATATGAATATGATTCATGATGAGGAGAACGAGTTAACATACTTTTATGTTAGTTTTGGACGCAAGAGAAAGTTTGTCTCACTTGTTGGCAGAAATATATATATATATATATATATATATATATATATATATATATATAATAAGAAATTGTTTATAAATTGACAAGAAAAATATTTTCAAATGTATTCGACATTAGTTTATAGATTAAAAAACATTTTCGATAAAAATGACACAATCATTTAGAAACTCATCACTAATACGATTTCGTAATACATTTTTATAATCTTCATTTTCAAAACACAAATTGTGACAGTTTTAATAACAACATTTTAAAATTAAAACTAACTTTAAAAACCTTTAAACTATACATAACTAAAATCTCCTGAAAAAATTCAGATAATCTCAATAGCTATTTGTTTTATTAAATTTATAAAATAAATCATTTATCAAATCATTTCATATATTATTTAGAAATCTCAAAAGCATAGTCTAAAAATGCCCAAATAAATTGAAACAGTACAAATAACATGAACATATGAGTTGTTTTATTTTATTTTTGGTTCACAAAAACCAGATGACAAAAAAGAGAAAGAAGACTAACAAAGAGTTTTTTTTTTCTCCAAAGTTTGACTTTCAATGCTGTTAAAAATTAACTAATAATTTGTGAGATTCATATATAGAAACGGTGAATTATTTATATTGTATTTAGTGGTTTTAAATTTAAAGTGAGCCCAAAATCAAATAAATATGAGCCCAAATATATAATTAATAAATATCTAACTAATTAAACTTTTGTTTTCAATGTTTTGTGAAATTTTGATGGGGTCAAATAAATTTTTTTGATGGGGTCATGACATTTTAAACTAAAAAAAAATCATATTTTTTTTTTAAATTAGGTGGGGTCGGCTGACCCCCCTCGGTCGCAAGTACCTCTGGTCAATACTCTTCTCAACTTATTTTTAGTTGTCTCTTTCTTAGCTTTCTATTTTTCTCTTTCTTGCAACTTCATAGGTCAAATATTTTCATGACGACTTCTAATTTGCGATTATAGTTTTCTTTTTTTTTTTCATTTTGAAATAGGCAAATCGCAAAAATAGCACAAAACATGCATTGTCACAAATATAACAAGAAGAAAAAATCATCAAAATAGTATTTATTAAATGATAAAGATTAAATTAATCATAACCTTAAATTCTAAACCCCAAATCCTAAATACTAAGCCCTAAACCCTAAATAATAAACCATAATCTTATATATTAAACCCTAAACTCAAAATAATAAACTCTAAATTCTAAAATAAACTCTAAACCCTAAATTATATAATGCTATAAAAAATTTTATAATTTAAATAATACTAAAAATTTGAATTATTTTTCTTGGTATTATATTTATGATAATGTATATTTTTGTGCTTTTATCTTTTGAAAATAATCGCTCGTTTCTTTTTAAACAACAATATAGATTTGGTTTCGTTATGATGTTATTATGTTACTATACCTAGTTGCCCCCACCCCCAACAATATTGCTGGTGCCAGCAAGGCCCATAATCTTTAATTTTTTCTTTCTTCACACATGACACATTAAATGTGACTTTACGATTATGCACAATTATTTAGATATTTTGTATAATTAAAACAGACTTTGAAAGTATTATATTTTAAAAAATGTTTGTTTTAGAGTTTCTGTGAACAAAAACGAAATAATTATATTAATAATTAACAGAAATGGTAAGCGGTTGAATAATGCAAAATTGTAAGTGAAAGTTGTTAGTGAAAACGATAACAAAAAAACATAAAATAACCATTTTCACTAGTTTTGATAACATTTTCGTGATTAGTAACATTTTTATTGCAGTTTCACCAATCAAAGCGTTAATATGATTAAGCTTGTCTGATTGAACCAATACAATTAAAAATGCCATAAAACTGTGATATCAAATCACAAATGTTTCTCACTATACCTGGAACCAGCAATGCATGTATAAAAGCACTTGATCCAGGAATTAGAAAATGTAGTTTTTAAGCTTCTATAATACGAAAGTTGGTGAAAGTTAAATGTTGACTAAATATGGAAATAAAAATAATAATATAAGCATGGGTAAAGATAATGTCAAAGCGACAAAATGAAGGAAACAGTGAAAAGTACATGACTATAGGACCATGTTTTATTGAGAAACATTTGTGTCACTTGAGAGCATCATTAACGGGAGCTCTTCTCCCCTTTTTGGCACGGTTTCATAGGCCAAAACATTAAAAAATTATAAAATTTAAGAACCCCTCATCACAGAGGTTCTTCTGCAAGACCCGATTCTTGTACTGTTTAGTCTGCGTGGCAGGCTGCTATTGGTTGACCTTTTTTTTTTTTTACTTTCCACAAAAAAAAATTTTTTTAGAACCCCATGAGAGGAGTTCACCGTTAATGATGCTCTGATATTACAATCTTATTATGCACGTTTTGACATCTGATTGATCTAACAAAGCCCCTACCTAGCTAGAACCCCTTTGCATTCAAAATACAATTCTTTACTAGATTTTTATTATCTTTGATTACCTCAAATATATGTAGGTAGGTGTTCCTAATTTCGTACACTCCATAACAGTGCAGTATATTAAATATTACAATCATGAATACAGACTTTAAAGCAAGGGATCAGATCAACTGACTGTTAAAACCTCTCTTCCTGATTTGGATATGTTACGTATTCCTTTGTAGCAAAATAATTTGTAGGATGTAAGAGCATGTTTACTAGAGTTTTAGAAGGGTTTTATGCACAGTTTCATATGTAAACTTAATTAAAAATAAATCAACAAATGCATTTAGCGTAAGAACCGCCTCTTAGGTAAGAGCTTTTAAGCACCCAGCTCTTACCACGTGTCATCGTTTCATTGGGTCAATTTTTGGGTCGAAAGCCTCTGCTTGAGACAAAAGGTTTCAAGCCCTTCTCTCATTTCTCTCATTTCTCGTATGTGTTGTCTCGTTGGTCGTCATTTCCAGAAAAGAGAAGAATCTGTGGAGCTCGTTGGCGACTGTGTGAGTGACGGAGAAGGAGACGGCAAGCGTAAACAGCGGCGAGACTACTCTTTCCGGCGGACCAATTTAGCTGAAGGTAAATCGTTTGTGGATTCGATTAATCCTTTAGGGTTTCGCTTAGGTCTTGAAATCGATTTGGGGCTTTTATTTAGGGTTTCGGTTCGTGGTTGTTAATCGATTAGGGGGTTCGAATTAACAAATAGATCGTGTTCTGAGTATGAATTTGGGAGTCTACCTAGGGTTTGGAATATATTCGGTCTCATATTTAGGATTACTAGTTAGGGTTTAAAATCGAGTAAGTGTTTAAGGTTATGGTTCTAAATCGACTGTAGATACGACATAGTCTTTTGATATGAGGATTGTTTGGGAATTCGATTTAGTGTTTAGAGTCAGGGATTGTTTTTGGCTTAACGTTTAGGGTTTCACAAGTGCTCGACCCTCTAGCTCTATTGATGATTTCTTCATTTAATTTGGTTTCTGTGTATGTCGATAACATTGTAGTTCTATCTCTGAGCCTCTTAGTCTTTGTTCCAGTTGGAGTGTATAATAAGAATGTTCTATTTTGTGATGATAGCAATCATGGATCCCATCCTCAAAGAAGAAAGGAGAGAGATGAAGCGGCTTAAAGAACACTACGACAGGCTGGGATACATAGCTGATGGACAATATGGGATTCCCACAAGTTGCCCGTGTGGAGCGAGAATAGTGGACGAGGTATCTGCAAACGAAGCCAAGGACTTTCTTCCTGGGAGGAGGTTCTTTACGTGTAATGAATATAAGGTACAACTTACAATATACAACAGAATTTATATGTTCCAGAAATGTTTGACTAAGTCTTATGTTATCTTGTTATAGGATGATGGGTTGCATTTTAGGCAACCATGGGTTCTAGGTGTTCAGGAAGAGATTGGGTGGGTTAAACGGAGGGTGGAAAAGCTGGAAATTAGTTCCTGGAAGTTTGAACTCATCGACCTAGAGATCAAGAAATTAAAGGTAAATGTTTAAGTGTTTTAAAGCGTCAGTCTCTGTTCTTCTATCAGTTTAGTGCAATAGCTTCTGTTTCTTGTTTTTAAGTACACAAATTACGTAAATTATCAGAGGTTCCATAACAGTTAACCACTTTTACAACTGTTCAGGATGCTAATGAGGTGCTTACCAGGCAGATTGATGAGCTTCAGAAGCTAAATTCAATACCGCGACAATCTTAAGGTTAGTTGGACTCCCTTGCTTCCACTTTGGTGCTTGTTTTCAATATTCTTTATGTGTGATAAAGTGTGATAAATGCATGATGTGTGATAAATGCATGTTAAAGTAGTTGTATGAGTAGTTCCTCTGTTTTTAATGGTTGTTTTACTACTAAATTGAGTTGATGTGTGATAAATGCATGTTACCGAGTTGTTCGAGTAGAAATCCTGTGTTATAAATTGTTGATATGTGTTTTAAATTGAGTTGATATGTGTGTTAAATTTAGTTGATATGTGTGATAAATTGAGTTGATATGTGTGTTAAATTGAGTTGATATGTGTAGGTTTAAAACTTAAGTTCATTTAATGCAAAACATGAAAATAATCTGATCTATAAAACTAGTATAAACCTTAGTAAATCTTATCACAGAAACCTCAAAGTTCTGATAAACCTTTAGATTAAATGTTTGAGAAAAAAAAAATTTAAGAACCCTATAAAAGTTCACCAATGGATGAAACACAAACACAAAAGTTCTTAACTATTCAATATAACCCAAACAATTAATATAATAATCCTAAGAACCTCAAAGTGAGGTTTACCACTACACATGCTCTAAGATATCTTATGTTTTCTTTTTTGGACATCTAAAAAGACTAAAAGAGTATAGTGATTTGACGTATTATTTATTTATTTGGATAATCATACTATCTTATAGCTAACTTGAACATATATAACCTAAATAGTCTTACCATTAAACATGAGATAATGGGAATGAGTATCTATTTTATTCAACTTTCCTACATTTTATATTTAAAAGTTGAGTAATTATATTATTTGGCTGAAAACGAGACTATGTTGTATAATAATTATATCAATGTAACGTTAGTTTTTTAAAGTGAAGTATCACCTCATGCGGACTGAAAGTTTAACTCCCACACTTCCCGCAAGTAAAACCTTACATCACACAGTCTAAACACTAATCATAACCGCATGACCTAATTTACTTTCACACTGGACAATGTGAAGCTTCTATATTACTCATTCCCAAATTATCCCATTGTTTAACAATTCCCCGTATATAAACAAAAGCATCATAGATTTCTGGAGTTAAAAAGAAACGCACTCTAACAAGAGTTTTGTGAATGTTGTCCGAAACTCATACATCACACCGTCACAACAGATAACTGAAACCAATACTTTATTAAATGTAACACTTAAGCGAACATACGAGAGATAGTGACAGAAAGAGACATGTCTTAATTTCATCTTCAAACCCAAATCTTTTACCAAAGAAAAAATCTTCGAACCCAAATCTCCCACACGACTAGATCTGCAAAAGCAAAAAAGGAAAGACCTCAAAATTAATCACATACACACGTATATATATATATATATATATATATATATATATATATATATGCACACCCTCCAAAATGTGCTATTAGATTTGATACTACAAAAGTCAAAAAAACTCGAAGGCCAAAAAAAAAACAATGAATGCTCTCAAGAAGCGCAAACATTTTTGACCTAAGCCAAACAACATGTCTCTCGCATGCATTTATCCATTTTAGATCCCAATGAATAGATAAACAAACCACTAGTTAATAGTGATTTTTTTGACTACGACTTAACCTATGATATTATATAGCTATTGAAGAATGTATTAATTAATCGTAGAAAAGGAAATACAGAGACCAAGAGAGGAAACAAAACCAGATAGTAGGAGGCTCCATGTTGAAGAGGGTGAAGAGCGACGCCATATTCATCGGTGACAATGGGCTGACCTACGGAATTGATGAGAACAACCTCCTCTCCGAATGCATCTCTCACATTGAACGGTCCCGGGCTCACTTCAAGCTCCATTTCATTGATGAACACCCTTATTCTCGCGCCCGCTGCTTTGGATTTAGCCATAGTTTTCCCATTATTTCATGTTAGTATCATGATTCTATGTTAACACTATATAGTAGTGTAATTTTTTTTTTTCAAAATGTTTTAACACTATCTATATAAAACAAACAATCAATTTTTATGAGATATAAGAAAGAATAAATAATCGTTTACATACTAATCAACATGAAAGTTTTTTCTTAAAAGATTTATACTGATCAATATTGTGTCTCTCCCATTGTTGAGACATAATTAATATATGTTTACTGTTGAAATGAAAGGATATACCTAAGTAATGATTTTCTTTTAGAAATAACTTTATATATCAACTTACCATGAACTTGAAGCTGGCCCAAAGTTGAGTGGAAAGTAGTAGCATGAGAATCTGAAGTTGTAGTAGTAGTATAAGTAGAAGTAGTGGGAGGAACATGAAGCATGATGTTATTGCTGTTGTTGTAAGAACTGATTTGATGACTAGTATTAGCGTAACAAATATGAGGCTGTGGCTGTTGCAACATTTTCATCCACATATCTTCATCTTCTTTCTCACTCAATTGTTCATGATGATGAGTTCCATAACTCACACTACCGTCCATGATCTCGTTAAGGAGAAGTCCGGTACATGGCCCCACCATTGGGGGATCCGGCTTCTGTTGCTCGATCATATCACCGGAGAGAAACCCTAATTGGGGTGAGACGGTGATACCATCAAACGCTCCGACGGTGGATACCGGGAAAAGAAACGCAGCTTCTGATGGAAACATCCCCATCATTTGACTACCACCCGAAGAGAGATCAGTGTTGTTGTTCTTGTTCTTGTTTTTGCGGGGTTTGGTGGACATGGAGGAAGACGATGAAGAAGAAGAGGAAGAGGAAGCCGAATTAGCTGAGGAGAGAGGTTGCAGTTGCGGTTGAGGGAGGGAGTGGTTATGGAGGGGGCGACGTTTGTGTTTGCTACGGGACTTGCGGTTTTGGAACCAGTAGAAGACGTTAGCGTCGCCAACTTGGCCGTATTCTTGAAGCTGAGCCCTAATCCTTTGAATCTCCTCTCTCGGTGGATTCACCATCCCTGAGTTGAAGATTGCTTCAAGTATCCTAATCTGCTCTGGCTTCGGATTCCATCTCAGTTTTGGCTCTGGACCCCTCTCCACCTCACACCCTTTAAAAACTCACATCTCATCAAAATTAGAATTCTCTTAAACAAAATTAGAAGAAACGTTTTGGTTTCAGCTGCTAAATATATGTAAAAAGAGAATTGAACCTGAAGAGAAAGGGGAAGATCGGTGGGAAGCAGAAGAAGGCAAGAGAGGAGAGTTGATGTCGTGTTGCCATTGATGTTGATGAGGTTTGGACTTGAACATGCTTGGCCAGTGTCTATTCGAGGAAGCCATAACTGATTTAACTCGATCAAAAGAAGACAGATATATGGGTACACATATGATGATGATTGATGTGGATGTGTCGAGAGAGGAGGAGAAGAGGAAGGGAACAAAATGGCTAATGGGAAGAAAAATGTGAATAGGGCAACAGGTTACGACCTCTTTCTCTCCCTCTTATAGTCTCTCTTCACCTACCCAACCTCTCTGCTTATATTCATCTTTTATGTAATTTAATTTGTCTCTCTCTCACTATATATATATATATGTATATTTTCGCTGTCCTATTTTTACTGACATTTAACTAAGACCATGTCCAGTGGTGTTATTCCCTTAGAGTTCTTAAAAAAAAAATTATTTTTTTATCTCAGTTGCAAAAAAAAAAAAAAAAATTAAAAAGGACCAATGACGTTACGCCACGTGGCATGAACAGTATAAGAATCGATCCTTATATAAGGATTTTAAGAGACTGTATGTTAACTATTCTGTGGGGCCCACACAATATTTTATAATTTTCTTTTAAGAAACTGTCCCTCCATTGTACCTATTCTAAAGATACAAGAATTAAAAAATTATAAATGCTTTTAGTTTAAAACGCTAGTTTGCCCTAAATATAGATTCCCAGGCGTAAAACTCGAGGAGCTTCCAGCCGCCGAGAATGGGTCTTCTAGATCGGATTCTGCCATGCTCCTCCTCCTCTTAGTTCAAGGTTCTAGTCCCTGCAACAATGTTGTCGCCCCAGCCTCTTCAAAATCCCTCGGCGCCGCCCCTCCTCCTCAGTCAAAACCTCCCGACCCGAGCATCTCCGGTTCTTTGCTCCCTGAACCGCCAGTCTCCCTGTACCGCTGGAACCTTGTCCACCGCTGGTCTCTCACCGCTCGTCGATCACTGTTGAGTCGTGAGTGATAGGCTCAGAGTTTTGATTCCTATTCTACTGCAAGTGCACAGTTATGCAATGTAATATTTAGGGTATCGAATCCACAAGGACTCACGGCTCACACGATAGATTGTATGTTCTCAAGTTAAGCTAAATCAATCAAAAGAAAACAGTAAACTAAAGCAAATAAACAGGGAAGTGTTTTCAATAGGAGAAAGGCGCTAGACTTAGGAAGTTCTCGGGAATTATGTAATGTCAGATACTTAACTAACCAGATTCAGATTAAACACATGTTCAAGAACTAGAAACACAATGCTAAACAATCCAACTCTCACTGAGATTGTTTCTATATCTAGCAACCTAGTGATCCAAATCTCTTTGCGATCCTAGAATTCTAAACAAGCATTAAGAACATGTTCTATCGGTTCATAATTCTCCTAAACCAAATCTCTTTGTATCTAGTCAAATTGCTCACTCTAAGTTTATTCAGATTAACTCACACTCTCGTGCTGTGTTAATTATCTCAGATCTAAGCCCTAGGTGATCAGTCCAGAATTCAGTATTAAGCACAACTTAGGTGATGAACAAACAGATTGTGAATCCTATCAAATCAGTTATCTAAACATGCATAAAACCCTTATGAGAATTCCTAAATCTAACTAGGTTACTACTCAGACATATTATCAATCAAACAACACATCATGAATAGGAAAACCAAAAGACTGAATAGATAAGATAAAGGGGTTCCAAATCCTTCTCTCAAAGGTTATAAGTAGCAATAATCAACCCCTTAGCAAATCTCTCAATCTCCAAAAGCAAGAACAAAGTAAGAACAAGATAAACTGAATAATGAGTCTGAAAACCTAATTAAACTCCTAAAATCGTTTTGGGGTCAGATTAGAATTAGGAGAAACTTCGGGGTCTTTATGCAAATTCTTCAAAACTTGTCTCAACTCGGCGTATGACTTCTCTCGCGCTCAGTGTTGACCGACACCAAAGTCAGTGTCGGTCGACATCCAGTCGTGTCCGAGACACCAACATCAGCTCCTTGCACAAATCACCAGAAACGTCCTATAATCCCGCTATTTGCTCCAAACGCAAGCCTACCTGTAGAAGACTCAATAGACTCGAAAAACCAGGTTAAATACTCAATATACACAACTATATCATGGTTGAAAACCTAGAAAAACCATGATATATCAACTCCCCCACACTTAGCTCTTGCTTGCCCTCAAGCAAGTGAAAGAACTAAAGCATAAGAAAGAGGTTTGAAAACTCAGAAACTCATTTCGTCCTAGGAAATTTCGCATTCACATTCACTTAGTAAGCCACTGAAAACTTTCCTGCAGATGTCAAGACCATAATATACTTCCCCCACACTTAGAAACTGTCCCAAGTAAACTCCACAATCAAGTTAGGATAGTAAAGTTCACCACACTAACCTCTGTATATAATTAAGTGTGGTCTTACAAAGGGAGTATTGATCAGAGAACACATGGACTCAACTCATTCAGTACTGACCACCAAACTGTTGGTTTCTGGTTCCTTTCTTTTCCCTTTCTCCCTTAGCAACTGATTTTTCCCCACTGGGTATCATTTTTTTTTATCAGTGCTCTTCCCTTTTTATTTGGGGTGTAACTTTGGATCTTTCCATGGATACACATGAGGTAATAGGGGTCTCTACCACTCCTGTGACCACTTCGAAGCTACTAGCTTATCCTCGGTTTATTCTTTTCTTTTTTTTTACTTTCAATGGAGGGGAAAATCAGGAACCATACTCAAACAGGATCAGAGGCTGTGTCAAGTACATCAGAGGAATCCGATCCAGAGATCTCAAGCCCCTAAGTAAGAAATTAGATTCAAGATTAGAGATGAGGCTAGTGATGGATCCTTTGAATACTTGGTTAGGTATGGGTGTCCTTGGTAAGTTTATCCGTCTGGGATTTTCTAATAGTCATAGAATTACTGCAAGTCTGTCCAATGGTCACTTAGTTCCTGTTCCAGTGAAAAATTTCCTCGAAAAATCATAGTTTCATACACATTTTGACTCAATAATTTTTTTTTTTTAAAAACAACTGAAAACAAGGGACTGACTCTAAGAAAACAATTCATGCTACTTGATATTGTTGCTGAGAAACTTATTGAGATATCGGCCGAAACACTGCTAAATGGATCGTTGGATGGAGTTATTCTAACATCATATCCTTCGTATCTCATTACACAAACCAGTTTACACTTTAAGATCAATTTTTTACTTATTAATATTACAGATGAAAGATCCAACGATACTGCCTGATGCTATAAATGGTTTGGTTGGAAAAACTTTTCAGTTTGGGGTGTTGGTAAACAAAGACAATGTTTTTTACGGATAAGAAATCTATAAGATTGAAAAAACTTGGTCTATTGATGAAGTACTCAAGATCGAGGAAGAATCAGAGCCTCTTAATCCATTTGATTCGGCTATTTCTAGTGAACAAGTACGTTTATTTTGCCAAAATAGTTATTATACAATCGTAAATTATAGTTTTACATTGAAAATATTTTTATAAGATTTGTATAATAATATTTTCAGGTTTCATTAATTGATATTAACAGTCAAGAAAATTATGATGTGTGTTCAACTCCATTGTCCAAGCCCAAAACAGAAGTAGATTTGGCTGATATCAACTCGGCTACTAAAGAGAAGTGCATCAAGCCTATTAAGATTGAGAAGATTGATGATCAGTGATTTTTCGGATTCACTCATTTTCGGATTGGTCTATTCCTTATCGGATCATTTTATGTTTTTTTTAAACAATGCTTTGGTTTTAATTTTGTGTTTTTTTTTATATACATTTCATTTCTGTTTTGCTCATTTGAGATTGCCTTCTATCAATAATTTCATTAATTTGGTAAATTGAATGAAATTATGCTACTATATGTTAATATTTGAAATTAAATTAGCCTAAAAATTTACAATACTGCAAATAGTAAAACTTAGCCTAAATAGAGAAGATTTAGTTATAAAGAAGGCTTAGTTATTTTCAATCTAAGCTTCCATTTGAGCTAATTTATTAATAACATAACATTATCTTATAATCTATACTATTACAACCTAAATAATTAAGACCCATTATAATATGAATGTAGATGAAACGATTTCAAATTATTTTAGTCATCTTAATCATTCTAAAAATTGGTAAAGTGCACAGGCGATCGACGAAAAATAAGCGTTCAATCTTGGCGTTGCGAAATATATTGAAGTTATAGTTCGAGAATCGTGATTAATCAAAAACTCATTCAACAATGTAACCCTTAATTTTTTAGTAGAGCGATATTTAAAATTAGGGTTTGTATTCTTGGAATTTCAAATTTATATTGTGATAAACCGATTGTGAAAGACCAATGAACAACAACTCATCGATTCTGCAACAAAAAAGTTTCAATTTTTGTGATACCCCGTATCAAAATGCGGTCAACGAGCAGCAGAAAGTCAACAGGGGTAAAATTGTCATTTTACCAATGTCGGGGGTAAACTGGTAATTTTACCAAAGTTCGAGACGGAAGCCGAGACGGGCCGAATATTATTCTATTTTAATATAAAGAATATTCACAAGACCAGAGTTGGAGAAATCAGAGCAGAAGCCTGTTTTTCGGTGAGTCGGAAATGGAAACCGACAAAACCGACGAATCTTCGGAAATTCATAACCGGAGCTACGGGTGTCCAAATGAAGTGATTCAAAATGCTAAATTCATCAAAACGCATGTATAATCTGATTATGGAGGGTTGAAGATTTATGGGATCATCCAGAGATATTCTAAAATATTAACCGTAAAACCGGTTTTTCCAAGAAACCGATGCAATGTTCGGGCAAGCGAGAGGACCTTCTAAACTCCACCAAAAATTATGAAATTTTGACCACAGCTCCATTATAAGATGAAGAAGACACGGTTAAAAGGATGAAGCATGATTTGATGCCGAGATCAAGTTATAAATTTTAGATCATTAATGAGTGATTAATGACTAAAACTCCAAAATAAATTCTCTAAGGCTTGGGCTTGAACTAGGTTATTTTGGGTTAGTTCCTGAGCTAATATTGGACCTAAATAAAGCTCAGAATAAAGCATGGGCCACGAAAATGGAGCCCAAGAAATAGAAGCTTCTTAGGTGCATGAATCACCAAAATGTGTTGTCACAAATCCAAGGGTTGCATGAGGAGGCTTACAAATGGATGGTGGGATATCAAATTCATTGTTTGTGGATGGTTTTTGGTGAGGATGTCGTGGCTTAAGATGGAGAGGAAGAGGAGACAAGTGTAAGGTGAAGATCTCTTCACTTTTGCTATAAAAAGAGACCCCCACCCCTCACTTCTCCTCACACCAAAACACCAACTCAACAAGAGTGGTAAGAAAGAAGAGAGAAAGAAGAGAGGGAGAGGGGAAGAAGAAGAAGAAGAAGAAGAAGAAGAAGAAGAAGGAGGGGGAGAAGAAGAAGAAGGAGGAGGAGAAGAAGAAGGGAGAGAGAGAAGGCGTGGAGGAGGAGAGAAGAAGAAAGAAGAAGCCGGCAAAGGAGAGAAGAAGAAGAAGAAGAAGGAGGAGGAAGAAGGTGCCGGAAGAGAAGAAGAAGAGGGGAGAGAGAGGAGGCGTGGAAGAATAAGAGGAAGAGGGAAGAAGAAGCGTGAAGAGGAGAGGAAGAGAGGCGTGAAGAGGAGAGGAGATAGGAAGCGTGAAGAGGAGGGAGAGAAGAAGAAGAGGAAGAGAGAGAGGAGGAGAGAAGTGGCGTGAAGAAGGAGGAAGAGAAGAAGAGCGTGAAGAAGGGGAGATAGAGAGAGAGAGAGAAGAAGCATGAGGAAGAGGAGAGAGAAGCGTGAGATGAGGAGAAGGAGAGAAGACCGGAGGAGAGAGAAAGAAGAGAGAGAAAGTAGAGAGAGAGAGACGTGAAGATGAAAAGAAGAGAGAGACAAGGAGGAGAGAAGGAGGCGTAAAGGAGAGAGAAGATGGTCCGGACGCGTGGTTTGAATTGTTCAGTCAACGGTCATGACGTTCGGGAAGCTTCGGGGTTCGAGTTCGTGCATTCGGAGAGGTTCAAGAGAAGTTCGGGGTTCGAGTCGGGTCTCTCGGGATTTACATCTGCATCGAGCCGCCATTACCGTACCTATCTCACTGTGAGTCGGCTCACAAACCTTTAGACTCATATAGACCGGAAATTGATAAACCGTAGTACTAGGTTTGCATACCCGTTACTTAACCTAATTGGTACTGAATAATTAATTGGGCGTTTAAGGTTAAACCGGTTAGGAACGGATAAGCATGTTAGGGTTTAAAGAATTAAAAGGTTAATTGGTTGTGTGCCGTTAGGTTGTTAGTAATGATTGGGTGATGCATTCATATAGACCGTTGTTTAGGACTGTATATGCATATATATGGTATAAGAACGATAATTAATGAATCTATATACGGGAATTAAGACGACATTAAAATATGGTTAAACCTAAATGAACGTATAGAATATTGTAACGGGATTGGGGTTTAGGTTTAATAGCGGGATTGGGGAATGAATCAAATTAAGTTAATAATGAGACGTCGGGGAGTTAGTAAGTTTACTAACTCTAAACCGACGGACCGGGAGTTAATAAATGATGATTAGGTTTGGTTAAGAAATAAGAAAGTGTGGTGATTGGTGAACCGTCTACGGGTTAACAAGCGGTTAACCCAAGGTAGCGGGCGTGAAATGGATTAAAAGACTTAGAAACCCTAATAAGCCTGCTTGTGTGTGATTGTGTGATTGATTGTGATTGCGTGATTGTATTGTTGTTGTTGTGAGCTTTGTGTGCAGGCTTGTTAGACTGCTCGGTATTGGGCCGAGCAGTTATTGCGGACACTTACTCCGGTCACGGGACCGGGTAAGTTAGTGGTGCTGTCTAGGTATCTTACCTAATCAGAGCGGTGGTAGTGTAGAGGCTTGCGGAATGGTTGTGGATTTATTATTGATATTGATTGCGTGATCTGTGCTAGAGTCCCAGCGAGTCTGCGTGTTTACATTTCTGAACTAGGACTCTAGGGTGCGTTAGATTCCGCAAGCCTAGGTTATTTTGTTACGTTCCGGTACTTTCGACCCGATTGGATCCTCGGGTTTGACCTAACCGGGCCATGGTGGTTCTGGTTATGGTGTTAACCTATCGGGTGATGCCGGTAGGTGTGCGGTCCGAAGAATACGGGGTCATGTCCTAGGGCCGGACTGCATGGAAACTTGGGCTATCTAGGGGTAGTCAGAGTCACCGCGTATCGATGGACGGAGAACGGTGTCCTATACGTGGGTCCTTGTGTGCACGTATAGGAGTCGAGGGTTAGTTGCCATATAGGCGACAATGGAGACCCGTGGAAGTTACCGAGATCGTACGGCCCAGCGTTGTTTTGTTATTTCTTTCGTTGCGCGATATATAGATCGAGTCCAATCGAGGACATGTGCCGCAGTGCCTTCGATTCCCTTAATTCTCTTGTTTTGGCTATTGCTTGATTGTGTGTGGGTTGACACGACGTGGTAGTGCGTGATCGACTATTTATTTCTTGCTGCTTGTTATTTTGGGTTTTGGGGCGGGGATTGTAGAATCTAGATAGACTAGAAGCCGTTAGTGGGGAGCCGATTCACTGGGTGATCTTAGATCGCTCATTATACTCTTTTTGTATTTTTCAGGTTTAGGTAGCGGCGGACGCGGGAGATGCTCGGTGTGGTTTCGGGTTGCTTGTGACGGGATTTGATTCGTGATTGTTTTGAGTGTTTTCTCGGTTCGGCGTTATTATCATTTGGTGTATTGATTTCTCTATATATTTTACTTGACGATTGTTGGTGAAATCCTATTAAACGTTGTACTCAATGTTGATTATTCAGAAATGAAATTGTTTCCCTGATATGAGGTTTTTGTCCGAACCGACACAACTCATTGAAGTAGTGCAAGTGGTACCGCTTGTGCTATGAATATGAGGATAGCGGAGTCGAGGATAGATTGGTGCGAGCCCTTGTCTCAAACCGAACTATCTTTGGCTTCGTCTTGTGGCGAACTTTTCCCGTTCGACTTGCTCGGGTTTGATCGGTCATGTTCTTGTTTGATTGTTGACCGGTCAGCTCGACGGTCAGCGGAGAATGGGAAAGGGGCGTTACAGAAAGGTGGTATCAGAGCATGGTTCTGCATGGGTTTCGAAACATTTCATTTCTGAGTGTTTTCCGTGTTTTATCAAGTCAAATGTGTCACACAAGCATCCATTAGGAAACCGAGCCGCGTCCGTTAAACCCGGGGTTTGGATGGGGAGTAGCATTTTTGTATTATTCGTACTAACTTATCTTTGAGTTGTGATTGCAGTCGTGCAGCAGTGTGTCCTGGGTGGAGTGGAGACGTGTGTGTGTGTGTGCGCGCGGAGCAGTTACTGTTGAGCGTCATGAGTCCGCAGGGATCAGTCAGTCTCGCCGCCAGCAATACCGGAGTACAGGACGTGCAACGGATGTGGAGTGTATGAGTTCATTTACATTGTTGTCCCCGAGCAGTAGACCCGCGTCTTCGGAAGCCGTACCATCCGGTACCGGGACCCGACTGTTGTCCGTTATGTGGTCAGGAGGACCACGGAGCAATGACTTGCCCGACCGCCAGAGCAGGATTATGTACCCGATGGAGAGTCATACCGAGCACTAGTACCATAAGTTATTGAGCGGGGCTCAGCCGCAGAGATCCCGAGCTCAGTCAGCCGCCCGTTGTGCAGTACCGGTTGTTTCGTTGTCCAGACCCGAGCCAGCGAGGACTTATCAGTTGTGTGGAGGTTATGATCATCAGGCATCCGCGTATTACCATGGACCGCGCTCTGCGTCTACTCAGTCTATTAGTTGTGTGGCCGCGCAGGTCACATTGCTCATCTTTGCCTGATAGCCGAGCCACAACACCATCTCGAGACACACACTCACCACACCCTCCCGGCGCACCTGCCAGCGGATACTTCAGCGAGCCGTTTTGCCAGGGGTGTTGGGCATTTCGGTCTTGCTGGAGGCGTTAGGTTATGATAGTTGTAGTTAGGCCAGGTAAGTTGGGGGCACTAACTCTATTTTTGTCTTGTAGATAGATCGGCGGATAGGCGACTTTGCGTGTCGTCTTTGACTTTTCGGAAGTATAGCGGCGTCGTATGGGTTTTTGGATGTGATGACGGTCTTATGAGTAGACTCTGATCATAACCATGTACAGAAAACCTTATTGTGTACGATATATCGTTTATGTATGTGGTGGATACAGAGTGTTCAGTTGATCGTTTTGAGTAGCATAGTAACTATTTGCATGAATGAGATGGTTCTGACAGCAAATAGATTACTGTGTGAAATCAAATGATGAGCGGAACTGACGCCCGTTCCTCATGACCTGAACCCAGACCGACGACGCATCTGACCGATCATTAGATTGCGTGATTGAGTGGTGATTGCTTGTTTTCCTTTTCCTGTTGCTTGATTGATTGATTGATTGCTTGATTGTTTGTGTGGTAGTTGCGTAGTGTTAGCGTGCGTGGTTTTGGATGGATTGATCGTTTTGGGTCTTAGAGACCCTTGTATCGTTGGTAGTTCGGAATTTGATTGGCGATTAGTAGTTTTCTTCGGTTTTGTTAAAAAGGTAAGGTGTTTATTTTATTTTAATTTTACTTCGAGTTGAGCCGACTTGAGGACGGTTGTGTTTATCTGTCGATTCACGAGGAAGCGTACTTATAGTGTATTGTTATTTAATCACGGGTAACCGTCGGGTACGTGATTAAGTAACCATATTTCTATGGGGAAGTGATATCGGGGATAGAGCGGGATGAAACTAATTGTTCAGTGAGTTGTTGTGTTGATTGTAGGTCGGAATGGCGACGCGATGTGAATCCGAGACCGAACCCGAACCCGAAAGCGAGATGAAGTGTCAAGACATTGTGAGATGAGTGGACCGGACCGTGAGGCAGTGATGGGTGTTGTCAGTGGGAATGTGTTAGTACAGAGCGGCGGAAAGAGCGAAGCGGTTGGGATGACGAGTTAGCGGAAGGATTTGGAAAGAAAAATCAGTAAAGTTATCAGTCAGTCGGAAGCAGATGATCAGATTCTTGAAGAGTGTCTCGGAAAGGAAGACAGAAAGTCACAAACAGAATGACGTGGAGGTCGAAGCAAAGTGGGGAAGACAGAAGTAGGAAGCAGAGTAGAGAAGTTAACCAGGAGTGAGTTCGAAGATGGAGACCGATAAAGTCAGTTGAGAGTGGAGCGGACCAGAGTACAAGATTGATATTTCAGATTGGATTCGTGTTGCAATCAGTGATATGCAGCCGTGTTCGAGAAAGAAGCGTCGGAGTGAAGCGATGAAGCAACTTGCGGGGTTCGGAACCGATTTGAAGTCTGACAGTGACGGAGAATTCGGGGACGAATTCCTGTAAGTGGGGAAGAATGTGATACCCCGTATCAAAATGCGGTCAACGAGCAGCAGAAAGTCAACAGGGGTAAAATTGTCATTTTACCAATGTCGGGGGTAAAATGGTAATTTTACCAAAGTTCGAGACGGAAGCCGAGACAGGCCGAATATTCTTCTATTTTAATATAAAGAATATTCAAAAGACCAGAGTTGGAGAAATCGGAGCAGAAGCCTGTTTTTCGGTGAGTCGGAAATGGAAACCGACAAAACCGACGAATCTTCGGAAATTCATAACCGGAGCTACGGGTGTCCAAATGAAGTGATTCAAAATGCTAAATTCATCAAAACGCATGGATAATCTGATTATGGAGGGTTGAAGATTTATGGGATCATCCAGAGATATTCTAAAATATTAACCGTAAAACCGGTTTTTCCAAGAAACCGATGCAATGTTCGGGCAAGCGAGAGGACCTTCTAAACTCCACCAAAAATTATGAAATTTTGACCACAGCTCCATTATAAGATGAAGAAGACACGGTTAAAAGGATGAAGCATGATTTGATGCCGAGATCAAGTTATAAATTTTAGATCATTAATGAGTGATTAATGACTAAAACTCCAAAATAAATTCTCTAAGGCTTGGGCTTGAACTAGGTTATTTTGGGTTAGTTCCTGAGCTAATATTGGACCTAAATAAAGCTCAGAATAAAGCATGGGCCACGAAAATGGAGCCCAAGAAATAGAAGCTTCTTAGGTGCATGAATCACCAAAATGTGTTGTCACAAATCCAAGGGTTGCATGAGGAGGCTTACAAATGGATGGTGGGATATCAAATTCATTGTTTGTGGATGGTTTTTGGTGAGGATGTCGTGGCTTAAGATGGAGAGGAAGAGGAGACAAGTGTAAGGTGAAGATCTCTTCACTTTTGCTATAAAAAGAGACCCCCACCCCTCACTTCTCCTCACACCAAAACACCAACTCAACAAGAGTGGTAAGAAAGAAGAGAGAAAGAAGAGAGGGAGAGGGGAAGAAGAAGAAGAAGAAGAAGAAGAAGAAGAAGGAGGGGGAGAAGAAGAAGAAGGAGGAGGAGAAGAAGAAGGGAGAGAGAGAAGGCGTGGAGGAGGAGAGAAGAAGAAAGAAGAAGCCGGCAAAGGAGAGAAGAAGAAGAAGAAGGAGGAGGAAGAAGGTGCCGGAAGAGAAGAAGAAGAGGGGAGAGAGAGGAGGCGTGGAAGAATAAGAGGAAGAGGGAAGAAGAAGCGTGAAGAGGAGAGGAAGAGAGGCGTGAAGAGGAGAGGAGATAGGAAGCATGAAGAGGAGGGAGAGAAGAAGAAGAGGAAGAGAGAGAGGAGGAGAGAAGTGGCGTGAAGAAGGAGGAAGAGAAGAAGAGCGTGAAGAAGGGGAGAGAGAGAGAGAGAAGAAGCATGAGGAAGAGGAGAGAGAAGCGTGAGATGAGGAGAAGGAGAGAAGACCGGAGGAGAGAGAAAGTAGAGAGAGAGAGACGTGAAGATGAAAAGAAGAGAGAGACAAGGAGGAGAGAAGGAGGCGTAAAGGAGAGAGAAGATGGTCCGGACGCGTGGTTTGAATTGTTCAGTCAACGGTCATGACGTTCGGGAAGCTTCGGGGTTCGAGTTCGTGCATTCGGAGAGGTTCAGGAGAAGTTCGGGGTTCGAGTCGGGTCTCTCGGGATTTACATCTGCATCGAGCCGCCATTACCGTACCTATCTCACTGTGAGTCGGCTCACAAACCTTTAGACTCATATAGACCGGAAATTGATAAACCGTAGTACTAGGTTTGCATACCCGTTACTTAACCTAATTGGTACTGAATAATTAATTGGGCGTTTAAGGTTAAACCGGTTAGGAACGGATAAGCATGTTAGGGTTTAAAGAATTAAAAGGTTAATTGGTTGTGTGCCGTTAGGTTGTTAGTAATGATTGGGTGATGCATTCATATAGACCGTTGTTTAGGACTGTATATGCATATATATGGTATAAGAACGATAATTAATGAATCTATATACGGGAATTAAGACGACATTAAAATATGGTTAAACCTAAATGAACGTATAGAATATTGTAACGGGATTGGGGTTTAGGTTTAATAGCGGGATTGGGGAATGAATCAAATTAAGTTAATAATGAGACGTCGGGGAGTTAGTAAGTTTACTAACTCTAAACCGACGGACCGGGGAGTTAATAAATGATGATTAGGTTTGGTTAAGAAATAAGAAAGTGTGGTGATTGGTGAACCGTCTACGGGTTAACAAGCGGTTAACCCAAGGTAGCGGGCGTGAAATGGATTAAAAGACTTAGAAACCCTAATAAGCCTGCTTGTGTGTGATTGTGTGATTGATTGTGATTGCGTGATTGTATTGTTGTTGTTGTGAGCTTTGTGTGCAGGCTTGTTAGACTGCTCGGTGTTGGGCCGAGCAGTTATTGCGGACACTTACTCCGGTCACGGGACCGGGTAAGTTAGTGGTGCTGTCTAGGTATCTTACCTAGTCAGAGCGGTGGTAGTGTAGAGGCTTGCGGAATGGTTGTGGATTTATTATTGATATTGATTGCTTGATCTGTGCTAGAGTCCCAGCGAGTCTGCGTGTTTACATTTCTGAACTAGGACTCTAGGGTGCGTTAGATTCCGCAAGCCTAGGTTATTTTGTTACGTTCCGGTACTTTCGACCCGATTGGATCCTCGGGTTTGACCTAACCGGGCCATGGTGGTTCTGGTTATGGTGTTAACCTATCGGGTGACGCCGGTAGGTGTGCGGTCCGAAGAATACGGGGTCATGTCCTAGGGACGGACTGCATGGAAACTTGGGCTATCTAGGGGTAGTCAGAGTCACCACGTATCGATGGACGGAGAACGGTGTCCTATACGTGGGTCCTTGTGTGCACGTATAGGAGTCGAGGGTTAGTTGCCATATAGGCGACAATGGAGACCCGTGGAAGTTACCGAGATCGTACGGCCCAGCGTTGTTTTGTTATTTCTTTCGTTGCGCGATATATAGATCGAGTCCAATCGAGGACATGTGCCGCAGTGCCTTCGATTCCCTTAATTCTCTTGTTTTGGCTATTGCTTGATTGTGTGTGCGTTGACACGACGTGGTAGTGCGTGATCGACTATTTATTTCTTGCTGCTTGTTATTTTGGGTTTTGGGGCGGGGATTGTAGAATCTAGATAGACTAGAAGCCGTTAGTGGGGAGCCGATTCACTGGGTGATCTTAGATCGCTCATTATACTCTTTTTGTATTTTTCAGGTTTAGGTAGCGGCGGACGCGGGAGATGCTCGGTGTGGTTTCGGGTTGCTTGTGACGGGATTTGATTCGTGATTGTTTTGAGTGTTTTCTCGGTTCGGCGTTATTATCATTTGGTGTATTGATTTCTCTATATATTTTACTTGACGATTGTTGGTGAAATCCTATTAAACGTTGTACTCAATGTTGATTATTCAGAAATGAAATTGTTTCCCTGATATGAGGTTTTAGTCCGAACCGACACAACTCATTGAAGTAGTGCAAGTGGTACCGCTTGTGCTATGAATATGAGGATAGCGGAGTCGAGGATAGATTGGTGCGAGCCCTTGTCTCAAACCGAACTATCTTTGGCTTCGTCCTGTGGCGAACTTTTCCCGTTCGACTTGCTCGGGTTTGATCGGTCATGTTCTTGTTTGATTGTTGACCGGTCAGCTCGACGGTCAGCGGAGAATGGGAAAGGGGCGTTACAATTTTTAAGTAGATTTTAGGGTTTATATGGTGCCTTTAAAAATAGTTCTCTATTTTTAGATGAGGTTTAATTCATATTGTTTTTGATACATGCATGTAATGATTATTGATTTATATGAATACATATTAGCTAAAAACTAATCGGAAGATGACAAGCCCATGATTTTGCAAGCCTATGATTCCAGACAAATGTAGAAATAGTCTGGTATGTAATCTTAGTTCTTTCTCTCATTAGGTTTATTTTTTATAGTGATTTATTTCTGGCAATCATTGTTTAAACTTTTTGTTGCAGACTATCCCAAAAAAGTCTTTAAGAGGTATATACTTGGAAAAACCAATGTTACAATCGGTAAACTCACATCTGATGTGAGGCCATAAGAGTTCCCTATCAATCGAGTTGGTGATAGGCTTACAGAAGGCTGGATACGGTTCTTTAAGCCACATGAATTATAAGACTTAGATCTTTTAATTTTTGAGTATCCTGAAGGTGCCGATTTCCATATGGTACGACAGTACGGACCAGACTGTTGTGAGATCAAATATGAAAATACCCCTCAGATGGAGACTGGAGAAGCAAGCACATGGAAGTGTTTTTCTCTTATTTTCGAGACACTTTCTTCACTCTTTCTAATATTTTTAACTAATAAGGAAATGATTTTTGAAGAAACCGAGGAGAAGTTTGTTACCTTAAACGTCACGGTGTGACGGCATCAAACGAAGCAAAATCGTAAGTTGTTCCTTTGTATATATTTTTAAAAATATTGTTACATGATCCATATTTGTTCATTTTGCAGTATCTTCCTAAGTCTTTTGTGGATGCAAACAATTTAGAGAAGGTTGCGGGCAACAACATATCGATGGTCAATGATGCGGGACGTACACTACAAAAGGGGCATTGATAGCATTCCACTATAGCACGGATTTCAAAAGTGCTATCAAAGATAATTTTCTAATTTTGATAATTGTATAATAGCGTATTTTAAATACTAAGATAAAAATCAGTAAGCGGGAGATTAAAATTACTTAATGGACGCAAAAAATAACATTAAGCGGGACAATTTTCGTGAAAATCTCAGAGGCGCCAACACTTAGGCAAAAACGGGAAAGAGTCACCATTTCCCTCTTCTTACCATAGCAAAACGAAAAAAAAAATCAGAGGTAGAAAGAGTATTCTGAGCTGAAATCATGTCCGAAATTTTGAGCCTTCACCACCATCGAATCTAAGCAAAGCCACCGTCTCCGACAACGAGTTCGTCTTTCAAATTTTCGCCGCCCAGATTCTCCATCGAAAGGTTTCGCCTTTCATCTCTCTTTTGAGATTCTCAATTTCAACGACGATCAAGACGGGTATAGAAGCACTCTCGACGACGATCAACGCCACGCCGACTCCTCCGAGACTCTCTCCTCCGCCAACTTTTGAGTCTCTTCAGATTATAGGTATATGTTTTATATGTTTCCTGCTTTCTCAGCGATTTCTACTTTGTTGTCGAAAAAAAAATAAACGAATTGCGAAATCGCAGAAAGCTAGGGATAAGAATGAGAAATTGGGGATTTTTGTTAAGGAATAAATGTAGATTTTAGGGAGATCTTAAGGAACAGTCGAACTGATTTTTCAGATCCTAGGTTTTACTTCAACTAGTTAACCTGAATCTGTTGAGTATTGATTATTGAAATGCCGCGCACAGTTCAGATAAGGAAGAGCGAGATGCTGATGGAGGACAGTCAATGCTTGGTCTACAAAGCTATTGGGACGCTGCTTATTCATATGAGCTCATAAATTTCAGGGAGCATGGTCATGCCGGCGAAACTTGGTAACGATTCGTTCATTTAGATCTCACCATAGATCTCTGATCACGGAACTTGAGAGAGAGAAGATTCATCATTTTTTGGTCATTAGCTAGTGGAAGTTAATTAACTTCTTTCGTTTCCTCTTGGTAACCTCGGGTTTAGTGATGATGTCATGGAAATTGTAATATCTTGGACAAAAGACTTGTGCGTTGAGATTTCTAAAAAGGAGACGTTTGTTTCTGGTCAGGCTGAAAAGTATTTGTCTAGCTGGAATGTGCTTGACCTTGGTACCGGAAATGGCTTACTACTTCATCGACTTGCTAAGGAGGGGTAAGCTTCTAAACACTTATATTCATGCTCTGGCCTTTTGAAGCTTAATTGTGTGGTGTTACAGTATATAATATTGTTTGCGTACCCTTTTCCATGGGGTTTATGACATATGTCGTTTTACATTATATTTGATTGCCATTAGTTAAGTCTGAGAAGCTACGAATCATGTAGGATCAAACAAGATATAGTCATGTCATTCTCTACTCATTAATTAAGTCTAGAACATGCAACAAAAAGAGTTCCCCCGTTTTGTTTTGTTCAAACTATATTCAAAATCTTTAAATGTGTTGGTTAATACGAAGGGATCATTCATCAGCAGTGGCTTGGTTGTATCTTCAAAGCTGCCCATATTCTATGATCAGTACACTGTCACCATCGACAATGCTGATCCATCTATCCCCTTGTTTGATTGGTGATTAATTGTATGATTAAAGATTGATTCACTGAAACGAACTAATTTGTCTTCTGTTAAGGTTCTTGGTGTCTGAGCATACCATAAGTTGGCATTGAGGCTTCATCCTGATAAAAGCAAAGACGATGAGGTTAAACACTTGCTTTTATACGGTGCTAATTGCTTTCCCTGAAATTCACACTAATACACAACACACTGCACATGTCCATGGCCATGTATACCTGCGTAAGTTCAATCCCCTAACTTGTTTTTGTTACAAATTCAAAAGAGACTAGAATCTTAGACTGAAGTTAATTGGTTGTTTCAGGGTGAATTTATTGAAGCCGATGAAGATTTCACATAAAGACCAAAAGGTGGATTAAAGAGAAAGCAAAGTTACAGCGGAAATGCCTCCACAGTTTGATTCAGAAGAACACAGGACTTGCTAGTTTTTTACAAGCCTTCTTGTAATCTATCCTTTTTTGAATTAGATTAGTTTGTCTTCTTGTTTCACTTTAACATCACTTTCTCAAATATGTTAATAAGAACTTGTAATATTATAAGTTTAATTTTAATAAAATAATCCTAAAAATAAAATTTCAAATAATATAAAAGTAAATGTTTCATAAATATTTGATTTAGAGTTTAGGTTTAGGGTATTTTATTTATAAATTAATGTATTGGAGAGTTTGGGATAATGCAATTTATTTCCTTTATTTATAATATATCTTATTGTCTTTTATATTATTTTATGGTATAAAACTATAAATAGGGTTTAGGGTAATGAAATACAATTAGTTGATTAGTCTAACATTAGTATTATACCCTAACTTAAACTCTAACCCAATACCCCAAACTTAATTCAAACCCTAATCACAAAATACTATCCAAATATAACCATTAATTGTATAACATAAAATTAATATTTTCAAACATTAACCTCAAACCTTAAACATAAAATTTATAACCTCTAAAAATATAATTATATAATATTTAGACCACAAACACAAATCCTAAGGTTCTAACCCTACATTTCTAATTATCCCTAAACTTCGAAACCCTTAATAATAAATACTAAAAATTTAAACATCAAATAATATAGCAAAATTTGATACTTATAAAAAAAATTCCTAAGTATAACAAATTTAACCTTAACTATATACCCTAAACACTAAACTTCTAAACCCCTAATAATAAACACTAAAAATTTAAACATCAAATAATATATCAAAATTTAACACTTATAAAAAATTTCAAGTACAACAAATTTAACCTTAACTCTATACCCTAAACACAAACTTCTAAACCTCTAATAATATAAGAAAATACAATAAATTATTGTTTTACTTTAAAAACATAAAATTGAAAGAAAAAAAATAGAAACATATAAGAATAAATTTTTATTAATAATATGAATAAAGTATTTTATAAAGCTTTTTTAAAAAGATAAAAAATAAACTTTTTGAAAGGAGAAGTAAAAAAATTGTGTTTCAGAGCCAATTTGTGCTAAAACTTTTGGAGTTAGCCGCCTAACTTTTTCCTTTGAGCGCCAAACCCAAAATTTTGGTAAAAATAACCCTAATTTTGTCTGAGTAGAGAACAAAAACCCTCTTAGTCTCTCCCTTCGCCTATCTCTCTTGAACTTTCACAGAGGTTTCGATTTCATCATCTTCCTCTTAAGCTTCGCTCTCATCCTCTTCACTTTATGCATCCATTCTCTCATCCTCTTCACTTCACGAATCGTTGCTCTCATCCTTTTAGTCTTGTTCGTCGTCGATTATCTCTCTGAAACCCCTAGACTCGAGCATCTCTTTTTCACTCGATCTTTCTTCCTGGTTCACGATTTCTGTCTAAGGTATGATATTTATGGTAGACCTTTAACGATTTATGCCTAAGATTCACCTAATTTTCTTTAACCAATCTGTCAAATATTTTGTAGTTGTTGCATTCCTTCTGGAGCTCTGAGGGTTGCGACCTCCAGCGGATCTCCATCCTCAGAAGCTGAACAGAGGTTTATGGTGAGTGTTCTCTAGCCTAAAGTTTTATTGTATGTTCAGCTTAGATCCAGTGATTTTGCTTCTGTTATGTTGTTGTTCTGTTGAAGTGAGGAGTTAAAAGCGAGACTGATGAGTTAATGTTTTAAGAGTATAAAACAGAAACGAGTTTTATATATACGTTGATGATGTAGAAACTTTAATGGCCCTTATCTTTCCTGCAGGTGAATATTGTATGTGGAGGATCATATAGACGTGGGAAGGCTACTTGTGGAGATCTAGATATTGTTATCACACATCGCGATGGGAAAAGGTACGTACAATCTTCTATCCTCTTCTTCTTGGAGTTACTTTTCTTATGTCTCTTTGCATCCTCTGGTTTCCAATAGCAAAATTTACTAAACCGGTCTCCAATATTTGTCCTGACCAGTCACAAGGGATTCTTGACAAATTTTGTGAAGCGTTTAAGGGAAATAAACTTTCTTAGAGAAGATCTCATCTTCGGTACCCATTGTGAAGAGGTAACCAGTTTCTTGAGCATTTAGTTGGTCAATCATCGAAAACACATTATATCAAATGGTTCAATGACAGTTCTTCTTACATATCATGCAGGGTACTGATTCAGGCGTTGACACGTATTTTGGTATGTGCACTTATCCTGGTCAGGAGCTGAGGCGCCGTATTGATTTCAAGGTAACACTGAACCTTAATTTGTCTGACACTTCCAAACCACTTCATTAATTTGTCTTCTCAAATCGTTGACATACCCTTTCACGTCTTCCTGTTGGCGACTCTAGTCAGCCTTATGCAAGCTTCGTACATCACCGTTAAAGTGAGTCTCTCTAGTTTGATCACTTTGTGCTCTTCTGCAACATTTAAACAAGCTAATGTAATATATATTCACTTCATGTATACAGGCGGTCCTGGCTCTTGGAGATCTCAGATCAGTGAAAGATCTTTATGATTTCAAGACTTTGTCACTGTTGTTCCTCATTGGATCAATCTCCATATTCCCTGCTCTGCTAAAGAGAAAGAGAGTGTATGAATGAAGACTGAAGGATCAGAAATATTAAAGAGATGTGTTGTCCTAAGTTTATTGTGGTTTAATATTTGTAAGTGTAACTAATGAAAAATAATATATATATAGCTAATTTTTTTTTTTTGCAAAATCTTTAATTTTAATTATAATTTCATAAATTAACTAATTTTAACAAATTTAAATAATAATAATAATAAATAATAATAATAAAATAATAATAATAATAATAATAATAATAATCATATATATAATGAGAGAAGGGGGAGCTCTCTCAAGCTGCCACGCCAGCCTCCCTCTTGATTGCCAAGTTTAATCACAATTTTTCACATCATCATTAAACTAAAGCAAATATACTATTTAATGTAATATTAATTAACTTAATATAATTAATTAAAACTGTTAAAACATAAATTCTAAATTTAAATTTAATTTATAATCCTATATATAATGAGAGAAGAAGCTCTCTCAAGCAACCACGTCAGCCTCCCTGTTGATTGCCAATTTTAATCACAATTTTTCACATCATCATTAAACTAAAACAAATATACTATTTAATGTAATATTATTTAACTTAATATAATTAATTAAAACTGTTAAAACATAAATTCTAAATTTAAATTTAATATATAATCTCATAAATATATAAATACTATATATTATAAATTTTATATATATCTTCCATATTTTTATATAATAAATAAACAAAATTAAATAAATCTCAATAAAAGTGAAATAAAGAATTGTAAAACTAAAAGGAAAGATAGCATTATTAAAACATTTACAATAATTAAAACTAGAAGAAAAAACCATAAAAATTATAAATAATAGAAATATTTATTATTAAGAATAGAAAGAAAATATAATAAAAATGAGATACAATGATAATAAAAAAATTATACAAAATATAAGAACATAATAAATAAAATAAAATCAATGAAATATATATATAAATAGATCTAAAATGATAACTAAAAATATTAAAATATAAAATAATTATATTCAGAATAGAAAGAAATTGTTACAAAATGAAATAAAATGATTATAAAAAATTATATAAAATATAAGAATATAGGAAAAAAGAAGTCTATGAAATATAGATAAAATTAATAAAACTAAAATGATAACTAAAAATATTAAAATATTATGAATGAAAACTAAAAATTTAAGAGTTTGATGAATGAAAATTTATAAATAACAAGTATATATATATATATATATATATATATATATATATATATATATATATATATATATATATATATTTAAAATAGTTTATAAAAATTAAAAAGATGATAAAAAGGTTGAAGGAAAGGAAATAAATTTTTATAAAAAGCTCACTAAAACTCGATAAAACAAATTAAATTAATAATCGTGTTAGCGCATATTCTCTTTTAAAAATCATTATATTCATAAAAAAGAAAGGAAAAAGATACGAATTCGTAAATTTATGTAAACTCCGCGCATTTGCGCGGATTCTCTTCTAATCATATATAATATAAAAGTTGAATCTATAGGCGTTTGAGAGTGTTCACATAGGATTTAAAAAACTCAATATTATTGGTCCACTTCATCATTCAAAATTGAGAAAATTTATAAATTTTAAATTTTATAAATAGTAAAACTTACATAGAAATGGAAATAAAAAATATCCATAAATTGTCATAAAAACATAATGTAATAAGAAACACAATTTTATGAATAGGAAAACTAACATAAAAATGGGAATAAGAAACATACATAAATTGTCATAAAAAGAACAAAATGTCAAATAAGTATTATTTAATTTATTATGTACTTACTTATATTCAAAAAAGAAAATTATAAAATTCAAAAAAATATAATTAAATATTACGTACATGATTTCCATTTTCCTTGATTAACATAATTTCCAACTATTATAAAAAGGAAATAGTTTCTTTCTTAAAATTAGAATTTTTCTTTTTAAAAAATTTAGCAATTGATTATAAATACGCAACTCAAATTTCAATAGCTTACATAAATTTCTAAATAAAAAATATTTCTTGAAATGCAAAAATAACTTGATAAAACAATGGTCAATTCTTTTTCTAACTAGCTTTTTACTTCTTTGTTTCTGAACGAGCTCAGAAAAATTTTAACAAGAAAGAAGTTTTGGTTAGAGTTCTTCACTTCTACAAGGCATGGAACATCAAACAAAGGTTTACTTATGAGTCTTGAACTCCTTCTCATTAATCAAAAGGTAATTACAAATTTATTAATAGATCATCTATTCAATATTTAGTTAACACAACTACTTCTAAATTTTAACAAAATATTGTAGGGTACTGTTATCCACACATTCATATCTGCTAATCGGATATGCTACTATGAATAGAAATATTCCTTTATAATATAAATATTAAAATAAAAAAACAATAATAAAATTACAAACTTTATTAATATTGGATTTAAAATAATTTAGAGAAATATCATATAAAACAATAATAAAATTACAAACTTTATTAAAATTGAATTTAAACTAATTTAGAAAATATAATAAGTAAAATTATAAATATATATCCGCGCGTAGCGCGGTTGAAAAACCTAGTAATAATAATAATAGATGTGCGTTACCAAACTGCTACGCAAGCTTATCACATGGCAAAATTAATGAATTGTAATAAATAGTACTATAGCATGTAAAGATGCGCAGCCAATATATATTATAGCATTATGTTTATGCTATTATATAACAAATATACCATGTATATATAACGCTATAATAAATTGCATGAAACATAACAAGCAACAATTAACACTATTATATTGCAATAATAACATAGCACGAAAACAAAGCTATGATAGGGGGGTCTATTATAATTGCCAATGTCAAAGCGTTTGTAGAAATGTTATCTATTACATACAATAGCTTGTATTGTGTGCTATGAATGTTAATTTTTCTTGTAGTGTATGTGGCTATTTGAATCTAAAGACCATTAATAATGTTGTTTATGACACGTTTTGAGATGCATAGTTTGCCTTTCAAAATTATTGAAATTCTCTAATTTATGTTCAATTATTTTAATCAGTTATTTATGTGTTTATTTCTAATAATGGTTGTATTTCTTTTCAATATTAGAGAATTCATGTTTCTCTATTTTCATTTTTATTCTAAGTTTCACTTTTTATAAATTCACGATTCAATTACAATTTCTAGAGTTTCAAATATTCAATTACATTTTTCTCCTAAATTATGCTAAACAATCCTCTAAAAATTTATCCCGCCCAAGGTGCGACGAGTCTTCTAGTACCAATTATGTTTGTTAAAATTAAATAAACCTGTCGATAAAACAAAATAAACATGCCCATAATAAATATGTTGTTTCATGTAACAACGATTAAATAAACCTGTCTAATGGCAAAATTGTAAAAAAAAATAATGCTAAATCGGAAA
This sequence comes from Orychophragmus violaceus, assembly GCA_030180135.1. Lineage (NCBI taxonomy): Eukaryota > Viridiplantae > Streptophyta > Magnoliopsida > Brassicales > Brassicaceae > Orychophragmus > Orychophragmus violaceus. The sequence continues at coordinate 7,722,762 of CM058235.1, read as the reverse complement.
ATATAACAATTACATTTTTCATAAATACCCTTTTCAAATAGAAATGATTGAACGACAAAATAGTACCAAAAACTAATGAGTAATTAAAATAAAATTAGAGTTAGGTCCAGATTGGTAAAGTGGAGAGGAAAAGAGTAGCTGACAACAGTTGAAGCGGGAGCGGAGAGTGGAAGCTGAGAGCGGAAGCGAAAAGCGGAAGCTGAGAGCGGGAACTGCGAGCGGGAGCGTATAGCGAGAACGGAAAAAGCGGAGAGCGGAAAACGGAGAGCGGAAAAAGCGGAAAGAGGAGAACGTTATACTTATGATAAATCTTAAATTTATAAAACAAATGTTCACAAAAACTTATTTTTAATTATAATTTCTTGAGACATACAAACAAGTGCATCCAATATTTCGTGAAACTTTCTATTCACCGTCTCTTGATTGCGTTGATAATGTGTTCCAATTGTTCGTTGAACTTTATCATGCGCGGCAGTCTCCAAAAACATTGCAACAACTTCTTCTAATCCACATTCGCGTGGTTCGAGCAGTCCATAATCATTCTTTAAGCTGCAACACAAATGCTTGAAAGTTTCTTGATGCATTCGCAGAGCTTCATAACATTCTTGATCATGACCATTGATCATTTGCATAGTATGACGCCATCTACGACCTCAATCAGTTCGCATCAATATTCTATCACGATTTGGATCCAAACACTCATTCATGATCATCAAAGCCAATACTTTAAGCAAATTTTGGTTGAACCGAAAAGCTAGTTCCTAAAAATATACATAAAAAGAGTTAGTGTAAAATCCAAATCAACACTAATATTTTTTTAAAAACATATGATAGCATAATTATTAAACAAGCAAAAAAAACAGTCTTCTTTATTACGCAAGCAAAAAAAATCTAATTGTATGCAAGCTACTTTTATTAATAAACAAGTAGATAAAAAAATAACGTAAGCATATTTTGCCACGCTCAGCAAACTCTTCTTTTTAAAGTGTTATAATAACACAAGTGTAAATAAAACAGTTACTATAATTTAGTCATACGTGTGTCATTTTCCCTATTAACTTTTGATTAGTGGTGATTCTACTGTGGGACCCCATACCATGGTTATAAACGTGATAACAATCACGCACTTAATCTAATAGTTTAAATAAAATTTTCATATAATACTATTTACAACTTATTTTCCGGTCTGGTAATCCTAGCATAGTTACCCAGTGTTACATTGTTAAAGAGAAGCTTTAAATGTCGGAAATAATGATCTTTGTTGGCCAAATTAAGAAGATTTGTTGAAAACAAAAATATTATATAAAATTATAGTGGGAGGGAAGGGGCATATCCAATAATCCAATTATTCAGGAGATATTTTTGATTAAATATCTTCTACACAAGTGACAACGATTTGAACAAACCTCTCACCATTCACTTTGTGTTGAAAGAGTCCCAATTTTTTTTTTTAAATCACTTTAAAAAAGTGTTTTCTCTGTCTTCTTCGTCTCAATCGTCTCTCTCTTACAACAACAACTCTCCCAATTTTATTTTGCCTCTCTGGATCCAATCACTTGTTCGATTCAACCTCTAATAATTCTCCTGCTACAAATAGAGTTTTCGGTATCTCTCCGTTTTGTATATATATGAATGATTGTAATGTAGAATTAGACAGTTGTGTTTATCGTCACCATTTGTTGTGGTTTGTATTAACTGGATGGATCAGTCATGGTTGTGAATTTCGATCGGATCATGTCAATAAAATCTTCTTAAGTGGAACTTAGCCGATTAATGACAGAAAAGAGTAGTTAGGATTGATTGTTCACTTGTACAAGGAACCAGAAGAATGTGTTAAATTTTTCTTGTTGTGTTTCAGGCTGGAACACAACTAACGATCATGGATAGTGGCGAAGATGTAAAATCTTGTGTTACGAAAGTAAGCCTTTTGCAGATTTTCCATTGGTTGACATGTTTGGACAGCTTATACTGCTATGTTGTGTTATTATAGTTGCTAATCCAGCATCTTTACAAGTATTCTATTTGACACTCATTCAGGTTGATCCGGGACTCCCTGCATCTTTGACATGGCAAAGAAAGATAGACAGTGACGCAAAGGCTCCCAGGGAATTCGCTTTGACTGCTAAAGAGATTTTCCAGATGGTACCTACCTATGACTGATTATAAAACGTTTCAAATATTATTTTTACTGCATTTCATCTTTATCTATTATAGGTTGATAAATAGCCAAGGAAATTCTTGGCATTTAGAAAACAAATGTGATGCAATTTTCTTTATAAATGCTTAGCAATCTTTTTTTAGATGGAGATAGAATCTTATTATGTGCTGGTTAAGTTCACTCTTTACCAAGTTTTGTCTCAGGTTGGTATCAAAACTATCTTTCTGAGATTTTTTATGTAGGCTCCTGTTGGTATCCGGTTATTGTTTCTTGTCAGGGAAGAAGCCGCCAAAGGAAGGGTAAATCTGATTCAAGTTCTTGACAAATGCTTTTTTTTTTTGGGATATATAATTATTTCTATTTATTGCAGTTGGCCTTCATAGATCCCTTCTCCAAGCACTCTGTGACATCTTCCCATGGTGTTCCTCTTGGAGGTATTGGGTATGTGTGTTTTTTTTTTTTACAACTCAACTTGAACATATACTTTTTTTGTAACTGTGTTTGAGAATATACTACATGCAGTGCTGGTAGCATTGGAAGGAGTTTTAAAGGTGAATTCCAGCGATGGCAACTATTCCCTCCGAAATGCGAAGATGAACCAGTTCTTGCAAATCAGTTCTCTGTAAGTTACAGGAGGAAACTGGTCAAAGATATTGTTAAAAAGGCAACATTTAATGTCGTTGGAACTTGATATATCTTGCTCTGAAGCTCTCTTTGATTGCTCTCCATGGTATACTCTGTTGGATGCAGGTATTTGTTTCACGTACCAATGGTAAAAAGTACTCGAGCGTGTTATGTCCTAGGAACTCAAAGCTGGGAAAGTAAGCTACTACAGTACTCTTCGCTAACTTGCATTTAAAATTTTATTGAAATTTATGTATTCATACAGACAAGAGTTGGAATCTGGAATTGGTTCTTGGGACTGGAATCTTAAAGGAGACAAGTCTACATATCATGCTTTGTATCCGAGGTCTTGGACTATGTATGAGGGTATGTATAGGTGAACCTTACCCAGAGCGTACAACTGACTGTTGTCAACTTTAATATTTTATGGTTGTACAGGTGAACCTGACCCAGAGCTTAGAATTGTTTGTCGTCAAGTTTCACCTTTTATACCTCACAATTACAAAGAAAGCAGCTTTCCTGTATCTGTTTTTACTTTCACAGTATGTTTTTTTTTTGTGGCATTTTCATGTTGTATAGTTTAATTACCATGTTACTGATGAGTTTAGCCATATATTCATCAGCTTCATAATCTCGGAAACACTACTGCAGATGCGACATTGCTCTTTACCTGGGCGGTGAGATATTTGTTTATCTATTGCAGTCATATCTTTCGGCTTTTGTTTTACCGTTCCTTTCAATGTATTATTCATGATAATGTTTTTTTGGTTCAGAATTCTGTTGGAGGAGACTCAGAGTTTTCAGGTGGCCACTACAACTCCAAGATAATGTATAAACATAAGTTTTCTTTCTTTACTTCTTATTAACTCATGAGACTTGTTCTTCTTTTGTGTTTTTGGTTATACTAAGTGGATATTCTTAATAAATTTATAGGTTGAATGATGGAGTCAAGGGTGTGCTCTTACACCATAAGTAAGTTGTCCAACATTCTTTGAGTTAGGATCATAAACTAATCTCAAAGCTCTGAATGTTTTCTGATACAGAACAGCAAACGGATTACCATCATTGTCATATGCGATTTCAGCTCAGGAGACCGATGGTGTTAGTGTCTCAATATGCCCCTTTTTCACAGTATCTGGAAAGCAGAATGGAATAACAGCAAAAGATATGTGGGATACTATCAAAGAGGTTCACATTTTCCTCTTACATTTTATTGTATTATTATTATTATTATTCGAGGTGATATTTTGTATTCTTGTTACAGCAAGGTTCTTTTGATCACCTTGATACTTGTGAGTCGTCGATACAATCAGATCTTGGTTCATCTATCGGGGCAGCAGTAGCAGCCTCTGCAACAGTCTTACCGGGAGAGTCACGCATTGTCACATTTTCTCTGGCTTGGGACTGCCCTGAAGTGCAATTTCCTAGTGGTAAAATATATTTAAGGTAAGATTATCTGAATTAATGGTGATAATTTAAAGAAAGCCTTTCTAAAACATAACTACTCTTTTTGCAGGCGTTATACGAAGTTTTATGGCACTCATGGTGATGCTGCGGCACAAATTGCATATGATGCTATTCTTGGTAAAATGTGCTTTGATTCACTTGAGAATGAAGCTTTTAATTACTCACAAGTCTTATATGGAACAGGACATAGTCAATGGGAGTCTTGGATAGAAGCTTGGCAAAGACCTATACTTGAAGACAAAAGGTTGCCTACATGGTACCCTATCACTCTATTTAACGAGCTTTATTATCTTAATTCGGGAGGAACTCTTTGGACAGGTAATGTCAGATGGTACTATTATTATACTTTCAGCTATAAATTATGATGCAATGTTGTTCTTTTAGATGGATCATCCCCAATACATAGCTTAGCAGGAGTGAGAGAACAAAAGTTCTCACTTGATAAATCCCAACTTGTACCGCATCAGAATGATACAGCTGTCTCTGTTCTTGAAAAAATGGCTTGTACGCTTGAGGGACTCACCGCAGCATCAAACTCGGGGGCGTTTGGCACAAAGTTACTAGAAGAAGGAGAAGAGAACATTGGGCACTTTCTTTACCTAGAAGGAATCGAATACCGTATGTGGAACACCTACGATGTTCATTTCTATGCATCTTTTGCACTGGTGATGCTTTTCCCAAAACTAGAACTTAGTATCCAGAGAGACTTTGCTGCTGCTGTGATGTTACACGATCCAACTAAAGTGAAAACTCTTAGTGAAGGGCAATGGGTACAGAGGAAGGTTCTTGGTGCAGTTCCTCATGACCTAGGCATCAATGATCCTTGGTTTGAAGTTAATGGATATAGTCTTCACAATACGGATCGGTGGAAAGATTTAAACCCCAAATTCGTCCTACAGGTGTACCGGGACGTAGTTGCTACAGGAGATAAGAAGTTTGCATTAGCGGTATGGCCCTCAGTGTATGTTGCAATGGCATATATGGCTCAGTTTGACAAAGACGGCGATGGAATGATTGAGAACGAAGGGTTTCCTGATCAGACTTACGATACATGGTCCGCGTCTGGTGTTAGTGCTTATTGTGGTGGACTTTGGGTGGCTGCATTGCAAGCTGCATCTGCATTGGCACGTGAAGTTGGTGACAACAACTCTCAGGACTATTTCTGGTCTAAGTTTCTGAAAGCAAAAGAGGTATATGAGAAGAAGCTATGGAATGGATCATATTTTAACTATGATAATAGTGGAAGTCGATATAGCTCATCTATCCAAGCCGATCAACTAGCTGGTCAATGGTTTGTTCCCCTAGCTCCTTTCTTTCTTTAAGACTTTGGGTTTTAGTTACTTAGAATTAATGTGGTATGGTAATGATAGGTACGCAAGAGCATCAGGTCTTTTGCCTATTGTAGATGAAGACAAGGCAAGAAGGGCACTGGAGAAAGTTTACAACTTCAATGTGATGAAGATTAAAGAGGGAAAACGCGGGGCCGTAAACGGGATGCACCCTGATGGCAAAGTTGATACAGCATCGATGCAATCACGAGAGATATGGTCTGGTGTTACTTATGCGCTCTCTGCAACAATGATTCAAGAAGGTCTAGTTGAAATGGCGTTTCAGACAGCAAGTGGTGTCTATGAAGCTGCCTGGTCTGAAGACGGACTCGGGTACTCTCTCTCTCTCTCTCTCTCTGGCATATCCATATGATTATTCAAGTTGCTGATATCTTTTGTATGTTTTAAAACAGTTACTCTTTTCAAACGCCTGAAGCTTGGAACACGGATGATCAGTATAGATCACTGACTTACATGCGTCCCCTTGCCATATGGGCCATGCAATGGGCACTCACAAGAACCAGTAACAAACAGAGTCTGGAACCTGTACTAGAACCAGAACAAGATCCTAGTTCTCTAATGAAACATGATATCGCTTTCTCCCGGGTTTCTAGGCTTTTGAACCTACCAAATGAAGCATCAGCTAAAGGCACACTCCAGACTTTGTTCGACTATACTTGCCGAAGAATAATGTAATAGATTGTGGATACGAAAATCCACACTAGAGATTTATGATTTGTAAAAGGGAGTTTCGTTGGGCTAGCACCTCAAAGATCACACGATGCTTCAAAGAACTATCTAAAAACAAAGAATGGGTTTCATAATTATCTTTTACTGATTAAAGAATGGTTACAAATGAGCTCGTAGAGCTGTTTTTGTGTGTAAAAAGTATTGGGGGAAAAGAATGTCCTCGAGCTCTACATCCGCATATATCGTAGTGCTCTCGTTGCAACGATCTCTGTGATCTCCGGTCTGTTGAGATGATCCGGAATGATCCGTTTGGACTAAAATAGCTCGACGGTTGACTTAAATATCAGGCACGTCCTTCCTTGATACGCAGTCGTTTTCCAACTGATAAAACGAAGATGTGATGAGCTTCGGTTTGGGCCGAAGTAATGTCTCTAATGTGGACGTTTTATGAGATATATAAGGCCGTTGAGCCTTATCGGTCCAAATCTGGGTGCAGATTTTGGTACCAACTATTGCCTCCCAGCCCATTAATTATTTTAATATAATAATTAATTGGCGGGAAATGTGAACAGTCCTTTTGACTGTGGATGTCTAGTATGCTGACGTCAATTTGCGGATGCCGAGATGCGAAATCATTATTTGATTTCTCATCCGACGGTCGAGATTTTCCGAAATAGAAAACCTAAATAATCTGGAGAGCTAACATGATTTGAAAGTGGAGAGATCCGAATCCGATGGTTGAGATCTGCGTGAGGTGAAAGATCCATGTGACCTCGAGATTTGTTACTGAGACGAAACTGTAAGTAGATAAGTTTTCCTATTTGAAAAAGATAATCCAACGGTTAGGATTAATTTTGGCGAGAGATCTGCGGGATCTCGAGAACAGCTGCAACCATTCGACTTTAAAAGAGTTGGCCACCTCTCCCATTAATGGAGTTCACACGCCATGTTAAGGTAAAACCTTTTAATTGCCTCTTTCTTATCTCGTATATAAATTGTTTCCAATTTTGAGAAAACTTTAGAGTAGAATTTTGATTTTTCACCGAAAGACCTTGTAGATTTTTGCAAACCGAATTTTTGCAAAAAATCGTTCATTCCTCGTATCTTTCCTTCGCTTTCCGTTTTCGACTCCGAATTTTTCTTCCTAATCTCATGGCGTCCAACCAAGGAAGAGGAGACAACGCGGGTACTTCCGACGAAACGAGGGAGTTGTTGTTTGGTATGTGCCACCGTTGAGGGTGACTAAAGTAGACCTCGAAGACTTGAGGGGGGCTCATAACTTTGGGAGCGAGTCGAAATTACCATCCCTTCCCAGTACGAGAATCCGGATTCAGACTTATTTTGGCTATGGCTCGTGGAATTGGTTATTCGTATTTGTTTTACCTTGTACCAGATCGTTAGTTTAATCGTTTTGAGACCGAGATCGAATGTTTAGATTCGACAAGTGTAAATAAGATGAGTTATTGTAAATATAAATAGTCATTTGAGCTTGCATTTCATTCTGATATTGATAGGCGACATATTCGTTTGACTGGCGGCCTAAGAGAATTTTTGACAGCAAACAATGTCAAGACCAACCAAACAATCGTGCTTCAACTTTTCTGTCAAAATGCCAATGCTCCTATCCTTAGATTCTCATCCACAAGTGATTAAACTCCCTAACTCTTCCAATGTTAAAATTCATTTTTAAACTTGGCTAAAACTTATGTTTAATGTTTTGCTTGGATTTGTATGTTTGTACAATTGGCAGTAACTTTATTTTTGGTTTCTAGTTCCATTTTAAATCCTCAAAATACTATTGAATTTAAGGAATATATTTTGTATTTTAGTTTAAATTACTTTATAAATTTGTTTTTAAGGACTTATTTTTGAAACAAGAAATCGACTATTAAAATAACATCGAGGAATTATGCAAACATTATACCATATAAAGAATAATAGAGGTGTACACGTTACAATTGTAAAATGTTTAATTTATAAACGCATATATTAAATAGGAATGATAAATATTCTTTTCCTTATTTTGGAAAATTATAATTATATAAAAGTTAGAATTTAAACTAATAAGACTATCACAAATAATGAATATACGAATTTTCAAAATAAATTAACAATGAATAGTCTTTAGAATCACATAAAATATATCTTGAGTATTTATTAATAAATATTTTTTTCCTCATTTAGGAAAATTATAATTATAAAAAGTTAGAAATTGAACTAATAAGACTATCATAAGGAATGAATATACGAATTTACATAAATAAAGAAAAATGAATATTATTGAGAATCATAGAAAACATATCATCACTAGTTATTAATAAATATTCTTTTTTCCTTATTTGGAAAAAAATTTATAAAAAATTAGAATTTGAAATAATAAGTAAAAGGAATGAATATACGAATTTGCAAAACAAAAAAAACAATAAATATTATTGAGAATCATTCAGATATATCTTTAGTAGTTATTAATACATTTTTCAATTTCGTTTCAAATTTTCCAATCTATGCAGAAAAAGATACAAATAATAAATTTATATATAACTATGGAACAATCATAACTAACATATTTTAAAGCTTGATAAAAATAAAAATAAATTGGGAAATGTAAGAAATATAAATTCAAAACACAACAACATATAATAGCATAAGTCCAAAATATTAAACAGTAAATTAATACATAGCCCAATTGTGATTGTGAAAAATTGTGAAAAACGTCGCAAAATATTAAAGGCCGATTGTAGATAAATTCAAAAGATCTGGCATATGAGTTTGGAGAAAACATAAAATTTGCATTAGAAAACCGCGATACTTGCATTCACCACCACTAAATCCTGGAAAAATAAATTAAAATTAATATTATTGTTTTATTTAAATTATAATGGATTTTAAAATTAAATAGAATTATATTTATCATGTTTTGATGGAAGATGTTTCTACAATTTCATGAATAAAGACCACATGTGATATATCACCAGAATCCTCAAGTATTGCTACTCCTAAACATTGCATAAAAATCATATGGTGATTGAGATTAGTATTTTTGCAATTATGTTATAAAAAATTATGAACAGTTTTAAAAAAAATATTAATTTTGAGAATACTTACTTGGAGAATTATTAACAGACCAAAACCTCAAACAAATTACAGGTTTGTTATTACCACTTGAGTTTGAAAGATCATTGAACTTCACAGCAATGCAATTGATGAATGTGTTGCTTTACAAAATTGAAAAAAAATAGATTTAATTCATACATCAATAAATTATTAGAAAATTTGTTCAGGGTTTTTGCACTCGAATGCTTAATCTTTTTCCTTGATATGAAAATTAATTTTGTAGTCGTGATATGTGGTGAGAGATCCACCCACATAATTGCACCTATTACATCTAGATAAAAAAAAACATACAAAATTCATGAACTTTATATTCTTATAATCATGCAATAACCAGCTTATATTTTTTAACTTAAAACATACTAAGAGCAAGTCCATCAGGGTAACAAGAGGTGGGTCTCTTAAAAAAAAATATTAAAATAATGTGGGTCCCACGTGGGACCCACTTTTTTTAAAAAAACCGTATCCGAAACCTCTTGTGTAAGAGACGTCTCTTGGCTCGTCTCGCCACGTGTCGTCACACAATTGGTCGATTTTTTTTTTGTTATTTTTTTTTTCGCCTCTACAAAAAAAAAAAAAATTAATAAAAAATTAGAGGTAAGAGACTTACGTGGGTCCGCTGGTGGAGATGCTCTAATGGTGCAGAGATGTTCAACATGGCCATGCAAGATGTTTTTGAAGATCACAAACTCATAGAACATTTCATCAAAGATATTGTAGTGATTTTTCAACTTGGCTTTCTTGCTCAAGATATATTTTCATTTCAGCGAAGGTGTTTATGATGGTTCGATTGATATGAATCACTTCGAAATTTTAAGAGACTTCCAAGTTCTTTCTTCAAACTTGTTTTTGAATTTATCTACAAACATTTGCGGTATTATAGCTTTGATTTTGTAACTCTTTAACAAAAAAAAATTAAATAAAGATAAAAGGGTTTAACAAAATAAGTATTATCTATATTTTTGGAAGAATACTTATATGTGAAAATATTATCTATATTTTTGAAAGCATCAAAGTTGATTACTCCAAGAATTTTTCGAGCTACGGTTGTGTTTTCAATTCGGCAGATTGTTTAGAAGCAGATTATATGGTCATGATTGGGTTTCGGAGTTGGCCCGCTTTGTCTACTCGGTTTGGATCCGATTAAATCCGATTCCTTTCTGGTCTCCGATAACCCATTGCTGAGTTGGCTTGACAGTTGCCCAGAACGGTCCGTGCTGTACATATGTTTCGGAAGTCAAAAAACGTTGACCAAAGAGCAGTGCAATGCTCTGGCCCTTGGACTCGAAAAAAGTATGACCCGGTTCATCTGGGTGGTTTAGAATGACCCGATACCTGAAGGCTTCGAGGATTGGGTCGCTGGTCGGGGAATGATCGTTATAGGGTGGGCCCCCCAGCTTGACTTGTTGCGACACGCGGCGGTCGGAGGGTTTTTGAGCCATTGTGGATGGAACTCGGTGCTTGAAGGATTAACGACTGGAACCATGATTTTGGGGTGGCCAATGGCGGGGGACCAGTTTGTGAACGCGAGGTAGCTGGTGGAGGATTTGGATGTGGCGGTTAGGGTCTGCGAAGGGGATGGAAAAGTGCCCGATCCGGATGAACTTGGCCGTGTCATAGGTGAAACAATGGGTGAGGGTGGACGCGAGGTGGGCGCTCGGGCGGAGGAGATGCGACGGAAGATAGTAGGATCAGTGACGGAGGCAGAAGGTAGCTCTTTTGCTGATTTAGAAAGACTGGTCAAAGAATTTGCTCTTCTTTAAGAGTCTGTGTCGAGATAAATAAATAAAAAAAACTATCAACGAGAAATAAATTTCCATTGTCAAGAAGCAAATAAAAAGAAGAAAGATTTCTGTTCATATATGTGGATCATAGTTTCTGTTGAATATTTGGTGTCAGATGATTGATAATTTGCACTAAACGAAGCACTTCTTGAAATATTCTAACCACATAACATCACACACCAACTCAGAGTATGCTGCCTGATTCTCCAAGAACGAGCTGCAGGAAAAATGTAAAAAGGATAATGCCTCAAGTTATTAAAGAATTCAGCAAAAACACAAAAAACAATGCACAATCAAACTTCAAGACCTTTTTTTTTCTTCTTCATCAATTACATAAACAACAGGGCATTTGATCTAGTGGTATGACTCTCGCTTTGGGTGCTAGAGGTCCCAAGTTCAATTCTCGGAATGCCTCGTTGACTTTTTAAACTTTGCTATGCTAATTAAATTTTATTATTGAAAATTCTGTCCTCTAGTACCAGATTTTTAACTAAAACAGTTGAGCAGTCCCTAGAATTT